>WAAF01011207.1:33161-51116 GCA_013400475.1 Tricholaema leucomelas | reverse complement strand
CTGCCGCTACCAGCTGGACACCATGGGCTGAAAGGTCTCCTCCAACCAACACCAGTCTGTGTTCTGTGTTCCCAGAGCTGGCAGGGGAGGGTTGCTAAGGAGCAGGACTGGATCTGCAGCTACTGGGGCTGAGGGGCCAGCAGCTGGAGGGCAGAGAGCAGCAGGGCAGCCTGGCTGGGCAGGCATCCCTCCCCAGCAGCTGGCTCTCAAGCACTGCCAGCTCACCAACAAACCTTCCTCCTCAGCACCACTTCTTCATGGAACAGAGACTCCAACACTGCCCTGGGCAGCCTGGTCCAGGCCTTGACAACCCTTTGGGGAAGAAATTGTTCCTCGTGGCCAACCTAAACCTCCCCTGGTACAACTTGAGGCCATTTCCTACTGCTCCTCGGGAGCAGAGCCCAACCCCCACCTCACTGCAGCCTCCTCTCAGGGAGCTGTAGACAGCAGTGAGGTCTCCCCTCAGCCTCCTCTTCTCCATGCTAAGCAGCCCCAATCCCCTCATGCCCTCCTCAGGAGTCTCGTGGAGCAGGATCTCCTCACTGCCCCCAGAGCCTCCTCCTCCTCCTTGGGTGTTGCCCATGCTGAGGACCACCAGCCCTACACGCAAGGCTCCCTCAGCCCACCAGAGCTTGGGTGCAACACCTGAGGGTGCCCCACACCCTGGCACACATCCATCTCTCTCCTGTGCCACCTGAGTCACCGAGGGCCCTGCCACAGCACCATGTTCCTCTGCCCAGTGCTGCTGATGGTCATGGTGGGACAAGGCTGGGGCAAGGGTAAGTTGTTCTGGTGCCTGGTGCCAGGAGAAGGCTATGTCATGGCAGGAGTTAGTGCCCTGCACCTGGGCCAGAACAGCCCTCACTATCAATACAGGCTGGGGGCAGGGGATAGAAAGCAGCCCTCAGGAAAGGACTCAGGGGTGCTGGGGGGGCAGAAGCTGGACAGGAGCAGGCAGTGTGAGCCTGCAGCACAGAAGGCCAAGGGCAGCCTGGGCTGCATCAAAGCAGTCAGCATGCACAGCCCCACCCCTTGGAGCTGCGTGGAGGAGTTGGGGTGTCCTGGCCTCTGGCGTGGCAGCAGGACAGGCAGACACCATGGTGCCTCTCCTGATGCCCCACTGATGAGCATCCCACGGGTGGATTTTCTGCCCTGCCTTCCCTGGTTTGTTGCAGGTTTAATGTCCTGCCTAGGTATGAGGAGCCCTCACCTTGCCTGTTTCCAATGCCACTTTCTTCAGACACAGCCTGCTGGCATGGCTGCAGCTTTGCCCTATGCTGGAGAGCCTGAGCCAAGCTGGGGGAGTGAGAGGGCCCAGTGTGGGCACTGCTAGTCCTGCAGACATGGGTGTCCCTGAGCAGCAGCCTGGAAACAGGGACCAGTGCCAACTTCTGCCAACACCTCCACCCCAGCCAGCCCCTCGGCTCGGGCAGGATGGCTCCAGCTCATTTCTTCTGGCGTCCTTGGGGAGGGGGACTTGCACCCTGGCATCCACTGCTGACGTCTCTGCCAGGCAGAGCAGGAGCAGAGGGGTGATGGCAGACAAGGCTCCCACACTGCAGACACTACCAGTATGCTGGGATGGGCATGGATGACACCCCCTGTGCCAGCCCTGGCCAGCTGGCACCCCAGTGTGCAGCACAAAGCTGGGTGCTGGCCGCAGGTCTGCTCAAAGAGCTGACGCCTCTGGCTGCAGCAGGGGGCTCAGAACAGAGAGGGGGAGTGGAGAATCCAGCTGCCCTGGGGGGCACCTCAGCTTGGCCCTGAGGCAGCACAGAAAGCAGGCTGGCAGAAGCACTGAAGCTCCCAGACCTTGTGTGAGCCCATGCTAAGCCCAGCTGGTGTCCTGCTGCCACCCCATGCCCTCAGCGGAGCCCACCCAGAAGCCTTCTCCCCACCATCCCACCCGCTCCAGTACCAACCTGCCAGTGTTCAGTGGAAGGCCCAGGCTGGCTCTCGCCCACGCCTTGGGCTCCCTCTCCCCACGAGGCTACCCTGCCCCACACCACAAACCACACCTGCCCAGTGGGCACCTGATGGTTCTGGCAGCACTTCACAAGCCTCCTCCCACCACAGCTGAGAAAAACTTCTCCTCAGGAGGGCTGCTTTGACCTTGACCTGGAGTAACTCCGTGGTGGCAGCTGCAGGAGGGGACATGAGCTCAGCAGCCTGTCTGATGGGAAGGGAAAAACCACCCCCCCACAGACAGAGAGGCAGAGCAGCCTCCCTCCTTCCTTTCTCCTCTCCCTGCCATCCATTCGGTGGGCACTGCGGCCTCGCTGGAGCTTTATCTTGGCTCTTTCGAAGGCTCCCTGGCTGACACCAGCACCGTATGGGAGCAGCCAGCCGAGGAGAGCTGTAAATCTCTGAAGGCCTCATCTTGCGGGGCACATTAGCTGCTTTAAACTTGTCAGCCGGCAGCGATGGAAATTGACTGCTCCCAGCCCTGCCTCCCCCCACATCCTGCTCCACTCCACGCAGCGGGGAAGGCGCGGCAGCACTGTGGTGCAGGAGGCTCTGCGTCCCCCACACCTGTCCTCTGTGCTTCAGGGATGCTTCTGGGGGTCCCACCAGGGCTAGGAATGTCTGTCTCCAACCCATCTCCTTCCTCTCTGGCCCGAGACCCTGCCCTTCTGTCGCCTGAGACCCTGCCCTTCTGTCCCCTGAGACTCTGCCCTTCTGCCCCCTGAGGTCTTCCTTTCTGTCCCTTGTGGTCCTGCCCTTCTGTCCCCTGAGACCCTGCCCTTCTGCCCCCTGAGGTCTTCCTTTCTGTCCCTTGTGGTCCTGCCCTTCTGTCCCCTGAGACTCTGCCCTTCTGCCCCCTGAGGTCTTCCTTTCTGTCCCCTGTGGTCCTGCCCTTCTTCCCCCTGAGACCCTGCTCTACTGTCCCCTGTGGTCCTGCCCTTCTGTCCCCTGTGATCCTCAGTTGGAGGTGAGGATGGGGACACATAAATCCACCTTACCCAGAGAACCATGTCCAGCTCTGGGAGGCACAGTACATGTCCAACAGGACATGGACCTGCTGGAGCAGGTCCAGAGAAGGGCCGCAAAGCTGATGAGAGGGGTGGAGAACCTCTGCTATGGAGACAGGCTGAGCTGGGGCGGTGCAGCATGGAGCAAAGAAGGCTCCAGGAGACCTTAGAGCAGCCTTCCAGTACCTGAAGGGGTTCCAAGAGAGCTGGGGAGGGACTTGGGATGAGGGCTGGCAGTGACAGGACGAGGGACAGTGGTTTGGAACTGGAGCAGGGGAGATTTAGGTTGGACATCAGGAGGGAGTTGTGCACAGAGTGGTGAGACACTGGCACAGGCTGCCCGGGGAGGTGGTTGGGAACCCATCCCTGCAGACACCCAAGATCAGATGTGAAGATGTGATGTGTCCCTGGGCACCCTGCTCCGCTTGGAGATATCCCTGCTGCCTGCAAGGGGGTTGGACAAGGTGC
The DNA here is from genome assembly GCA_013400475.1 of Tricholaema leucomelas. Taxonomy (NCBI): domain Eukaryota; kingdom Metazoa; phylum Chordata; class Aves; order Piciformes; family Lybiidae; genus Tricholaema lacrymosa; species Tricholaema leucomelas. The sequence goes on along the minus strand of WAAF01011207.1, from coordinate 47,676 downwards.
CCTTGGAGAGTCCCTTCTCTGATCCTGTGAGGCACACCCACCCATGCAGGTTGGCATTCCCATGCCCAGCCACGGGGGCTCACAGCAGATCTCCCTGGAGCTGACTCTGAGCAAGTTTATGAAAGCCAGCCCCAGGTGCAAGGCCAGCTGGTGGGCTCCACATGCACCTGGGTGTGTGAGCTCCAGGGGCCAGCGCAGCCTGAGGGACCCACGGCCTGGCCGCTCTGTGCCCACCTAGGAAGGAGCCTTCTGCTGCCACTGCCCTTGCAACAGCTCTGGAGGCACCAACAGCTCTGAGCCGTGTTGGGAGCTGCCTGGAGGAGAAGCTGTGCTTGAACAGTTCTCCTTCAGTCAAACTCCCACAGAGGCATCTTCTCAAAAGCACACATGACCCCATCCACACATCCAGCCTGGGCATCCCACAGATCTGCTGTGGAGCCAGGCCGTGGTGGGCACCCACCTCGCTGCCCCAGTGCTCAGCTGAGCACAGCGAGCCCCCTCCACCCTGCTGGGTGCATTGTCCACCCCTGCAGCTGCTCCCCAGCCCCTGTATAGGACCCAGCAAGGAGACCCCGGAGCAGGCATGGTCCTCCGCTCCCATCCCCCCATTCTGTGCTCCGCAGACACCGCACCGCGGACCCCACCTGCACGGGGGTGTCTGGGAAGCAGCTTCACCCGCCCAGGCCAACGCAGCCACCCTGAAGCGTCCCCCAGGGCGCCCGGCGAGCAGCAGCTGCGCCGCGGCTGCGGAGGGAGCGTAGCGGCCGCAGTGCGGCCCGCAGCGGCCCCGGCCCCCATCGGCTCCATGACCCTCCCGGCGCACAGGGTCAGGGCGGCCGCGGCGGCGGAGACGAGCAGGGGTCTGGCGCAGCTCCTGCGTCAGAAGTCCCCGCTTCGCCCGCTGCTAATTTCTCTCCTTGGTTACGGGAGGCAGGGAGAAGCGGCCCGGGTGGGAGGGGGGCATCTGGGGCAGGGAGCGTGGGAGCCCTGGCACGGCGCGATCCATCCCGGGCGCTGAATAGGTGCCCCCGGAGCGGCCGAGCCGCCGCTGACGCAGCGTCGGCAGCCGGCGGCGAGGAGGGGGAGGACGGCGGCGGCGGCAGCGGGCAGCCCAGCCGGGCCACAGCCACCGGGCAGCGGCTGCCCAGACGGTGGGCGCGGGGGCACTGCCAGCACAGCCTCGGCCCCCGCTGCCGCTCCCCGCGCCGCAGCTCCCAGCGGGCCCCTGCACCGCGCTCCCCTGCGGCGTCCGTCTGCGGCGGTGCCCAGAAACGAGCTGGCAGCCAGGCAGAGCCAGAGCCGCGTCCCGCCCTGCTCCACGTGAGCCACGGCAGCAGAGCGCCGGAGCCGCCAGCTGGGCACGGCCCTGGCGCTGCGGCCCGCTGATAAGGCTGGATTTGGGTCCTGCGGACCTGTGACAAGAGGGATGCCAACGCGCGGGTGCGGAGCGGCGCAGCCCCGGGGACCCTGCCGGCCCNCTGCCCTTCTGCCCCCTGAGGTCTTCCTTTCTGTCCCTTGTGGTCCTGCCCTTCTGTCCCCTGAGACCCTGCCCTTCTGCCCCCTGAGGTCTTCCTTTCTGTCCCTTGTGGTCCTGCCCTTCTGTCCCCTGAGACTCTGCCCTTCTGCCCCCTGAGGTCTTCCTTTCTGTCCCCTGTGGTCCTGCCCTTCTTCCCCCTGAGACCCTGCTCTACTGTCCCCTGTGGTCCTGCCCTTCTGTCCCCTGTGATCCTCAGTTGGAGGTGAGGATGGGGACACATAAATCCACCTTACCCAGAGAACCATGTCCAGCTCTGGGAGGCACAGTACATGTCCAACAGGACATGGACCTGCTGGAGCAGGTCCAGAGAAGGGCCGCAAAGCTGATGAGAGGGGTGGAGAACCTCTGCTATGGAGACAGGCTGAGCTGGGGCGGTGCAGCATGGAGCAAAGAAGGCTCCAGGAGACCTTAGAGCAGCCTTCCAGTACCTGAAGGGGTTCCAAGAGAGCTGGGGAGGGACTTGGGATGAGGGCTGGCAGTGACAGGACGAGGGACAGTGGTTTGGAACTGGAGCAGGGGAGATTTAGGTTGGACATCAGGAGGGAGTTGTGCACAGAGTGGTGAGACACTGGCACAGGCTGCCCGGGGAGGTGGTTGGGAACCCATCCCTGCAGACACCCAAGATCAGATGTGAAGATGTGATGTGTCCCTGGGCACCCTGCTCCGCTTGGAGATATCCCTGCTGCCTGCAAGGGGGTTGGACAAGGTGCCCTTGGAGAGTCCCTTCTCTGATCCTGTGAGGCACACCCACCCATGCAGGTTGGCATTCCCATGCCCAGCCACGGGGGCTCACAGCAGATCTCCCTGGAGCTGACTCTGAGCAAGTTTATGAAAGCCAGCCCCAGGTGCAAGGCCAGCTGGTGGGCTCCACATGCACCTGGGTGTGTGAGCTCCAGGGGCCAGCGCAGCCTGAGGGACCCACGGCCTGGCCGCTCTGTGCCCACCTAGGAAGGAGCCTTCTGCTGCCACTGCCCTTGCAACAGCTCTGGAGGCACCAACAGCTCTGAGCCGTGTTGGGAGCTGCCTGGAGGAGAAGCTGTGCTTGAACAGTTCTCCTTCAGTCAAACTCCCACAGAGGCATCTTCTCAAAAGCACACATGACCCCATCCACACATCCAGCCTGGGCATCCCACAGATCTGCTGTGGAGCCAGGCCGTGGTGGGCACCCACCTCGCTGCCCCAGTGCTCAGCTGAGCACAGCGAGCCCCCTCCACCCTGCTGGGTGCATTGTCCACCCCTGCAGCTGCTCCCCAGCCCCTGTATAGGACCCAGCAAGGAGACCCCGGAGCAGGCATGGTCCTCCGCTCCCATCCCCCCATTCTGTGCTCCGCAGACACCGCACCGCGGACCCCACCTGCACGGGGGTGTCTGGGAAGCAGCTTCACCCGCCCAGGCCAACGCAGCCACCCTGAAGCGTCCCCCAGGGCGCCCGGCGAGCAGCAGCTGCGCCGCGGCTGCGGAGGGAGCGTAGCGGCCGCAGTGCGGCCCGCAGCGGCCCCGGCCCCCATCGGCTCCATGACCCTCCCGGCGCACAGGGTCAGGGCGGCCGCGGCGGCGGAGACGAGCAGGGGTCTGGCGCAGCTCCTGCGTCAGAAGTCCCCGCTTCGCCCGCTGCTAATTTCTCTCCTTGGTTACGGGAGGCAGGGAGAAGCGGCCCGGGTGGGAGGGGGGCATCTGGGGCAGGGAGCGTGGGAGCCCTGGCACGGCGCGATCCATCCCGGGCGCTGAATAGGTGCCCCCGGAGCGGCCGAGCCGCCGCTGACGCAGCGTCGGCAGCCGGCGGCGAGGAGGGGGAGGACGGCGGCGGCGGCAGCGGGCAGCCCAGCCGGGCCACAGCCACCGGGCAGCGGCTGCCCAGACGGTGGGCGCGGGGGCACTGCCAGCACAGCCTCGGCCCCCGCTGCCGCTCCCCGCGCCGCAGCTCCCAGCGGGCCCCTGCACCGCGCTCCCCTGCGGCGTCCGTCTGCGGCGGTGCCCAGAAACGAGCTGGCAGCCAGGCAGAGCCAGAGCCGCGTCCCGCCCTGCTCCACGTGAGCCACGGCAGCAGAGCGCCGGAGCCGCCAGCTGGGCACGGCCCTGGCGCTGCGGCCCGCTGATAAGGCTGGATTTGGGTCCTGCGGACCTGTGACAAGAGGGATGCCAACGCGCGGGTGCGGAGCGGCGCAGCCCCGGGGACCCTGCCGGCCCGGCTCCCCGCGGGCAGCAGGGGGGCTGCACGGGCACCCCGAGCCCACGGGGCGCTGCCCTCCGCCAAAGCGGGGCGCGGGTCCTGCCGCAGGTGCCACGGCGCTGGGCACGCTCCGCAGCCGCAGGGCAGCGTCAGGAGCCTGATTTGCAGCTCGCCGCTGCGGACACGGTGCTCTAACCCGGCGGCTCGGTTAATACATCGACAGCGTAAACGTGTCACAAATTGCCCGAATTAGCCATGTGCCATGAACAGGTTTGTGGATAATGGGATGCAGAGTCCCTCTCAGGAGCAGGCAGCTTGCAAACCACTTAGCTCCAGCCCCAGCCCTTCCCTGCTGGAAGGTGAGAGCTAGTTGGGTGCAGAGGGCAAAACTCACTGCCCCTCTGGTATGAGCATTGGAGCCCTCTGGGCAGGATCGAGCCCGGCCGGCAGAGCTCTCCCAGCTGCTGTCACCTCCTCTGCCATCCTCACCTGTGCTTTTCTATTTCCTTGGGGGGAAAACCCTCCTCCTCTTCCCCAAAAGATGTTTTCCCATGGGCTGTGGGGAGGGGAATGTTCTCACCCTCCACTTCTGTGTCCAGACCGCACAGCAATGGGGCAAAACAGCCCTGCAGTGTGGCCAGGGCTGCCCTGAGCTTGGACTTGTGGATTGAAACTCCTCAGCTCTGCTGACTCGGCCCCAAGGATGACCAGGTCCAGAGTCACACCTTGCAGCAGGGCACAGGAGAGGACCTGAGTCAGCCCATGCTGGTTTTCCGTGCAAGGATTCATTGCTCACTGCTTCACCTCCATGTTTAGCTTCCGCATTCCCTGTGCCAAGATGTTCCCCAGCATCTTCCCGGAAACTCAGGTGGGATGAAAGGGGCTGGGCCACTGTGGTCAAAACGAGGTCGTTCTGATGGCCTCGGCTGGGCTTTCCTCTGAGCCTGCAGCCTCTCGCCCTGCACTTCAGCTCTTCGCAGCATGTTCAGGGACACACCGCGGTCTGGAGAACATCACCATGGGGCAGCAGCAGAAGGGCTGGAGGGGCCCTGGCTCCGCGTTCATCCCCGTTCTGCACTCCCTGCAAGGAGACTGGCGGCAAAAAAAAAGAGCTAATTAATGTCCACCGGCGTCTCGGTGCAGCAGGCACCGGGCGGGAGCGTGCAGCGCAGAGACAAAGAGCAAGGCAGCAGCGGTGGGGAAGGGCCAGGCTCAGCCTCCTGCACACGCCTGCTCCTCAGCCAAGAAAGCAAAACTGAGAAGTGCCTAAAATTAGAGCTGCCAAACCCCAGCTGGGGAAGCCTGGAAAGATCCCCGGGCCCTGGAGCCTTGGGCGAGCGGCATGAAAGGCAGTGGAGGGGAAGGGAAGGGAGCTTGGGGACCGTGGCAAGTAGAGCGAGGCACAGTGGGAGCAGGGAGAGGATGGCTGCCTGCCCCCCCCCCCATGCTAGCGCCTGTTAGTCACACCCTCTCCCTGGACCCCACACCTCTCCTGCACCCCACACATCTCCCTTCACCCCACACATCTCCCTGCACCCCACACCCCTCACTGTACCCCACATCTCTCCCTTCACCCCACATCCCTCCCTGCACCCCCTACCTCTCCCTGTGCCCCACACCTCTCCCTGTCCCCCACACCTCTCCCTACACCCCACACCTCTCCCTACACCCCACACCCCTCCCTGTGCCCCAAACTCCTCGTGGCCCTATGCCAAAGCCCATGGGTGTGCTGGGGATCTTCTGTCCCTCTGAGGGCATCTGTCTGGAGACAAAGCTGTGCTGGCACAGTGGGGAAGGGTCCCAGCACAGCAAGAACGCCCTGGTCAGCCACCCCAGCCTGTCCACCTCTCCAGGGACCCACAGACCTCATGCTGGTGCCTGATCTGTGGAATCTGGGGACTGCTCCTTCAGCCAAGGGGGGCTCTGGAGGAGCAGGGGTAATGAGAAGGCCAGGAGCTAAGTGACCTGGGTCCCCAGTGTCCTCATTCACCTTCCCCCAGCAAACCAGGAAGGCAACTCTCTGACCCCCAGGGTACCCCCACCCCCCTCGGGGCATTGTCCTGCCCAGGATGCCAAGATCAGTGAGTCCAAGTCACAAGCTCTGCCATCAGCCAGGGACATCAGCGCAGCGGAGGTGTGAGTCACCAGTCCCCCAGCATCCCCCAGGCCAGTTGCTCCCACAGGCATGCCTGAGCCCCACCACATCCCAAGGCTCCTCTGGATGCACAGAGCAGGAGCTTAGGCAGCATCCAGCAGGGAGAGGGGCAGAGTCCCCAGCCACACACCAGCCAGCCAAGGGAGAGCTGCAGAAGCAGCAGCTTCCCAGGCAGCCAGGGGCTGGCTGCTGAATATCGCTTCCCAGCTCCTGTTTGTTCACCATCCAAGTGAGTGAGGCTTAGCAGCAGCCTCACTGAGCTCAGGAGAGGCTGGGAAATGGCAGGGCTCTGGCATTTCCCTCGGGAACTGCCAAAACCACACAGGCAGCTGGACCCTGGCACCTGCAGAGAGCCTGGACCTTGCCATCTCCACTAGGACCTCACTCGAACCAGTCCCCTCTGCGTGCCACAGAGCTGGGAGTGAGTTAGTCCCTGCTTGCCCAGCAGCCATTGCTGGGTACCTGCAGGAGTGCCCCAGGAGGAGGGAGATGCATCGGACTTGGACTGGTAGAGCAGGTCCAGAGGAGGCCACCAAGATGAGCAGAGGGCTGGAGAACCTCCCCTGTGGGAGAGCTGGGGCTGTTCAGCCTGGAGAAGAGAAGGATCCAGGGAGACCTTGGAGCAACCTTCCAGTGCCTGAAGGGGCTGCAGGAGAGCTGGGGAGGGACTTGTGACAAGGCCTGAGAGTGCCAGGATGAGGGCAATGGCTCTGAGCTGGGAGAGGGGAGAGTGAGAGTGGAGATGGGGAAGGAATTGTTGGCAGTGAGGGTGGGGAGAGACTGGCCCAGGTTGCCCAGGGAGGTTGTGGAGCACAGAATCAAAGATCACATTCTGTACTTCTGTGCTCCACAACCTCCCTGGAGGTGCCCAAAGCCAGGCTGGATGAGGCCCTGAGCACCCTGTGCTGGTGAGAGGTGTCCCTGACCATGGCAGGGGGTTGGCACTGGATGATCTTTGAGGTCTCTTCCAACCCAACCCATTCTGTGGGTTTGTGCCAGGAGCTGTTAGAGAAAGACTCTCAAGGGGCAAACTCCCAGCAGAGCTGCCCTAGGAGCAGCTCACCCTGAGCTCATTGCTGCCAGCCATCCTGGCAGCCTCTGGTCCTTCTGTATGATGTGACAGCCAAGGGACTGTGTCCTGCCTCTGCTCCACCATCCCACCTCTTGCCTCCAGCACAAACTGACACCACAGGATGAAGCAGGGCTGGGGTGGAAGAGAAACAGATGGCCTGTAGGGACTGTTGTGTGGCACTGCTGCTGCTGCTGGGGAGAGGGTAGGATGGGACAGGATGGGACAGGCAGAGTGGGATGAGGAGATAATGGAATGGAGAGGACCATTGGGACAGGACAGGACAGGACATGGTACAGCACAAAGGATATGGTGGGATGGGATAAAAGAGAGGGGCTGAAATGGATGGGGTGGGACAGGATGGGATGGAACAGGAGAGGATGGAGCAGTGACTGGATGGATGGACACAAACAAGGGACAGAACAAGGGGACACAGCCTCAAGCTGTACCAGGGCAGATTCAGGCTGGATGTGAGGAGGAAGTTGTTGGCAGAGAGAGTGATTGGCACTGGAATGGGCTGCCCAGGGAGGTGGTGGAGTGGCCGTGCCTGGAGGTGTTGAAGCCAAGCCTGGCTGGGGCACTTAGTGCCATGGTCTGGTTGGTTGGGCAGGGCTGGGTGCTAGGCTGGGTTGGGTGAGCTTGGAGCTCTCTGCCAACCTGCTTGATTCTATGAGCCTGTGAACAAGAAGTCCTCCTGAGAGCCACTGGGGTGGCCCAGCCAAGGCCTCCTGGACTGGGGCAGAGCCCAGCAGCTTCCCAGCAGCCCCAGTAACCGCTGCCAGCACCGCTGGGCTGCCCACAGTGCCCTGCCGGGCACCACACGCCAGGCCCAGTGCGAGCGCCTGATGCGTTCCCGCGGCAGCGAATTGCTCCCTGGAGCATGAGATCTGATTAGGTTGGTGACACAGCACAGTGTGGCAACCAGGCCAGGGCTGGCACCGCAGTGCCCGCCCCGCACCCGCCCCACGTCCTCCCGTGGCGTGGGAGGGCTGAGGCACGGCAGGAGGGGCCGACATGGGGGGTGGTAAGGACAGGGTCAGGACTGGCTGCCAGCGTGTGTGGGCAACGAGATGAGCTCAGCTCTCAGCTGGCTGCATGCCCACCCCCCTGCTCCAGAGCAGCCACCAACCCTGAGGGCTGAAGAGAGTCAATCACAGAGTGGTCTGGGTGGGAAGGGACCTCCAAAGCTCATCCAGTCCAACTCCTCTGCACTCAGCAGGGACATCCTCCACTAGAGCAGGTTGCCCACAGCCCTGCCCAGCCTCATCTGGAGTGTGTCCCGGGATGGGGCCTCAACCACCTCCCTGGGCAACCTGTTGCAATGTTCCATCAGCCTCATAGTAGAAGAGTGAGGGTAAAGGTTACCCTGCCCCAGCAGGTGGTTGCCCCATCCCTGCCAGCTGCTGAGTGAGGAATGCTCCTCTCCCACCTTTGGGGGCAAGGCTGCTGCTGTGCCCTGGGCAGACAGCAGCTCGTCCAGCCCACCAGGCTGCTGGAGGTCGGGGAGGAGGCAGCCCCAGAGGCCCCTGGAGGCAGGAGCAGTACCTGCCCTGCAGCTCCCCCTTCACGGTTGCTGCCTCTAACGGTTCGTGAGCGGTGCCTGCCTCTGCAGTGGAGAGCTCTCAGCAGCTGTCTGATAGAGCAGACCTTTATCTCGCCTCTCCTGGGCTCGCGTCCAACGCCCATCTCTGGAGGTGGGGAAGAAGCAGGGCCGGGGGGGGACGTGGAAAAAACCCCAACAACCCAGCGGAGCCTCCTGACCGAGAGCCTCACCTAAGCCACCGCGTGTGGAAAATTACTGCCAGCGCCCGGCCCTGGCCCCCTGCCCACCCTCGCCAGCCACAGCCTCCTCCTACGCCTTTTGTGCCTGCCGTTTTTTCTCTCCTCTCCCTGCTGGCAGAATGAGAAGCTCAGCTCCCGGACAACCCCCCGAGAAAACAACTTCCCACGTGCTCGGGGCACCCAGTCGGGTTTTCCTTTCGTTTCATCCGACCCTCAGATGGACCTGCCCAGAGTCACTCTGCAGGCTCTGAAAGCCACCCCCAGCTCCCACCCCCACCCTGGTCTCTGCCCCGAGAGAGCTGCTCTCGGCGGAGATGCCTCTGCTCCCTGCAGGGGGCTCGGACAAGATGACCTGGCTCTGGGCAGCCTGCTCTAGGGTGTCCCTGCCTGTGGCAGGGGGGTTGGAGCTGGATGATCCTCCTGGTCCCCTCCAGCCCTGCCTGATTCTATCATTCTGTTCTGTGACCTTTGAGGGCCCTGATGCCTTCCCTGGTCCTCTGATTCAGTGTCCACCACCCAGAATCAGCAGACCAGGGACCACTTGTGCCAGCAGCATTGCTGGGAGCCTGCTAAGCTGTGCCAGTGCTGCTGGCAGTGGCACCAAGCTTTCCTCATCCAGGCACGGGTCCAGCCTCACAGGGATGCCAGGTCCTGCTCAGCCTGGTCCACAGCCCTGCCTCGGCCCTGCCCCACCCCAGTCACACTTCCACCCCAGAGGGGATGGTGTGGAAGAGCTCTTCAGGACAGCGTCAAGCTTCAGGGCAGGTGACCCCCCCACATCTTCTGCTCAATACAGACACAAGACCAGAAGTCACCTCTGCCACCTCATCTGCAAGCAGACCTCTGCAGATGAAGGCTGCACACCCTGGACGGCTCCTTCACAGGCAGAGAGGGCAAGACAGTGAGGCTTCCTCTGAGCTCAGCCCAAATGAGCACCTTGGGCTGCACTGCTTGGCCCCAGGGCAGTAAGGCACCAGGCTGTGTTTGTGCTCTCCACAGCAGCTGTCCCTTCAGCATCAACTCTTGTCTCCAGGACATGGCACTGTATGGTCCCTTAAGATGCCCACCAGCAGTTTGGGAAGTTCTCGGTCCTGGAGCTGGGATTAAGGACAGGCAGCTGCAGTTTCTTCCCATCTGGAATGCTCTGCACAGAGCTTTGCCTGAGGGATGAGGGACACAAACCTTCCCACACGGCTGGCTGGGGGAGAACGGGCTGATGTCCCCGGATCACAGCTAGGTGAGCTGAGTCACACAGCTCACAGGAAGGTTGTTTGCCTTATTTTGTCTTGTGTGGGGGGGGAGAACTGCAGATGGCTTCCCATGGCAAACAAACCACCAAGAGCCACCTGGTTTGCCTCTCTCCTCTCACCTGATGGTCAGCTCAGACCCAGGCATTGCAACCCATGTGCCATGTGTGACTCCAGACCTCCATCACCTCCTCACCACCCTGGGACTGGCACAGAAGATCACACAGGAGTCACTTTCTGCACTGCTCAAATGGGTTCCAAGCTAGGAAGCACTTTCAGGGGAGCTGGCAAGATATAGTCTGTGCCTGTACCCAGAGAGACCTCACTGGGATGGCTGGTGGCACTCAGGAGATCTGAGCCCTGGGCACTCACCTCACCCCGAGAGCTGAGGGAAGGGAAAAGGAGAGGACAGAGATGGGGAGGGAAAGGGAGAAGACAGTGATGGGGAGGGAAAGGGAGAGGAAAGCAATGGGGAGGGAAAGGGAGAGGACAGTGATGGAGAAGGAGAGGGAGAGGACAGTGATTGGGAGGGAAAGGGAGAGGAAAGCAATGGGGAGGGAAAGGGAGAGGACAGCAATGGAGATGGAGAAGGAGAGGGAGAGAACAGCAATGGGGAGGGAAAGGGAGAGGACAACACTGCAAACCCAGTTGCTAGCCTGGAAGGTAGCTGTCCCTGCAGAGGCTGAGGGGACAAACCCAAAGCCAGCAGGAGCTCGGTGCTGTTGGTGCTGAATGTTCCTGGTTCCACTGCACCTGAAGCTCCTCCCCAGGCCCGGGAGAGGGGAGGCAGCTGCAGCCTGCCTGGCTGGATGGAGAGGAGGGAACAAGCCTGCTGCCCTGGGCAAACCAAGCAGAGCCAGCCTGGGTCAGCCTGCTTGGAGGTACCAGCCCCTTCAGCAGCCACCTCGATGGAGCTGGCAGCCTCCTGGCCAAGATGTTGGCAGCCACCTGGCAGAGATGTTGGCAGCCCCTGGACACAGGGGTCAGCCTCTGGTGCCGGCTGGACGCTCGGGGGTCCATGGGCTGGCAGGAAGGGCACTGGGGTAGTCTTGTGCTAAATAACCTCTTCCCAAGTGCCTGCAGGGTTTAAGGGCCCAGTTGTGCAGAGGAAGGGAAATCAGGCACCTAAATAAGATCCAAACACTCGTGAAGCACTCTGGAGCAAGCTTTTCATTTCCTTTTTAGCCACAGAAAGATGAGAGCTGTGCCACGGGCACAGGGCAGATGTTCCTCTGACCTTGTCCCCCACCTCCATCAGGGCCGATGCCAGGCGCCTGGGGAGGAGACTGGCACTGTGGCTGGAGTGTGCAGACACGCGTGGAGTGGGGGCTTTCCGAGCTGCAGAGCTGCTGCCCTCCTGCTTTAAAGACCTCTCCGTGGGCGTTTTCCTCCTGCATTTCAAGCCCCACACTTCCCAGGCCGGTGGGAGCATCCCCTCCCCCCGCGGCCAGCAGCTCCCCTCAAGGATGCTCCACAGAGCAAACATCTCCTCGGGTTCCCTTTGAACCTTACTGACTTCATTTCACCTGGGGGCCCGCTGGTGTAGGAGCAGTGACCAACCACTCTGCTGGTCAGAGGTCTCTGCTGGTAGGAACCCGGGGAAGGATGGTCCCAACGACAGGGCACGAAGAGACTTCACTCCCTTTGTCCTGGCTAGCTTGGGATGTGGCTTTCAATTCCACTCCTGAGCAAAACAAATCAACGCAGGGAGAAAAATCCTGTCCTGCCACGTTTGCTGGTTTGCAGTTCACAGGTGACCTTGGAGCTCCTCACTGTGCTGAGAGCTTCCCCGAGGCTCCATGCTGCTTCCAGAGGTGGGGAAACTGAGCCACAGGGCAATTATTCAGAGTTCTTCTGGTCACCTTGTGACTCCACAGGAAAAGGGGAGCAGGGCTGCCTGCCTCTGCAGCTCAGGCTAGCCAGCAGCACTGGAGCAGCACAGAAAGAGTGCTCAGGCACTGGCACAGACTGCCCAGGGAGCTGCCGGAGTCCCCATCCCTGGAGAAGCTCAAGAAATCTGTGGCCAAGGCTCTTCAGGACGTGGTTTAATGGCTGATGGTTGGGCTGGATGATCTCAGAGGGCTTTTCCAACTCAAACCATCCCATGGTTTGGGTTCCACTTCTCCTTGGGTGGATTTCCCCTCACCATTCCAAACAGCAGACTGAGGCAGGAGAGAGGCTTCTGGAGCCTGACCAAAATGCCACAGCGAGGTGGGAATGTGGCTGTACACCTACACCTCCCGGCCTGGATGGCTGCCTGGGGAAGCACAGCACGGCCACGGCCCCGGCCCCGTGCTTCACAGAGTTGCTATGTGGTACCCGGGGAGCCTGGCAACAGTGACAGGGATGCAGAGGCAGGGACACAAGCTTGGGCTCAACAGCCCCAGCCAGGCAGCTGATTAAAATGCAGTCCGGCCACCCCGGGCCTGTCCCCACCGTCTCAGTCTTTAAATAATAGCTTAATTATCTCATTTACATTTGGCTCCTTTCAGGGAGGCACTGCAGTTGATTAACATTTTCCCTCCCGGTGTCTCACTCTCTGTCCCCTCTGCCTCCTGCCCTTCCCACGCTGCTGGTCCCACTCCCCAGGCACAGCCCCCCCAGCGCCCGCCACAGTCACCCACCGCTGCCAGCCTCCAGCCCCACTCCTCTCACCAGCTCAGGGCTCTGCAGATGTGGAGAATCAGCTTGCAGATGGGCACAGAGCTGCTGGAGGGTGGGAGCAGACGCCCTGGCTGGACAGCCATGCGATGAAGGCTCTCCTCATCATCCCCTGATTGCTCCCGGGTGCTGGTTCGTGTCCTGCCATCGCTTTGCTGCCGGCGCTGCCCCCGATCTCTCCCCACGTTCCTGTTTCCACCCCTGACTGGGCAGCTTTTAACTTTCCTTTTTATCTTCTCTTTCTAAATCTCCTTTGAAAGCTGCAGTCAAACACCGAATGCATTTGAAGGAGAAAATGTCTCTGTGGGTTGCCCTTTCTCACCAAGTGGAGCTGTGAGAGGTCCCAGAGCCCAGCCAGCAGAGGGGAGCTGCTGCCCAGTGCCTCCCCCAGCCCCAGGCACAGCCCTCAGGTTTTTCTCTGGAGGAGACCAGGCCTGGAGGCATCACCAGCCCTTAGCTCCCAAGTCTGCTAAGCCCCCAGAAAACCCAGGTTGTGCTCCTGCATCTCCTGGGACAATTGATTCATAGAACCACAGAACTGTTTTGGTTGGAAAACCGAAGCCCACCAAGTCTAACCTTCAGCCTAAGGCCACCGTGGCCACTGAACCACCTCCCAGAAAAGCCAGAGGGGCTGTTTTGCAGCATGCCTCTGTGTAATCAGCTCCCCAGATGCCCAAAGCCACGAGGCAGGAAAGTGGCCAGGAGGATGTGTGGCACTGGGCTCCCGGCTCTCCCTACCAACCTCTCACACCATGCCCCATGCCGGGATGGAGCCTTGCAGAGAGGGGACAGGAAGGTGATGACACCAAAGCCACAACTCCCTGGTGCTGAGGGAGGTGGATGGGGCACTTAATGCCATGGTCTGGGAGACTGGACTGGGCTGGGTGCTAGGTTGGACTGGGTGAGCTTGGAAGTCTCTTCCAACCTGGTTGGTTCTGTGATTCTGTGTGCTCAAGGTTCCTCGGTAGATTCACAAATCCATAGGTTCAGGGACCTCAAGGACCATCCAGTCCAACCTCCCAGGGTAAGCACAGAGCTGAACTGAGCTGGCCCAGCCCCCTGCCCAGCTGGGCCTGGAGCTGTCTGACCATGGGGAATTCACCTCCTCCCCGGGGAGTTTGTTCCAATGGTTCATAGCTCCAGTGGTGAGAAGCTGAAGGTCCTTTCTGGCCTGGACCAGAGGTCTGGATGCTTGGGCTGGATGAGCTCAGAGGTCTTTTCCAACCCGACCCGTTCTGCTATTCTGTGAATGTTTTCAGTGGCACCCAGCGGGAATCTCCCCAGCAGCAACTCCTCCCCAGCCGCCCTTGTCTGTACCATGGCATCTCTGTACGGAGATGAGCCCTGGCAGCCCCCACCCCTGCCTCACGGCAGCCCCGGCGGCTGCCTCCCTCCCTCCCTCAGCTCGGCAGGCTGCTGCGGCAGTGCCATCTCCTGCGTGAGTGGCAGACCTGTGCCAGAGAGCCCTATCGATTCTGTGCTGCCTCCAAAAGCCCTCTCCCTGCTGCTGACTCAGCCGGGATGGCCTCATTGGCCCTTCTCCCGCAGCCCAACCCTTTGATGCGCTCCCCCCCCGGCCCCCCGCGGGCAGCCCCCGCGGGGCTGGAAGAGCTCTTTTGGGTCGGGGGTTGGGTTTGGGGTTGGTTTTTGCGGAACATAGATTTTATTTTATTTTATTTTGTTTTTAATCTTATTTTATTTAGTTTAGTTTTATTTTAATTATTTTATTTTATTTTATTTTTATTACTTTTATTTTTTTTTATTTGGCTTTTAATTTGTTTTACTTTTGGTTTGGTTTGGGTTTAGTTTATTTTAGTTATTTTATTTTTTAATTTTAGAATTTTTATTTGGTGTTTTTGTGTAATTTTTAATTTTTAATTTATATTTTTTTTTT
>WAAF01011207.1:9894-32298 GCA_013400475.1 Tricholaema leucomelas | reverse complement strand
TTTTATTATTTTATTTTATTTTTTACTGTACTTTTATTTTATTTAGTTTTTAATTTTTTTTATTATTTTATTTCATTTTTATTTTATTTTGTTTTATTTTGAGATTGTTTTGGTTTGGTTTATTTTTATTTCCTTTTATTGTTTATTTTACTTCCTTTTATTTTTTAACTTCACTTATTTTATTCTTTTCTCTTACTCTGTTTTATTTTGTTGTTATTTGATTGTGGTTTATGTGACTTTATTTGGTCTTTCACCGTGGTTTGGGGATGTCCATTCCCGCAGCCGGATGTCACTAGTGGCCGTTCCCGGCGCGGCGCCGGCACCGGGGAGCGATTCTCCTGCGCCCTGCTGTTTCCATCTTTTCCAGCAGGCAGAGCACAGGCAGGGGAAGGCTGCGCGGAGGGAGAGCAGCAAACAGGAAGAGAAAAGCTTTGTGCTTTGTGTGGCCCGGCCCCAGTTACAGCCCGGAAAGCAGGGAGCCCACCCGCGCCTTGCCCTCTCCAGCCAGTCCCAGCTGCAGTCGTGGTCCTTGCCAGGCTCGACAGCAGCCGAGGTGGGGGAAAAAATTAACTCCGGAGCTTCAAACCGATGGCAGCTCACTCTTCGGGGCACGGGGATTTTAGGGCACCATCTGCTCGCTCTTCTCTGCCAGCACGGAGCCTGAAAACTCCTGGGCTTCACCTGGCTTCTGGAGGAGCTGGAGAGGGGCTGGAGCACAGCCCTGCCAGGAGTGGCTGGGGGTGTGCAGCCTGGAGAAGAGGAGGCTCAAGGGGGATCTTATCGCTGGCTGCAGCTACCGGGAAGGAGGCTGTGGCCAGGTGGGGTTGGTCTCTTCTCCCAGGCAGCCAGTGACAGAACGAGGGGACACAGCCTCAAGCTGTGCCAGGGCACATATTGGGAAGCAGTTCTTTGTAGAAAGAGTGATTGGCATTGGAATGGGCTGCCCAGGGAGGTGGTGGAGTCCCTGTCCCTGGAAGTGAGAAGCAGGACATGGAACTCTGGCACTGGAATGGGCTGCCCAGGGAGGTGGTGGAGTCCCTGTCCATGGAAGGGACAAGCAGGACATGGAACAGTTGGAGCCAGTCCAGAGGAGGCCACAAAGATGCTGAGAGGGCTGCAGCAGCTCTGCTCTGAGGACAGGCTGAGAGAGTTGGGGCNTCTTTGATCACATTGGGTGCTTCTGTGCTCCACAACCTCCCTGGAGATGTTCAGGTCCAGGCTGGATGAGGCCTTGAGTGACCTGTTCTAGTGGGAGGTGTCCCTGCCTGTGGCAGGGGAGGGGGTTGGAACTGGCTGAGCTTTGAGGTCCCTTCCAACTTGAGCCATTCTGTGGTTCTAAGTGTTTCAAATGAGACTGGATGTGGCACTTGGTGCCATGGTTTAGTTGATGAGGTAATGGTGGGCAATAGGTTGGACTTGATGATCTCAAAGGTCTTTTCCAACCAAATTGATTCTGTGACTCTGTGAAAGAGGGGCTAGGGAGGACCCAAATGCTCAGCCCTGTGCTGGCAGTCAGGGCCAGAAGGCTGAGGAAGTGGTTTGAAACTAGGGCAGGGTGGGTTTAGGTTGGGCATCAGGAGGAAGCTCTCCACAATGAGAGTGGTGAAATCCTGGAGCAAGTTGCCCAGGGGTGCAGTGGGGACCTGATCCTTGAAGACATCCTTGAGCAACCTGATGTAGCTGGAGATGTCCCTGCTTACTGCAGGGGGCTTGGACAAGATGACCTTCAAGGTCCATTCTGTGATTCCATGCTGCTGGGGGCAGGGGGCTGCATGGCTGTGGCTGGTGGTACTGCCAGGGAGGCCTTAGGTGGATGTGGGAGGACATCCTGCATGCTAGAGATGATGGGAGGAGGAGGAGGAGGAGGAGGTGTGGAGGGAACCTGGGATGAGGATCCCTGCTGCCACTGTGAGGGTTGACAAAACCAAGCTGCCCGCAGACTGGGGTAGCCCCCAGAGCTGGCTCTGCTCCTGATGCACCCCCAGAAGCCCTCTGACAGCACCTGTGTTACCTGGAGGGACAGCTCACAGCCACATAGCCCCTGGGGCAGGGCACACACCTCATGCCACCCCACTGCTGAGGCTGCCCTGCAGCCATCTGGGCCACCAACCACCGCCTCCAAGCTGCCTGAGCCAGCAGGGCAGCTCTGCTGGGGACCTGGCACTTCTGCAGGCCTGAGGTGGTGGACAGCTGGGGGACAAAGGTGTGTTGGAGCAGAGGATGGTGGCAGGGCTGCCTGAGGAGCCATCCTGGGAGGCAGGGCAGGCAGAGTGGCATCAGGGACGCAGTCCCTCCGTGCTGTTCCCAGCCACCTGTCCTTGACCAAAGAAAGATCCTGCACCAGTGACAATGTTTCCACTTTTGCAGGGCAGTTTCTAGGCAATGCACTGAAAAAAAGGAAGCTGCAGAGACAGTAGGAAGAGAGAAAAAGCTCGATGGGAATATTGTGTGTGGTGCTAAAGCCAGCAGGCTCTATTTTTGATCCCAACCAACAGACACTCAAGTGGTGCAAGTTGCTCAGCTGAAGCAGGCTCCTGAAGGAGCCAGCTCTGACCTGCAGGCACTGCTGGGACTGAGCACCAAGTGAGGTGAGACCTCACCTGGGGCACTGCCCCCAGCTCTGGAGCCCTCAGCACAGCAAGGATGTGGACCTGAGGGAGAAGGGCCAGAGGAGGCCATGAGAATGATCAGGGGGTTGGAGCAGCTCTGCAACAAGGACAGGCTGAGGGAGCTGAGGGTGTGCAGCCTGCAGAAGAGAAGGCTCTGGGGAGCCCTAAGAGCAACATTCCAGGAATACAAGCAGGCTGCAGAGGGACTGTTTGCAAAGGCCTGTCCAGTTCTGGGCTCCTTAACTCCAGAGAGCTGTTGAGGTGCTGGAAGGTGCCCAGAGCAGGGCAGCAAGGCTGGAGAGGGGCCTGGAGCACAGCCCTGTGAGGAGAGGCTGAGGGAGCTGGGGGTGTGCAGCCTGCAGCAGAGGAGGCTCAGGGCAGAGCTCATTGCTGCCTGCAGCTGCCTGCAGGGAGGCTGTAGCCAGCTGGGGTTGGGCTCTGCTGCCAGGCAGCCAGCAGCAGCAGAAGGGGCCAGAGGCTGAAGCTGTGGCAGGGCAGGTTGAGGCTGGAAGTTAGGAGGAAGTTGTTGGCAGAGAGAGTGATTGGCACTGGAATGGGCTGCCCAGGGAGGTGGTGGAGTGGCCGTGCCTGGAGGTGTTGAAGCCAAGCCTGGCTGGGGCACTTAGTGCCATGGTCTGGTTGCTTGGGCAGGGCTGGGTGCTAGGTTGGGCTGGCTGAGCTTGGAGCTCTCTGCCAACCTGCTTGGTTCTATGATTCTATGACAGGACCGATGCCCTGTGACAGGTCCAGGGCAACGGTGTGAGATGAGAGCAGAGCAGATTGAGATTGGATGTGAGGAACAAGTTCTGCAGCAGGAGGCTGCTGCAACACTGCAACAGGCTGCCCAAGGAGGTGGCTGAGCCCCATCCCTGGAGATATTGCAGGTGAGGCTGGGCAAGGCTGTGGGCAGCCTGCTCTAGTGGAGGATGTCCCTGCTGAGTGCAGGGGGTTGGAGTGGAGGAGCTCTGGAGGTCCCTTCCTGCCCAGAGCATTCTGTGACCCTGAGGCTGGCTGCTCCCGGTGAAGCCAAGGCAGGGTTAGCACCACGCTGCTGTCTCAGGCATATAAGCTCTGTTTTCTTTGAAGCTCTTCCAGCCCCCAAGTCCTGCCTGGCAATTCCATGCATTTCGAGGTCTAATTTTGTTGGCCTGTCTCTAGACATCTGCTGGAGGAGATGATCTGGAGGATTTGGGCAGAGAGCTCTCTGCAGCAGCTCCAGCTGCTTCCAAGCACTCCTGCTGTGGCACTCTCTGCTCCTGCAGCCCTGGGAAACCTACGGATTCACATTTTGATCTACAGGAGACTGTAGGGGGGGCAAGGAGGAGGGAAGCTCGAGTCCAGAGTGGTCACTGCTGGAGCAGAGAGGGGAGGACAGGCTGGGACAAGAGGCATTATTCCCTTGCTTCAGCTGTGTGCTACTCACCCACTTCTCCCATACTATTTCCCATGATGTTGACCATCCACATCCAAATATCACCTGGGCTGCTCCTGCACTCCCCAAACAGGATGTGGGAAGCACTACAATGTGCATCAAACCCAGTCCCTTGCCTTGCTTTCCAGGCTTTGCTTTGCCTACCAGGGCTGACCACACGATGAACCACCCAGGTCCATGAGCCAGGTTCACTGCTGCTCTCCCCAGCTTTGCCCAGGGTCTTTGGGCATGAGAATCATCCAGAGCAACAGGGACCTGCCCAGGCTGGGTCCAGGGCTGGGACCAGTGGGATGAGGTTAAACAAAGCCAAGGGATAACAACAACCCCATGAAGACTCCAATCTTCGGGCAGAAAGGCCCTGAGTGTGCTGGGTTCCAGCAGCTGAAGATGAGCTAGGGGGTGCCCAGGTGGGCAAGAAGGGCACCAGCAGCCTGGCCTGGAGCAGCAGGAGGATTGTTCCTCTGTACTGGGCACTGGGGAGGCTGCACCTCGAATCCTGGGTCCAGAGAAGGGCACCAAAGCTGGGGAGGGTCTGGAGAACAGGGCTGGGGAGGAGCAGCTGAGGGAGCTGGGGGGGTTGGTGTGGAGCAGAGGAGGCTGAGGGCAGAGCTCATTGCTCTCTGCAGCTCCTTGAGAGGAGGCTGCAGCCAGGTGGGGATTGGGCTCTGCTCCCTGGTCTCAGGTGATGGAAGGAGAGGAACTGGCCTGGAATTGTGCCAGGGGAGGCTTAGGTTGGAGATTGGGAAAAATGTCTTTGGTGCCAGAGTGGTCAGGGGTTGGCACAGGCTGCCCAGGGAGGTGGGAGTCTCACGGCTGGAGGTGTGCCAGAACCCTGTGGCCATGGCACCTGGGGCCATGGTTTGGTGCCCGTGGTGAGGTTGGGCTGCTGTTGGACTGGATGACCTCAGAGGGCTTTTCCAGATGAAACAATTCCATGCTCCTATGATCAGAGCTCCCAACCCATTCTGTGGAGCAGAGCAGAGGCTGATCCTGAGTCCCAGCAGCAGGTTCCAATGCTAACACTCAAGTTGTTTTCATGGCCAAAGGGAAAACCAACCCACAGACAAGGTCTGCATATCCAGGTCGGGGGGTGCTGACCACAGCCCCCAGCACACCCCAGAGGTGAGGGCTGCCCTGACCATCTCCTGCCCTCCCCTTGGCACAGGCAGGCACAAGGAGCTGTGTCTGCAGCAGCCCCTCCAGGCTGACAATTTTCAGCAGGGGTCAAGGTCAGGTTTCCCTCTTTGGGGTGCACAGCAAGGGTCTGCCCAGGGTGAGCCACTCAGGCTGACAGAGGAGTTGGACACCCCCAAACCCACCCCAGAGGCTTCAAGCAGCAGGCAGGGATTTGGCAGGCAGATCCCACGGAGCCAACCTGAGATTTGGCCTGGAAAGGGCCCCAGGTGTTCCCACCTGGCTGGCAGGCACTGAGCAGGGCCAAAGTGAGTCCTGGCTGAAGCTCTCAGCAGCCAGCCCTGTCCCCCCCTGCACGCTGCACCCAGGCTCTGGGGACAGTGAAGGACTCGTGGTAGTGGCAGCAGCAGCTGGGTGAGGAACGAGGGCAATGCTGGAGCTGCTGGCACAGAGATTCTCTCCAGCATGGGGTCCAGCCCCTGCTGCAGGGAGGTGACAAGGGCCAGCCTGGGGGACAGGGTGGAGGTGTCCCTTTCTGTGCTGTATTTCTGCTCTGGGAGCACTTCTTGCCAGAGGGAGAAGGGAAAGGGTGGCAGTGGCACAGGTCCTCCCTGGGATGGCAGAGGTGGCCAAGGCTGAACACATAGCACTCGGTGAAGTGTCAGTGCCACCGACCCCATCCCACCACCTGGGCACGGCCAGAAGGGAGATGCCCTGAGTGTGGTGTGCAGTCCAAGGTCTCCAGCAGTTCCTTAGCTGCCCCAGAGCAGTGTGTGGGGCAGGATGGCAGAGGCAGCTGGGGCTGTGTGCCCTGTTTCTGCACTCTGGTCCTAGCGGAGCCAGTGCTGTTGGCAATGGCTTGTGCCACCCTCTCCTGGGGTCTCACAGCCCAGAAAACCCTCCAGTGCTCAGGCCAGAGGAAAACAGAAGGTGAGATCCTCTCTGTAACCTTCCCAGGAGTCCCAGCGCTGAGAGCCTTCACTGGGGGTTAAAGGGGACCCCCAGGCACCCAGCAGGGAACGTCAGGAGCCTCCACAGCAGGGCTGCTGCCAGTCCCAGCTACCAGGAAGCTTCAGCTAAGCCAAGTCCTGGACTGAAAGCCCCTCCAAGCCCCAAACACTATGAGTGGCATCACCTCTGCAGCCTGCACATGAGGACCAAGTCCCCTCCTGAGCCCATCACGCTGCCAAGCCCCTGGCCCCCAGCTCCCCTGCCCAGCCCGAGGCAGGCGCCCTGCTGGCAGCGCTGGAGAGGAGCCAGGAGCAGTTCCCGGCTGCGTCACCATGCTCGCAGCTCCTCCCGGGCTATAAATAGTTGTGCCTGCAGGTTCCTCTGGACGTGGAGCTGCTGAGGAATGAGCATTCCCCAGCCAAAGCTGCAGACGTCCCGCAGGGGAGCCGAGCTGGGAGGGGACTGCTGCCGGAGCTGGAGGAGCCCCAAGATGAGGTTGGCTCTGCTGGCAGGGACCTGCCCTGCCAGGTGCCAGGGCGCCAGGGGCTTGGACCTCCCTGTCTCACAGAAGCACAGAATGGGAGAGGCTGGAAGGCAGCTCTGAGGAGCATCCAGTCCACCCCCCTGCACGGCAGGGCACACAGGAGCACAGCCAGGCTGCTCTCCAGCAGTGGAGACTCCACAGCCTCTCCTGCTCCAGGGCATCAGCGCTCCCAAAGGCCAGACCTGCTCCTCCTCTTCAGATGCAATTTCCTATCTTCCAGTTTGTGCCCAGTGCCTCCTGGCCTGTCGCTGGGGACCACCAAGAGTCTGGCCCCAGCCTCCTGACTCTCACCCCTTAGGTGTCTGTAGGCATTGACAAGATCCTCCCTCAGCCTCCTCTTCTCCAGGCTAACCAACCCCAGCTCTCAGCCTCTCCTCAGGTGAGAGATGTCCCAGTCCCCTCGGCACCTTAGTGGCCCTGTGCTGGACTCTCCCCAGTAGTTCTTCATCCTTCTTGAGCTGGGGAGTCCAGAAACCCTCAGCAGTGTGGATGTACTGCATCCAGCTATGGAGCTGGCAACACAGGAAGGACATGGACCTGAGAGAGCAGGGCCAGAGGAGGCCATGAAAATGACCACGGAGTTGGAGCAGCTCTGCTCTGAGGACAGGCTGAGGGAGCTGGGGGTGTGCAGCCTGGAGAAGAGAATCATAGAACCATAGACTTAGGCAGGTTGGCAGAGAGCTCCAAGCTCACCCAGCCCAGCCTAGCACCCAGCCCTGCCCAACCAACCAGACCATGGCACTAAGTGCCCCAGCCAGGCTTGGCTTCAACACCTCCAGGCACAGCCACTCCACCACCTCCCTGGGCAGCCCATTCCAATGCCAATCACTCTCTCTGCCAACAACTTCCTCCTAACATCCAACCTCAACCTGCCCTGACACAGCTTGAGGCTGTGTCTCCTTCTTCTGTTGCTGGCTGCCTGGCAGCAGAGCCCAACCCCACCTGGCTAAAGAAGGCTCCAGAGAGACCCAACAGTGAGTTGCCAGTACCTGAAGGAGCTCCAAGAGGGCTGCAGAGAGACTGTTCCCAAAGGCCTGTGGGAACAGGATGAGGGCAATGGTTTGAAATGAGAGCAGAGCAGAGTGAGGTTGGATGTGAGGAACAAGTTCTGCAGCAGGAGGCTGCTGGAACACAGCAACAGGTTGCCCAGGGAGGTGGTTGAGGCTCCAGCCCTAGAGATATTGCAGGTGAGGCTGGACAGGGCTGTGGGCAACCTGCTCTAGTGGAGATGTCCCTGCTGAGTGCAGGGGGTTGGAGTGGAGGAGCTCTGGAGGTCCCTTCCCACCCAGAGCACTCTGATTCTGTGATGTGCTGCTGGGGAGGGAGCTTCTGCAGAGGCAGCTTCGCTCTGACGCAGGCAGCAGCTCTGGAGAGGATGTGAGCCTCCTGCCAAAAGCTGCCTCCCAAAGAGGTCAGGAAAAGCAGGGAGGGAGGAACTGCTGCTGCACAGCACAGCACAGCCCCACCAGCTCCTGGGGCCTGCAGGGTGTTCATAGGAGTCTGAGCTCTCAGGCACTGCAGCAACCTCCTCTCCTGCCCTGGAGGCCCCGAGTGCTCCAGGCTGGGCTGCAGCTCAGCAGGGACTGGTGTGACTGCATCTCCTTGCATCCACTGGGTCCATCTGGCTCAGGCACAGCCTGCCAGACCTTGTGGGGTCCCTCCTGCTTGCCTCTGACACCTAGGAGCAGCCTGGAATGGGGCACCTGCCCCGGAGAAGCCATGAATGGAGTATGGGCTCCATGTCCAAGCTGAGGAAACAGCAACTCTCAGACATCTGGGGGAGGCAGGAGAGGATCTGTGAGCCTCCTCTTCCCCTTCTCTCCAGGCACTGCTCCATCTGTAAGCACCGCTCAGAAAGCAACCAGAGCCTGGGCTGCAGCAGGAGCAGTGTGGGCACAGGGCCAGGGAGGGGATTCTGCCCCTCTGCAGCCTCTGCTGAGACCACACCAGGAGCACTGTGCCCAGCTCTGGAGCCCTGGGACAGGAAGGGTCTGGAGGTGCTGGAAGGTGTCCAGAGCAGGGCCATGAGGATGAGCAGTGCTGGAGCTGCTCTGCTGTGGGCACAGGCTGAGAGAGTTGGGGGTGCTCAGCCTGCAGAGGAGAAGGCTCCCAGGAGACCTTCTTGTGGTCTTCCAGTGTCTGGAGGGGGCTACAGGAAAGCTTGGGAGGGACTTGTTGGGGTGTCAGGTAGTGATAGGACTGGGGAGAATGGATCCAAGCTGGAGGAGGGCAGATTGAGATTAGACCTTAGGAAGTTCTTCAGCATGAGGGTGGTGAGAGCCTGGCACAGGTTGCCCAGGTGGAAGCCTCATCCCTGGAGGTGTTTAAGGCCAGGCTGGATGTGGCTGTGGACAGCTTGCTCTAGTGTGAGGTGTCCCTGCCCATGGCAGGGGGGCTGGGACTGGCTGCTCCTTGGGGTCCCTTCCGACCCTGACAGCTCTGTGATCTGTGTCAGCTTCATCAGAGTGTCAGAGAACACTTCAGGCTGGAGGGGACCCCAGGAGGTTCATGGTGCAGCATCCTGCTCAGAGCAGGGTGTACGATCCCATTGTCTGGGGCAGGCTTGAAAGCCTCAGAGGATGGAGACTGCACATCTCTGGGCAGCCCACTGGGGCTTCACTGCCTTCGCAGGGGGAAGGCTGTGTCTTTATCAGCAGCCTCAGCTCCTCTCCCTGCAGCTTCTACTCAGTGCCTCTCCTCCTCCCACCGTGATCTGCTTTGAAGAGTCTGGCTCCGCCTTCTCGATAATGGAAAGCTGCTCAGGACCCCCTGAGCCTTCCCCTTCTCAAGGATCCTTGGACTCCATGATCTTAAAAGGTCTTTTGCAAGAGAAAAGAAACCCTCCTATGGTTCTAAGGATAAACCTCCCAGGACTGCTGCTCTCACCATCCTTTCCAGCTGGGAGCAGACAAGAGTCCTCCCCAGCTGCCCTGAGCTCTTGTGATCCTCTTCACCCCAAGCCCTACTAAACACGAAGGCAGGTGAGCAGACCCCATCCCATCCTGCTCTGGGCTGCTCTAAGAATGAGGAAAGACAAACCACAAAGACTTAGCTCTCTGCCAGCACAGGGCCAGGGATTCTCCTGGCCTGGGACACCCCTGAAGGAAGCAAAAAGCAGGACACATTCTGTGAGGAGCTGAACGTTCCCTAGGGAAGCAGAGATCTGTAGGGGGGGGGTAAAACAACAGGGAAGGAGGCTTGGTAGAGCTCAGGTAAATCCTTTAATCCCACCCTGGCTTCCTTTCCCATGGCTCTCCTGCAGGAAAGAGCAGCTGGATGCAGCCAGCACCTACACAGGCACCCAAGTGCTGCCCACCCAACCTGCCCTGCAGCTGAGTTATCTCTGCCACCCTCTGACTTCACAGCCCTCCCTCCCCCCCCACCCCCAGCACAAGCCAAACCCAAAGGCAGTCCTCACATCATGAAGCCTCTCCACAAGGCCAGGTGGTTTTTGCCAGGTTGGAGACAGGACTGAGAGGGGTTGGAGACTGCAGGAGTTAGCTGCCTGGGTCAGAAGTGGATCCATATCACCACAGAAGCACAGAATGGGTTAGGGTGGAAGGGACCTCAAAGCTCAGCCAGTTCCAACCCCCTCCACTGCCACAGGCAGGGACACCTCCCACTAGAACNCTCCTGGAGCCCCCTTCAGATCCTGCAAGGCCACTCCAAGGTCTCCTCCAAGCCTTCTCCTCTCCAGGCTGCAGAGCCCCAACTCTCTCAGCCTGTCCCCTGGCTGCAGCCCTCTCAGCATCTTGGTGGCCTCCTCTGCACTGGCTCCAACACTTCCATGTCCTGCTTGTGCTGGGGGCTCCAGAACTGCCCCCAGGACTGCAGGTGGGGGCTGAGGAGAGCAGAGCCAAGGGGCAGAATCCCCTCCCTTGCCCTGTGCCCACACTGCTCTTGCTGCAGCCCAGCACAGGGTTGCTGTCTGGGCTGCACTCACCCTGCAGGCTCCTGTGGAGCTTTTCATCACCCCAGGCCTCCAGGGCCTGTTCCTCAGGGCTGATCTCAGCCATCTAAACATGAGGAGGAACTTCTTTGAGGGTGACAGAGCCCTGGTGCAGGCTGCCCAGAGAGGTGGTGCAGTCTCCATCTCCAGAGAGATTCAAAACCTGCTTGAGTGCTCTCCTCTGTGACCTCCTCAAGGTGAACCTGGCTTGGCAGGTGGGGCTGGACCTGATGAGCTCCACAGGTCCCTTCCAATCCCTACCATGTTGTGATTCTGTGATCTGAGAGCTATGAACACCTTGATGAGAGCTTTACCTTCTGTGATCACAGGAGCACAGAATTAACCACTCCCCACCCGGGCTGGATCTGTGCTTGGGGCTGCACAGCACCAACCATCAGTCCCTCTGTGTTCCCTGCAATGTGTCCTCAAAGAGCACTGCCCAAAATCAAGCCCAGCTCTCAGAAACAGCAGTGCTGGCCCTGACAGCTCTGGACAGCCAGGCAGGGATGGAGCCAGTGTGATGGAAACAGGAGGTGAGGAGCAGTGCAGGGAGGAGCAGGAGATAACCAGAGCTGCCCACGACCTTTGGATCTGCTGCAGAGGAGCATCTTCCATGACAGAAGGCCATCTGTGAGCAAAGAGCCAGAAACTCTTTGGAAGGCACCAGCAGGACTTCAAGGGGGTCAGGAGATCATAGGTCTCCTCTCCAGCTACTCATTAGCCACAAGGACTCTGCCCTTTCCACCAGCCTAGTTACTGAGTGCTCCGAGGAGAACACTTCCCACAGCTGCTAAACTTGCTGACGCTGGGCCCTGGGTGCCTTCTATTCTGGGAAGGGGGAGTGGAGTCTCCTAGTGTGAACTTGTGGAGCTGGGCAAAGCCACACTGGAGCAGAGATAAAGTCAAGGACAGCTGCAGCTGCTTGGCAATCGTTCAAACTGAGCCACGAGTCGGTGACTTGGCTATTCTGGGATGAGCTGAGGAGCCAGAGCTGGGAACAGCAAATTCATAGCCTCTGAGCATGTAAATGGACTGCAGCAAGCCTGGGCTGGAGCAGTGCCCAGCACGGGGGGGACGGCAGAGACACCTCTGGTGGAGACCTGAGCAAAGCTCTGGCCCTGCTGACTGGGGAGGAGCAGTGCCCAGCACGGGGGGGACGGCAGAGACACCTCTGGTGGAGACCTGAGCAAAGCCCTGGCCCTGCTGACTGGGGAGGAGCCATGGCTGCCTGCCAAAGCAGTCCTATGGTGCTGTGGGGTACACTACTGTGTGCAGTTCTAGAGCCCTCAAGACAAACAGGACAAGCACAAATCCAGGATGGATGAAGATCAGCCCTGAGGAACAGGCCCTGGGGGTCTGGGGTGGTGAAAAGCTCCACAGGAGCCTGCAGTGTGAGTGCAGCCCAGACAGCAACCCTGTGCTGGGCTGCAGCAAGAGGGGATTCTGCCCCTTGGCTCTGCTCTCCTCAGACCCCACCTGCAGTCCTGGGTGCAGGTCTGCAGCCCCCAGCACAAGCAGGACATGGAAGTGTTGGAGCCAGTGCAGAGGAGGCAACCAAGATGCTGAGAGGGCTGCAGCAGCTCTGCTCGAGGCAACCAAGATGCTGAGAGGGCTGCAGCAGCTCTGCTCTGAGGACAGGCTGAGAGAGTTGGGGCTCTGCAGCCTGGAGAGGAGAAGGCTTGGAGGAGACCTTGGAGTGGCCTTGCAGGATCTGAAGGGGGCTTCAGGAGGGCTGGGAAGGGACTATTGACAAGGTCTGGTAATGAGAGGAGGAGGAGGAGGAATGGGTTTGGACTGGCAGAGGGGAGACTGAAGCTCACATGAGGAAGTTTTTTCCAACTAGGGTGGTGAGACACTGGCAGAGGTTGAGGGTGGTGAGAGACTGGCAGAGGTTGAGGGTGGTGAGAGACTGGCACAGGTTGCCCAGAGAGGTTTGATCACATTGGGTGCTTCTGTGCTCCACAACCTCCCTGGATGCGTTCAAAGCCTGGCTGGTTGCGGCCCTGACTGTGCTGCCCCAGCGTGAGGTGTCCCTGCCTCTGGCAGGGCATTGGAACTGGATGATCCTTGAGGTCTCTTCCAACCTAAACCATTCTATGATTCTATTTATCAGACCTCACAGGTCCACATCAGGTCCTCCTCAGGGTCTTTTCAAGCTCTCTGCATGTTCTCCTCTGCCTGGATCAAAGCCTTAGCCTAGGGCTGGTGTATCTGAGCTCAGCTCTTGCTGAACTTGGTGTGAACCTGGTGGAAGCTTCCCAAGTAGAGCCTGGTTGGGTAGAGCAGAGGAGCTGCTGCTGTAGCACATCCAGTGTAGCCACTGGAGGAGCAGGGAATACTGTGTCCCTCTTCATGTTCCTGTTTCCAGGGAGGTGGTGGAGTCACTGCCCCTGGAGGTGTGGAAAAATGTGTGGACATGGCACTTTGGGACACAGTTTAATGGCCATGGTCGCCTTGGGTCGGTGGTCAGACTTTGGTGGCCTTAGAGGTCTTTTCCAAGCAATTCCATGATTCTCTGGGCTTTGGAGATAGCAGCTTCAACTGGGACAAGCATCTTCTTTTGCCCAAGGAGGTGGTGGAGCCACCCTCCCTGGAGGTGTTTAAAAGGAGGCTGGATGAGGCACTTGGTGCCAGGGTTTAGTTATCAGAATGTGTTAGGTGCTAGGTTGGACTCAATGAGCTCAGAGGTCTTTTCCAACCTGCTTCGTTCTGTGGTTCTGTGATTCTGAGAGAGAAGGTTTGGTGGGCATGGTGGTGTTGGGTTGGCAGTTGGACTTGATGATCCAAGAAGGACATTAAGGAGCTGGAGTGGGTCCAGAGAAGGGCAACGAAGTTGGTGAAAGGTCTGGAGAACAGAGCTGGTGAGAAGCAGCTGAGGGAACTGGGGTAGTTTAGTCTGGAGAAGAAGGAGGCTATGGGGAGACCATCTCACTCTCTACAGCTCCCTGAAAGGAGGTTGGAGTGAAGTGGGAGTTAGTCTCCTCTCCCAAGAACAAGCAGCAGGCCAAGAGGAATCATCCCTAAGTTGCACCAAGTGGGGTTTAGGTTGGACATCAGGAAGGATTTCTCCCCTGTAAGGCTTGCCAAGCCCTGGAACAGGCTGCCCGGGGCAGTGGTGGAGCCTCCACTGCTGGAGGCACTGCCAAGACATGGAGCTGTGCTGCTGGAGGACACGGTATGGTAGTGGACCTGGCTGTGTCAGATTAATGCTGGACTCAATGACCTTAGAGGTCTCTCCAACCTCAACGATTCTCTGATCTTAGAGGGCTTTTCCCAGCCTTTGCCATGCTGTGATTCACTGGATGAGGCCTGTGGCATTCGTGGAATCTGAAACCAGCCATCCAGAGAAGACCTCTCAAACCTTGGCCTGGCCCTGGAGCCCAAATGCTTTCTGTGCTGCCTTTCCCAGCTTTTGAATGAGAGCACCAGGGCTGGATGCTCTGATGTGCCTCAGCAAAGCTCTGTTCCCTGCCTCCAGTATTCCTGCTCTGACCTGAGACAATGCGGCTGGGACTGACCTGGCCCCATCACACAAGCCCGGTGCTGCTCACCTCCAGAGCTGCCAGACTTGGCCAGACAATTAAGCTCTTTACAAGCTCACCCAAAGGGCAGGAGGCCTTCTGAGGTCATTCGTGGCAGATATGATCTCATTAGGCAAATATTCATGATCAATACTGTGCACTCTCTGGCCATGAGCAGCATCACTTGAGCAAGCAGCACTCCAGAGCTTGTTAGAAGGGATGTGGTTTGGCAGAAGAGCCTGGCCTGAGCAGGAACCTCTGCTCACCTGGCTTGGAAACTCCTCCACTGAACTCAAGATGTGGCTTGAGAGAAGAGCCTGGCCTGAACAGGAACCTCTGCTCACCTGGCTTGGAAACTCCTCCACTGAACCCAAGATGTGGCTTGAGAGAAGAGCCTGGCCTGAGCAGGAACCTCTGCTCACCTGGCTTGGAAACTCCTCCACTGAACCCAAGATGTGGCTTGAGAGAAGAGCCTGGCCTGAGCAGGAACCTCTGCTCACCTGGCTTGGAAACTCCTCCACTGAACCCAAGATGTGGCTTGAGAGAAGAGCCTGGCCTGAGCAGGAACCTCTGCTCACCTGGCTTGGAAACTCCTCCACTGAACCCAAGATGTGGCTTGAGAGAAGAGCCTGGCCTGAGCAGGAACCTCTGCTCACCTGGCTTGGAAACTCCTCCACTGAACCCAAGATGTGGCTTGAGAGAAGAGCCTGGCCTGAGCAGGAACCTCTGCTCACCTGGCTTGGAAACTCCTCCACTGAACCCAAGATGTGGCTTGAGAGAAGAGCCTGGCCTGAGCAGGAACCTCTGCTCACCTGGCTTGGAAACTCCTCCACTGAACCCAAGATGTGGCTTGAGAGAAGAGCCTGGCCTGAGCAGGAACCTCTGCTCACCTGGCTTGGAAACTCCTCCACTGAACCCAAGATGTGGCTTGAGAGAAGAGCCTGGCCTGAGCAGGAACCTCTGCTCACCTGGCTTGGAAACTCCTCCACTGAACCCAAGATGTGGCTTGAGAGAAGAGCCTGGCCTGAGCAGGAACCTCTGCTCACCTGGCTTGGAAACTCCTCCACTGAACTCAAGATGTGGCTTGAGAGAAGAGCCTGGCCTGAGCAGGAACCTCTGCTCACCTGGCTTGGAAACTCCTCCACTGAACTCAAGATGTATTTTCTTTCACAATTCACCATGCGATTAATTAGCTGCTTGGAAACCCCAGACATTAATTATTGATTAGGCAAAAGATTTTGTCCCTCGCAGTTGCTGAGCTCACCACTGCTGGGGGAACCAGACAGGCGAGGACAGCGGCATGGACAGGGCTCTGGATGAGCCCTGGAGAGCGGATTTGCCACCCAGCTTCCCATGATGAGCCTCGCTGCAAGGCAGCACAGCTCACGGGGAGGAGCCCAGCTCAGCGGCAAGAGTCCAACTCAGACCAGCCTCGTCTTCAGGGGACGGGGGACTGGGGCAGAGGACAACGGGAACCAAGCAGCGGATGCAGGACCCGCCGCACCCTGGGGTGCTGGGGCTGATGGATGGGGCTGCCTGCAGAGCGTGCAGGGAGGAATAATTCATCCCTCGAAGGATCACTCCGGCTCCAGCTCCACCCGGTGCACGGCGGGGGGAGAGGGGTGCCCGTGGGCTGCTCCTCACGGCGGCTGCCCGGGCAGCGGGTGGCGGGCAGAGAGCGGCGGCAGCCGCGGAGAGGTGAGCCGCGGCGAGTGGCGGGTGGCAGTGACAAACCTCCCGCGACGCCCGGCAATTAATCTTGCCGAGCGGTGAGTCAGAGTCACTCCGAGCTTCCTCCCCTCGCCCAGAACCAGCCACCGCTGTCTCCGGGGTAGCTCTCTGCTCAGGAGAGCTGCCAACGCCACCGGGCTCTAGGAGAGGGCTGCTCGGGGTTGTGCCACCAGCTGAGATGGTGCAGATCACTCCTCCGGATCCTGCTGCTCTACCTAAGGGCGGACGAGACCCACCGATGCCCACATGCGCCAGAGGAGCAGGCTGGATTGGTTCCAGTTCCTGCGGCCGCCAGGAGAGCCAGACCGAGATGCCACCCTCGTGATAGAGCCTCGTATAACGAGGTGTCAAGAGCGGGAGGAGCGGGGGAGGCGGGGAGGGCTGCGGGCACTCGAAGCAAGACCCCAGGAAGGAGCTGAGCCTTCAGCTCACACTAGGAAGATGCCCCCCACGCACTTCCCCCCGTGGCTCCCACCCGCCGCCCCCCAAACCTGTGGCGCTCCCCAAAGTTTGCCAAGCTTTCCCGGGATAAAAAGAGCCTCTCCCGCTTGCCCTGGGCATGAATGCAGTTTGCAGTTTTAACAGCAGATGTCTCTCCTATTATGATTTATAAAAATGCTTAAAATAAATAATGCAAACATATTTACAGGAAGGGATTCCTGCTCCCCGGCGCGGTGGTCACTCGCAGCCTCCCGAGCAGGAGGGGACTCGCCGCCTGAGCGCCTCCCGCACAGCCTCCCCCCCTCACCGCCCGCACCGCGGTGGCTGCCAGGAGCCCAGGGCGAGGTGGCCAAATCCCAAATCCTGGCTTCCCCCCACCTCCGCCCCTCGGAGAAGCCCCAAGTGCGGGCCGGCGAGCGGCGCTGGGCTGCAGCTGTGGACTCAAGGTGTTAAATGTTTGCGAGGGCGGTGCGGGAGCGCTGCCCGGCGGGGCCTGGTTCCACACAGCCTGGCAATTTCACGGGCCTCTGGGCTTACGTTTCCTGGCGAATAATGAAAGGGCCTCCCGAGCCCCTTCCTGGCAGGGCGCGCCGGGGAGCTTCGCCCCAGCCGCAGCTCCCATCAAACGCGATGCGACTCCGCCGGCGGCGCCGCTGCCACCTCCGCGCCCAGCCGTGTCCAATGCTTTTAAGCGTGACCTCCGCGCAGGGCGGATGCGGCCGTCACGCCGCAGAGGTGGCTCAAAGGCGAAGCGGGGGGCCGGGGGGAGGGGGCGCAGCCGCCGCTCGCAGCGGAGCAACTTTGGCAGGCCGGTGGCCGCTGCCTGCCCTCCGCTGCGGCCGGCGGCGGCGCACACAAAGGCTGCCGCCGGTACCTGCCCGCGCCGCCGCCCTGCCGCTGGCCCAGTTACGGCTCCGGCCCGGCCCGGCCGTTTCCATAGCGTCACAGCGCGGCGCTTCCCTCCTCCCGCGGCCGCGGGAGCGGGACACGGAGTCTTATCAGCGCTCATCCAGCCGCGCAGCAATCTCCTCCGGGCCCTACCTGCCGGCGGCCGCTGGCGCTGGCGGTGCAGGAGGAGATCTGCTCCCGCCAGAGCCCTGCACCGATGCCTTCTCTTGCCTGGCTTCCAAAGCCACCTGCGTAACGGCCGCCGAGGAAGCAGAGCAGAAGGCAGGGGCAAGAGGCTGTCCCAGCCCAGACGACACGCTCAGCTGCTCTGGAGTTCTAGTGCTGCCTCGGGAAGGGACAGAGGAGTCACTCAGAATCACAGACACGGCCAGGTTGGAACAGACCCTCAGTATCACCAACTCATCCCAAAGGACTAATGAGCCTCGCTGGGCAAACCCCAGCTCAGGCAGTTCTAAGCCAGCAGGACGGGGAGAGGGAGGGCAGCAGCTTCCCCCAGGGGGCCAGATGCTGTCTGCGTGAGAACCCCCATGGAGCTCAGAAACAGCTCTTGCTAAAACAGGCACAGAAATTAGGCTGAAGGGCTCTGTCCCGAAGGAGCTGGCGTGTTTGTGATCACCTGAGGTGGTGACCTGCTCAGGGTCCTGCCTGCTTGCAGGCTGCCTGGACAGGGAGCAGAAGTGGGCAGGCAAAGGCATGGAGTGTGTCTGCTGTGCCACACCAAAGATGCACATCCCAGGTGTCATGCACTGCATACCCTAACACATTCCCAGTGAGGGTCCTACACCATTCCCATCCTCCAGCCAGAGTCACAGCCAGTTCTGTAAGTCAATAACCAACTCTGCCTCTACTTCTCAGCTACAAAACAAGACCTCTGGGCAAAGCTGCCAGAGTTACCCACATGCCAACAAGCCCCTGGCATCCTGGCCAGAGCACCATGGCAGGGTGGTAGCAGCACACCAAATGCAGGTTGCTCAGCACTCTGCATCCTCTGGGTGAGGATGCAGGAAGGTCAGGTGCTGTCATGGATTCATCCATGGCTTCCCAACTAGGCAGCCAGGCTGGAATTGCTCACACAAACAGTTTACCCACTGGAATCTCTGGTTTCAGAGGGATTGCAATTGCTTGTGAATTTGGGACCCATTTAGGAGCAGAAGGAGTCTCTGCTGTCTTGGAATATGCCTGGAAAAGGAATTGCAGCTTTTGACTTGCAACTCCTCAGGAGCCAGCACTGGTCACTGGCAGCCCAGAGCCAGCTGCGTGCTGGCTGCAGCCAGAGCAGGGAGAGCAGCAGCACAGGGAGGGGATTCTGCCTCTGTGCTCTGCTCTGCTCTGCCCTCACCTGCAGCACTGCCTCCGGTTCTGGTGCACACAGCACAAGAAGAACACAAAACTGCTGGAGAGGGTCCAGAGGAGGCCACCAAGATGACCAGAGGGCTGGAGAAGCTCTGCTGTGGGGACAGGCTGACAGAGTTTCTCAGTCTGGAGAAAAGGCTGCAGGAAGACCTCTGAGCAGCCTTCCAGGACCTGAAGGGGCTCCAGGAGAGCTGGAGAAGGACTTTGGGCAAGGGCTGGCAGTGCCAGGGTGAGAGACAGTAGCTTTGAGCTGGGAGAGGGGAGAGTGAGTGGAGATGAGGGAGAAATTGTTGAGAGTGAGTGTGGAGAGAGACTGGGCCAGGCTGCCCAGGGAGATTGTGGAGCACAGCATCACAGAATGTGATCACAGATTCTGTGCTTCTGTGCTCCACAACCTCCCTGGAGGTGTTAAAGGCCAGGCTGGAGGAGGCCTTCAGCAACCTGTGCTGGTGGGAGGTGTCCCTGCCCATGCCAGTGGGGTTGACACTGGATGATCTTTGAGGTCCCTTCCGACACCAGCCCACTCTGTGGTTCCACCACTGTGGCTAACATCAGCAGTGGATGAGGCAAGAGCCTGCTCCTGTCCAAACAGCCCTTTTTGCTTCTCTGGGCTGACCTGAAGTGGTTTCTCTCCCCTGGGTTTTTGATTTTAACAGCCCACCCAATGCAACCCAACCCCCTTCTCATTCTGCCACACATGGGCTGCCTGCCTGCCTGCCTGCCTGCCTGCCTGCCTGCCATGCTTCGTGGCTGAGTCAGACTCTGCTTTCCTCTCCAAAACTTCGTTTCCAGAGCACAGTTTGCCCACTGAGCAGGACGATGAAGCATTCCCCCTCACCTCGCCTGGAATCGGGAACCAGGAGAGGGCTGCTCCATCCCCCACGGAGCTGCACACAGACCTGGGTGAGTTACCAGCCTCTGGACACGCTTGGCAAGTTGCTGGTCAGACTGGCAGTGCCACAGGATAGGCTCAGCCTCTGGGAACCTCCAGTGAAGCAGCCTGCAGGGAGCCATAGTGAGGCTGTGCCCAGCAGCTGGTGGCTAGGGAAGGAAGGCAGGCAGGGTGGGCAGGGCTGGCATGCTCAAGGGCTTTGCAAGGAGGAGGAGGTGGGACATCTCTGGGGTTTCTTCTTTCTTCCTTGGATTACAGGAGAAATTTCTTTGCTGCCAGAGTGGTCAGGGATTGGCACAGGCTGCCCAGGGAGGTGGTGGAGTCCCCATGCTGGAGGCGTCCAAGACATGGCACTTGGGGCGGTGGTTTAACAGCCATGGTGGTATTGGGCTGCTGGTTGGGCTGGATGATCTTGGAAAGCTTTTCCAACCAAAATCAGTTCTAGGATTCTGTGACTCTTGGCCTGGTCTCTCTGTACCAGGTTTGAAAGTTGTCCACGCAGGGTGGTGCTAACTCACCTGCTTCACACCTGGCTGCTGAGTCACCCATGTGGGCACACTCTCCTGGCTCCCTCCTTGGGGCAGCTGGAGCTGTTGGTGGCCCTTCATACCCAGACTGAGGGCAGCTTCCTCCAGGACCTTCTGCCATCAGGAGATGGCATCTTCTGTTTCCCAGAAGAGCTCAACAAGCAGGTAAAGAAGGAGGCAGGGGCTGAATGTAAGCAGGAGGACCAGAACACGGCTGACAAAGTCAAGAGTGTTCATTACCTGGCACGGCCCCACTGGCCATGGCAAAGACAGCCATGGTGTCTGCTGAGCTACATCCTCCCTGTGCCTTCTGCTGCTGCCTGCCAGGGGATCTGCCAGCCCTGCACCTGCCCTTCAGGAGAGCTTCAGAGGCTAAGCCTCAGGGCAGGCCTCTGGCACTCTGGAGCTGCTGCTGGGCCTGCAGCCCTCTCACCCTGGGCACCAAAGGTGTTTCTACCCCTGCCTGGGCAAGCAGCTCTCCCCTCAGCCAAGGCAGGGCAGGCTGTGCCCTGACTCCTCTCTAGTGGGAGGCAGCAGATGCAAAGGCCTGGGCCATGCTGAGTGCCAGCTCCTCTCAGCCCAGGCATGACTCAGGACACCTGGCAAACTCCTGGGAGACAGCTGTGGCAGCAGAGAGATGGCAAGTCAGGTCCACTGCCCTCTTTGCCTTGCCCTCCTGGAGCTCTGCCACCTCCAAAGAAGGGCAAAGATGCCCAAAACCTGCTCCTGGAGTACGAAGATGGTGTTGAGAGTGCAGCAGCAGCTGCAACCCAGCCTGGACTCTCCAGCCACAGGGATCCATCCCTCGCTGCGGGCAGCAGGGGCAGTGGCCAGCGCCAGCTGACAAACCCTCCCTCCAGCCCCAGCCCTCCACCACCAGCTGCTGCCTGCTCCCCTGCCCACAGAGCTCCCCTACCTGCCTGTGCCCATGCTCCAGCGGTGGCAGAGGTCCTTGGCATCCCCATGGCACAGCAGAGGTTGCTGGCACAATCCATCCCAGCAGATTGCAAAGGAGAGGGAGCAGCCCACACTCGGTCATGCTGGAGCAGCCCAGGTTGTTGGGCTGAGTTTGGTCTCAGTGGCCATGCAGGAGAGCAGAGCCAGAGATGTGGAGGTGAGCACCTTGTGGGCTGCGAGGACAGGATGCTGCACTCCCAGGTGCTGGCCTCAGTCTGGTGCCACAGGGGTTGGACAACTCTGCCCACGGGGCTGTGCCTGGGAATTCCTTCCCTGATCCTCACTTTGGGCTCTGAACAGGGTCAGAAGCCCCAGGAAATGCTCGAGCAAGGCTACCATCTGGCACATCTGGCAGAGAAGTGCCACCTTGCCCTCCTCACCCTTGGCTCCCTTTGCATGAGCATTGCCACCCTGCACTCTCATAGCCCAAGCCCCACAGAGCTCAGCGTTTCCTCTGCTATTGCAACCCCTGCACTGGCCCCATGGCACCCACAGAACAGGACCAAGGTACCTGAGATGCAGCATCCTTGTGCAGCACTCACAGATCAGAAGAGAAGGCTGCAGGGAGACCTCAGAGCTGTCATCCAGTACCTGAAGGGGCTCCATGAGAGCTGGGTATGGCCTTTGTACAAGGGCTGGCAGTGTCAGGATGAGGGACAATGGCTTTGAGCTGGGAGAGGGGAAACTGAGAGTGGAGAGGAGGGAGAAATTGTTGAGAGTGAGGGTGGGGAGATTGGCACAGGTGCTCAAGGCCAGGCTGGAGGAGGCCTTGAGCACCCTGTGCTGATGAGAGGTGTCCCTGCCCATGCCAGGGGAGTTGGCACTGGCTGAGCTTTGAGGTCCCTTCCAACCCAACCCATTGTAAGACTCTATGAGGCAGACCTTGCCTGGGACCAATTCCATCTTCCCTCCTTTTGCAGGCAGCTGGCCTGGGCCTTGCCCATGACTAGCAAGATGCTCCATGGTGCTGTGGGCAGCCCAGGTCGAGCTGATGCCTGTTCCTCTGCTGGGTAGGGGACTGGGAGGATCTTTGCCCTCCAGCCTGGCCGAGCCAGCAGCAGCAGCGAGGGACAGGGGAGAGAAGTAGAAATCTGGGTGCAAAGAGAGGCTGCTGCAGATGTGCTGAGCCGAGGCTGTGGCAGCACTGGGTTAAGATCCTGCCTTGCCCAAGTTTTGGAGGCTGGGAGCTGCGTGGAATAAATCACTTGTGACACCGACTCCTACACTCGCAGCCTGGCGCGGGATTTAGCCACCAGGCTCCCGGTTCAGCCAGCGCCAGCTATTAAGGTCAGCAGAAGTAGGGTGGCTAAATCCTATCTGGGGGCTGCAGCGAGGCTCTGCCTGCCCACAGAGGCATCCTGGCACGGAGAGGAGAGGAGAGGAGAGGAGAGGAGAGGAGAGGAGAGGAGAGGAGAGGAGAGGAGAGGAGAGGGGAGGGGGGGGGGGGGGAGGGG
>WAAF01011206.1:1199-14332 GCA_013400475.1 Tricholaema leucomelas | reverse complement strand
TAAACTATTCTATGATTCTATGATTCTGTGACTTCTTCTTTCCTATTCTGGTGGTCTATAGTTGACATCCACTACAGCTTTGCCTATATTTGTATGGTTGTTAACTCTTACCTGTAAGCTTTCAATATGTTCTTCATCTCCTCCTGGGTAGAGCTCTGTGCATCCCAGTTGCTCTTTCATATAACCTGCAACTCCACTGCCGTGTTTATCTGGTCCATCATCCCTGAAAAGCACATAGCTGTTCATGACAGTGTTCCAGACATGCAAGCTATTTCACCATATCTCTGTAATGTAATGGGATCATGGCCTTGTCACCTGTAGCTCTTCCCGTTATTCCACCTGCTGTATGTCTTGATATACAGACGTTTTGTTTTGGAGACTTATTTAAGCAAGAAGACAGCTGTGGTATGGAGGAAAGGAAAACACTGTAGTTCTACTCAGCCTTGAGATGGTTGGCCTTCAGGTCTCATCTTGGAAGGCATAAAAGCACCATTTGTCACTGCGGTGATTGGTCTCATTTATTCCCAAAATGAATGTAATGGGATAAAGCATTACCTTACTGGACTTTATCCCCTAAGTCTTTCTGACTAATCTGGGCAGCTTACTACCAAAGACTCCCTTGCTTCTTCGTAACAAGTGTATTCCATCCCTCCTTAGTAGGTTGCAATCATCAGATAATTACTTATAGCTTTAAAGGAACCTAGTTTCCAGGCAGGATTCTTTTTATCCATCTGAGGAGACAATATTCCACAAGGCATATTGTATGATGTCGGTCCTTAAACAAGATGAATCATTGTCTGGAGCTGGTTTTCTCCACTGATTGCAGATAGAAGGAGTTCTGGATAATTTTTGAACACCAAACATTCAAACACTTTTGCCAGATAGAATAGAATAGAATAGAATAGAGTAGAATAGAATAGAATAGAATAGAATCAACCAGGTTGGAAGAGACCTCCAAGATCATTCAGTCCAATCTATCACCCAGCCCTATCCAGTCAACTAGACCATGGCACCAAGTGCCTCATCCAGTCTTTTCCTGAACAACCCCAGGGACGGTGACTCCACCACCTCCCTGGGCAGCCCATTCAAAGGGCAAATCACTCTCTCTGGCAAGAACTTCCTCCTAACATCCAGCCTAGACTTCCCCCGGCACAACTTGAGATTGTGTCCCCTTGTCCTGTTGCTGGTTGCTTGGGAGAAGAGACCAACCCCCACCTNGCTGGCTCATGTTCAGCTACTATCTATCATCACCCCCAGGTCCCTCTCTGCCTGGCTGCTCTCAGCCACTCTGTCCCCAGCCTGGAGCATTGCTTGGGGTTGTTGTGGCCAAAGTGTAGAACCCTGCACTTGGCCTTGTTACATTTCATCCCATTGGCCTCTGCCCACCCATCCAGCCTGTCCAGGTCTCTCTGCAGGACTCTCCTACCTTCCAACAGATCAACACCTGCTCCTAGCTTGGTGTCATCCACAAACTTAATGATGCTGGACTCAATCCCCTCATCCAGATCATCAATAAAGATACTGAACAGAACTGGGCCCAGCACTGATCCCTGGGGAACACCACTAGTGACTGGCTGCCAACTGGATGTGGCACCATTCACCACAACTCTCTGGGCTTGGCCCTCCAGCCAGTTCCTGACCCAGCACGGAGTGAATTTGTCCAAGCCACAAGATGCCAGCTTA
This sequence comes from Tricholaema leucomelas, assembly GCA_013400475.1. NCBI lineage: Eukaryota > Metazoa > Chordata > Aves > Piciformes > Lybiidae > Tricholaema lacrymosa > Tricholaema leucomelas. The sequence goes on along the minus strand of WAAF01011206.1, from coordinate 12,649 downwards.
GCCAGGAGCTTGTTGTGGCAGACAGTGTCAAGGGCTTTGCTGAAGTCCAGATAGATGGAAAGATTCCAACTTCTGCAACCCTCATGCTGCTAAATTCCTGGGTCAGTGTAAAATTTAGTCATATTTGTAAGTCCGTGAGTTCGTACTGCTGTCTTTTCTTACATCTATTTTTACCTGGGTACTGTCCTGTAAGCTAACCTCAAAAAAAACAGCTGTATTCCTGTAGTACTGCTGACGTGTTAGCTCTGGCAACTACACTGTTATGGACCTGAGCTGGCCCACACAGTTCTAAAACAGGTTGCCCACTCTGTACCTGTCATCCATATTGGTAGTAGAAACATATCTCTCACAATGATATACTCTTCCTCTAGGACTGTTTCCACTACTCTCTTCTCATTACTCACACTGTTCCAGCAAAGTTGTATAAAAGATTCCATGTCCTTTCATTTAGTCATGAAGAAGGGTGAGCTCTACAGTTTCTATTCTCATTCTACATCGAATGTCAAAGAATGCCTTAATTCAAACCAAAGGAATGACCAGTGTTGAAAAGCTGCAGACATCCCATGTAACTCTTCCTCTATTATCTGTTTCCCAGCTAAATAAGTCACAAAATTGTCATAGAATCATAGAACCATTTCAGCTGAAAAATCTTTTAAGATCATTGAGTTCAAACATTCTCTAACTCTATCAACTCCGGTGATAAACTATGTCTCTTAGTACCTCATCTATGTATTTATTAAACACTCCCAGTGATGGTGTTTCAACCACTTTGTTGGAGTTGATACTAGGCTTTGAGTGATTTTTTGATACATCTTTAGTTTAACTCTAAGATACTCAACTTGGTGATAATTTAGTTGGAAAGTGCATCATCTTAACAGATGAAGAAAAATTACTAGAAATATATGCCTATCTCTTTAAATTATATGTACTTTTTTTTTTTTTTTGCTAGGTAGGAACCTAATGAATATATAAAAAGGTTATTACACAGTTGTTATCACTATACCATTGTAAAATTATGCAGTTATTCTGAATTAAAGAAATTTAACTTCACAAATAGATTGGGGAGAAGTTTATGATGTTAAATTGCCTGGTTGTTCTTAAACCAGCTGCATTCAACAGGAAGTGGGTTGCCTTTCCTTAGCACACTGCTCTTTAGTATTGACCCAGGAACTGAGGAAAAAAAAGGAAAAAAAATGCTACAAATTCAATAAAATGCAGAGGAGGAAATGAAGTAAAAAGAAAACTAAAATATTGCTTCATTATTTCTCTATTTATTTGGTTGGTTTTGATGCCAGTATCACATAGACAAGGCTGTCTTTTAAGAGGAAAAAGGTGGGAAAAGTACTGATAAGGATTCTCTATGTATTCTGTTTGTAACTTGTATTATTTGCAAGGGTAGCATGAAATAGCAGGTAAGATAAACTATTCTTCTTGGAACCTTAATCCAGTGTTAAGTTCACAGAAAGCAATTTCATGTCCAATGTTCAGAGAATCATAGAATCAACCAGGTTGGAAGAGACCTCCAAGATCATCCCTCCAACCTATCACCCAGCCTTAGCCAATCAACTACACCATGGCACTAAGCACCTCATCCAGTCTTTTCCTGAACACCTCCAGGGATGGTGACTCCACCACCTCCCTGGGCAGCCCATTCCAACGGCAAATCACTCTCTCTGGAGAGAACTTCCACCCTATACCTCCTCCAGCACAACTTGAGACTGTGTCCCCTTGGTCTATTGCTGGTTGTCTGGGAGAAGAGACCAACCTCCACCTGACTACAACCTCCCTTCAGGCAGCTGTAGAGAGCAATGAGGTCTGCCCTGAGCCTCCTCTTCTCCAGGCTAAACAACGCCAGCTCCCTTAGCCTCTCCTCATAGGGTTTGTGTTCCAGGCCCCTCACCAGTTCTGTCACCCTTCTCTGGACATGTTCCAGCATCTCAACATCACTCTTGAATTGAGGAGCCCAGAATTGGACACAGTACTCAAGGTGTGGCCTGACCAGTGCTGAGTACAAGGGAAGAATAACCTCCCTTGTCCTATGAGCCACACTGTTCCTAACACAGACCAGGATGACATTGGCTCTCTTGGCCCAGCCTTCCAGACAGTTCCTGGTCCATATCACAGTGAATCTGTCCAAGCCATGAGCTGTCAGCTTCGCCAGGATCTTGTTGTGGCAGACTCTGTCAAAGGCTTTGCTGAAGTCCAGGTAGACTACATCCACAGCCTTCCCCACATTCACCAGGCGGGTAACCTGATCATAAAAGGAGATCAGGTTGGTCAGGCAGGACCTGCCTTTCCTAAACCTGTGCTGGCTGGGCCTGGAATCTTGACCATCTTGTAGGTGCTTTGTGACGGCACTCAAGACGACCTGTTTCATGACCTTGCCTGGCACTGATGTCAGGCTGACAGATCTGTAGTTTTCTGGTTCCTCCTTGTGGATGAGCATCACATTGGCCAGCTTCCAATCTTTGTAGACCTCTCCAGTGAGCCAGGACTGTTGATAAATGATGGAGAGTGGCTTGGCCAGCTCATTTGCCATCTCTCTCAGCACCCTAAGATGCTAAAAGTTAATGTTAAATCTAAGCAAGAGCTCAAATAGAAGGGAAAGCTTTCCTGATGTTTTTATGTCTTCTTGCTCCTTGATATCCCTTTATGATAATTGTCTGTAGTTCTCATTTAGCAGTATTATTATGTCTTTCAGAGAAATGAACTTTGTTTTATTTTTTGGAAGAATCAATGAATATGTGTCTCTTACGTAAGTTTAGGAATCTTCAATGTAGAAAGCCACACTTAATCTTTTTTTTTTATGGTTTACAGATAAAAGTACCTTAGTCTGCTGAGTTGTCAGGATGAAAAGCTGACTGAATAAAATGCAGTTTTTCAGAAAAATATGTGAATATTCTGATGAACAGAAGGATGAACAACAGTCCTGATGGCATGCACCTATAGGTGCTGAGGAAGCTGGCAAAGGTCATTGCCAGACCAATCTCTGTCTTCAGTAAGTCATAGCAGACATGTGAGGTGCCTGTGGACTGAAGGGGGACATATGTCACTCCAATCTTCGAAAAGGGTAAGAAGGAGGACCCAGGCATCTATAAACCAGTCAGCCTCACCTCCAGCCCCAGAAAGATAAAGGAGAAGCTTAGTCTTGGTGCATATCAAGGACAAGGGGGTTATTAGGAGCGGTCAACATGGTTTTACCAAGAGGAAGTCATATTTGACCAACCTTATAGCCTTTTATGAGGACATAACCAAGTGGATTGATGATTGTAGAACAGTGGATGTGGTTGATTTCAGTAAAACATTTGACTCTGTCTGCCACAGCATCCTTCTGGCTAAACTGAGGCAGTGTGGTCTGGTTGATCAGGTCATGAGGTGGATTTGGAACAGATTGAAGGGAAGAAGTCAGACAGTTGTGGTCAATAGGACAGATTCTCATTGGAGGCCTGTAACTAGTGAAAAATGTCAAGATCTAAAGAACAGAAATTAACAATATCTCTGTCCAGAGAAGCAAGATCTGTTCTTATAGATTTCTGTGTTGAGAAATTAAGGTGCAAGGGAGACCATGTATCACCATAAAACTATTTATTAAATGATAAAGTTGAAGAAAAGAGAGGGAGAGAGAGAAAGGGAGAGAGAGAGGGAACAACGGAGAAAAAGAGAAGAATCAGGGAAGAAAAAGACCAGGGATTACATTACCATCCATCACAGATGGTGGGGAGAGAGAGAGATATGAGTGAATGGCCCAGAGACGTTCTTCTGTGGAGTTTGTCAGGAGTTCTCCTAGTGGAGGTGCAACTCTTTGGGTGCTCTGGTGGAGGTGCATATCTGGAGGTCCACACTTTGGTAGACATTGCTCATGTGTTTTTATACAGTTTTTTAGATCAGTGTCCACATGCAGCTCCCCAGGGAATCTTCCTGTGTATTCATGCATTCGCAGGGGTCCAGCACCAGCACCGGCAGGGCCTCCGCTCCCTCCCTGTGTTGCTTACCTCTCCATACCCTAAATACACATAAGCCTTTTCTCTTTGGGGTAGCTGACATAAAATGTACACATCCTGGGCATTCAAGCCAGGCTGAGGTCCATGAATTTTCACAAAGGCATTGTCTGTTAATTTGTATCCCTGAGCTTTAGGCCAGTTACCTTGTCTGAGCCTGGGAGGTTAACAAAGGCAATCTTTATCTTTCTTGATTTACAAGGGAGAGACCATATCTTTGTTGATTAGGGAGAGATGATGGCAACCTTTATCTTTGTTGATGAACAAAGGAGAGAGAATTTAGACTCTCACAGAGTCCCACAGTGGTCAGTACTGGGATCAGTTCTGTTCAATACATTCCTCAATGATCTGGATGAGGGCAAAGAGCGAACTGTCAGCAAATTTGATGATGACACAAAGCTGGGTGGAGTGGCTGACACACTGGAGGGTGGTGCTGCCATTCAGCAAGATGTGGACAGGCTAGAGGGTTGAGTAAGAAAAAATTGAATGAAATTCAAAAAGGGCAAGTGTAGAGTCTTGCACCTGGGAAAGAACAACCCAGGGATCAGTACAAGTTGGAGACTGACCTGTTGGAAGGCAGTGAAGGGCAACAGAATGTAGAGATCTGGGTGGATGGGACAATGTGCTCTTATGACCACTCTGGGATGCATTAAAAGGGGTGTGGCTAGTAAGCTGAGAGAGGTTCTGGTCCAGTTCTGGGCCCCCCAATTCAAGATGGACCTAGACCTGCTTAAGAGAGTCCAACCCAGAGCCACAATGTTGATTAAGGAAATGGAGCATCTCTCTTATGAGGAGAGACTGAGGGAGTTGAGGCTGTTTAGCTTGGGGAGGAGTGGAGTGAGAGGTGATCTCATCAATGTTTATAAATATGTAAAGGATGAGTGCCAGGAGATTGGAGCCAGGCTCTTCTTGGTGATGCCTGATGACAGGATGTCCTGGAGGGCCCATAGGCCCTAAAACAGACTTGCATGTGCCTTGCCTTGCCTGGACATGTTTTCCCTGCTCATAGTCAGGGGTGAGCACAAGGCCAGCACAGAGGGGCACATCAGGCCTGGTGCCACGTGGAGTCTGGCCTGCCCAGGTTTTGGGTTGTGTAAGCCCCCACATGTGCAGCTCACACTTGCCGGGTGATAGGCCCATGTGAGCCCCATATTTGGAAAAGTCCAGGCCTGTGGCTCCTTGCTTATTATGGCAAGGTTGGCTGACTGCAAGCCTGATTGGTTATTTATTGGTGGCCAATGAGACCATTGATCTTGGCCCACAGTTAATAAATAGATGTGCATTCACATGCCAGCATTTCTCTTTTGCTTGCAGGTGCATTCACTCACTTAAGCCTGTCATTACGGGGCTCAAACTCCCCATGCAGCCATGCATCTCACTGCACACCCATTGCTTTATTGCCTGGTGTGTGCCATCACCACAAGTCACCAGATGCAGAATCACTTGTCTGCACGGGATCGTCTTCCCTCTGACCCGCCAGCAAATCCTGCCTACGAGCTCTGTGGATGCAGCAGACGGAGGGACACAGCAGCTACGGGCGGAGACTATTGCCCCTGAAGCTGGGAGTATTCCAGCCTCGGAGTCCACAGGCAGAGACTCGAAGGAGTTGGACGTGTTATATAGGCTGTGACGTAGCCTGGAGGGTGATTTATAATTAATGAAATTGTGAGTAAATGCTTCTCTAATTCCTATCGTGCCTGCCATAGAGCAGAAAGCTTTCAGCCCACTCTGCAGGGCAAATAGTATATAGACCCCAAGCGGAAGTGAGCTGTGGGGAAAACTCTCTCTGTTAGTAGTCTGTTAATAGTTGAATGCTAGTCATTGTAATATAGTTCTTAATAAGCCGTTCATTGTGATATTAGCCCATAAGGTTCTCTCATAACCATGAATAAATGAATCATATTAAATAGTGGTTGGGGGGTCACTAGAGTTAAGAATATTGAGTTTAATAAACATATATTTTTGTACAAAATTATCTCACACCAATTGATTTCTCCCCTTCGCCACAAACCGGCATAGGCGGCAGAATTCCCCTCCACGACACAGGACAAGGGGCAATGAGTGGAAGCTTAGGCATAGGAAGTTTCATGTAAACATGAGGAGCATTTTTTTCACTGTGAGGATGACAGAATACCGAAGCAGGCTGCCCAGTGGAGTTGTGGAGTCTCCTTCTCTGGTGTGCTAGTTTGAGCCTAGCTAGAATGTTTTGGTGAGAAGGACTAGATAATAGGCTGAGAAATCAAAATAATGGTGATGTCTACTTTGCTCACAGTCTTGCTGAGATGTGCAGAAAGGAAAAGCAAAACATTAGATAAAGTCACCTCGCTTGGCACTTTGCTCTGGGCTTTGCTCTCAGCTCTTTGCCTGCTAGGGAGAGCTGGGCCTGCTGGCTGAACTCCATCTTGCTTTCTAACCTCACCCTCCATTTGCTTTGGCTGATTCACCTTTGCTTCGTAATCCCCATGGCTGAACCTCCATTCTTCCTTGGGACTAGGGTAAGGTTGAGAGGGGTAGAGGGAAGGTGAGGGGGTGGTTGAGAGCCCCTCCTGGGGACTCAGGTTTCTGGGAGGGGAGTTGTTTCTCTATTACCTTTTTGCCTTGTATATTTCTGCCTATAACTGTATATACTGTAAATATCTGCTTGTAAATTGTGCCAGCTGTAAATATAAGCTTCATTCAAATTTCCAGAGCCAACTGAGTCTAGTTTGGGTGATTTCTAAAGTGTGGGGGGGCAGGGGACACCCAAACCACCGCATCTGGAGATATTCAAACTCACCAGGACATGTTTCTGTGTGGTCTGGTGTAGGTGATCTTGCTGTGGGAGGGGCATTGGACTGGATGACCTTTCAATGTCTCTTTTAGGCCTTGACATTCTGTGATTCTGTGAGTCTGTTAGAGTGGTCAAGCACCATGTTGGTTTGAGGCTAATTGGAATATTTTAGTGAGAGAAATCAGATAATTAGTTGTGAAAAGAAAATAATGATCAAGTCTATATCATTCACTGGTTTGCTGAAAGGTATAAAAAGATAAAATGTCAACAATTTGTCCCTCTCTGATCTCGGATGCTGGATCTACTTGTTTCCTCCTCACTCTAATATATTTCCACTAATCTTGGCTAACAGAAAACAACGTAAGCTTTTCTGGTTGTTTTCTTTGTCTGTTTTTGAAAGTAGAGGGAGATAGACAGAGTGACTTTGAGTCTTCTTGGTAGTGTTCTCATTGTCCGTGAAGGAGTTTGGATTTCTCTATTGTTTCTAATTTGTATATAATTGTAAACACTTGTAAATATGGGGTATATATGTGTAGCGGTTTGGGTGTTACCTGCCCCTCCTCCTCCAGGTTTAGGAATTCACCCAGACTAAACTCAGCTGGATGAGAGTTAAGGAATGATTTATAATTTAGCACAATATACAAACATATATATGCAATATATACAAAATATTTATAGATATACGCAATTTAAAAGTTAAAAGTAATACAGAGATACAAAATTTCTTTCCAAGCATCAGAGCCACCAAGGAGGGCTTTTCAAAGCAACTCCCACCTTCTTTGCACCCCCTTATTTATCTCAGAATCCTCTTTACATGCAGGGTGAGCTGGGAAAGATTGGCAAGAGGTGTTAGAAGCATAATGATTAGTTTTGAATATGCAGGTTCAGACAGAAGAGTTACTAGGGCAAGCAGGCAGCCACAGACTTACCTTATCTTTGTTTGTGTCTTTTGTTTTTATATATCCCAGAAGAACAAATGGGTGATATAGACATCGCCATTATTTTTCCTTTCACAGACAATAATCTAATTTCTCTCATTAAACTATTCCAGTTAGCCTCAAACCAGTACAATACATTTGTAAATTTTACTCCGCTGTAAATATAGCTTCATCTTACTTCCATCTTACTCCACTGTAAATATAGCTTCATCTTACTTCCGTCTTACTGTCTGAGCTAGTCTGGTAAATTCCAAGAGTGTGTATGTGGGGAAGTTCCTAATCCATCACGAATACTTAGTAGGTTACCCAGAGGGAGAGTGAAATATCAGTTTATTATCTAACGTCTGGCAATATTAATTATATCTGTGAATCTGCATCATGTTAGACTTCTCTGCTACTGGTTCTTGTTTGTACTTGGCAGTCAAATTTAAGTATTGTAACAAAACTGAAAATAAAGGTATCCTATTCTGGCTGAGATGTTGCCATTTTCCTTAAGCAAACAAGAAAAAAAAATAATTTGAGACAATAATCACAATTGTCTGATAATGGTCTCAAATTGCAGTAAAGAGTAATCATCTTTATATGGAAAGAAATAGTTCTGCCTCTCATTCTCCCAATGATGAAGAGTCTAATATAGGGGCTTAATCTTCTGTGAAATGTCTTTGCAGTGGTGTCATGACCCAGTAATTCCCCTTATCAACCCTGGTCAGCAGTGGGGAGTGGCTGTGCTAAGGTTTGAGCAATTCCCTTGAAGGAAATGAAGGCAAAATGACATGAAATGGCTAATGAAGTGGGTTTATTAGATTGAAACCAGAGCAGAGGGAAATAGGAGGAAAAAGCAGTAGGAAAAACTACATATTAAAGAGAAGGTATATCACTATTCCCCTGACTTGAAAATCATGTCACTGTGACAGAAGCAGTTTCAAGTTTCTTGGTAGTGAGGCAAGGCTGTGCCATTGAACTTCTCTAGGCCATAGGCACCACAAAGAAGGGCTGTGCCACATGCATGTTGCAACATGCAAGCAGCAGCCGTAACTGAACAGTGTGGGTCTGGCAGTTCCAGCTGCCTGCTGCAGAGCCAAGCAGAATGGCAGAGAAACAGGGCCATGCTGTGTGGCTGCCACTGCTTAATGCTGCTGCCTGTGAAGGTGTCAGGGCTGAGCAGAGTGGCAAGGATGCTGTTGTGGGTTTTCTAAATATAGGCGACAGAACTTAAACTCTCAAATCAAATTGGAGAGAAAATACAGAATTGTATTTAGAGAGAGAGAGAGAGAGATACAGTGATAGATCTTACAAAGCAATTTCCCCATCCATGGCAAACCCCCTTGAAGTTTTCCCCATCCCCCAAAAAAACTAAATCTACCTACCCCAGTGCTCCAATCCTCCCCCTTTCCCAAGGCCTCCAGCCAGCCAAGAGGCCTACTGCTTACATGTTCCCGATAGATTTGCTCCTGCCACACGCCCAGGGCAGGAGGAGGAGGAGGAAAGGAGAATGAACTGACCTTGTTGTGAGTCTGTAAGGAGATAGCAGAATTATGGGATTGAATAACAATCTTTGAGTCCCCAGAACATTTTTTTAACTCTATAGCCTCAACCTGGGACAGTATATACAGTTAACACTCCAGGAGGAGTGTCCCTGAACTGGAAACCTGACTTCAGGTGGTCCTGACCCCTCCCCAGGAGTGGGTCTGGACACCTCCAGATGATGGATAGCCCACTCCCCCTTCCTGTCCCTTAAAAGCAAGGGGACTTCCTGTTCTCGCTCTCTTGGACCCTCTCTCAGACTCTCCCTCGATCACTCCACAGCCCTTTCAGGACCACACACTCCAGCTCTCCCTGCATCTCTCCACACAGGTGGTCACCACACACACTCGGGTTGTATTCATACCTTTTTGTATTTGTCATTCTTCCTTCCCTACACCTTTTGTAACCTACCTACCTTTGATACCCTTTTTTAAGTTATTGTTAAACTTGTTTTCCTTTTTAACTTCCAAATCGAGTGAGACTAATTTATTTGGGTGGGCTTACGTTTCCTCTCACTTACAATCCCTTTCTTTGGGGAAGGAGGCAGGGGAGAGGGAAGGGCACTTAATATAAATTGTCATCAGTTTTATCAAAATTATTAGAGTCTCTGGGAATTTAAATTAGAACCCCAGACAGACAGATGCAGGGCAGTTTCACATGGCCACTGCTGACAAGGCACAGGGTTGAGTGGAGTGGTGCAGGCAGCACAGTTTCCTCCCACTCACTGCCCCCCTCCTCCATCCTTGGAAGTTCTCCATTTTTTTCACAGCCCTGCACAGCAGGCACAGGCCAGGGTAGGTCCCCCAAGACTGTGCAAGGTGCCATGTGCACACTCACCCTATGGTATCACAGAGACGGCTCCAACATTCAGAGTCTCACAACTGGGTATAATAATAAATCCCAAACTGAAAACACATGCAATTAAAATCCTGTCAGAAGATAGGAGTAAATCAGCAGGGTGCAGGAATTGTTGTACTAGATTAGTATCATCATTTGTATGTCCCCAAAAATCAGTCAAAGCAGATAATCACATAGCTGAGACATTGTGGTGCTAGGTCAAAATTACCCCAATATGAGTCCTGGCATGTTCAGGCATGGTCCCCCACACCCCCTCCTCCCTCCAGAGTGAGAAGAGATGCGGGAAAGAGGATACTGTAGGCAAGAAGACTTTGACAAAAGCTGCCCAAAATCACAGCCAGTCTTAGCGTGAACAGCCCCACTGTTAGTTAACGACAGCCTAAAGCATGCAGAAGGGGTAAGATCAGGAAAGCCAAATGCCCCCAAGTAAGCTGCATTACTGCCACTCACGGTTACAGCTTGAAAGTGAGTAAGACACTCCCAGCCTGAGCATCAATTTACACAAACCTCACCACAGTTTGCACAGAGAGAGAGCAAGTTACTGCCACGCAGGAAGACACTGTGCTTGCCAGCACATCTGGGAAACCTCCGTGCAGAGCCCAGAGCCCTTGGAAGGATACCATCCACCTGAGAATGGACCAAGACCCTGTCAGAAGACCCTGTACTCTATGAGACTCCTGGCAAAAATTCTAAAAGCTTCAAGTGTCTGGATTATATAATGCGACCCTGGAAATCCAGAGATATTAATTTGTGAGTGAATACTCTATAAAGCCTCATTGTAATTACAATTATTTGCTTTAGTTCTTTTCTTACTCTGTACCTTCTGTTTTAGCAGAAAGGAGATTCTTGAGTCCCCCTAGAGGCAAAGCAGCATATTACCACAGGAATCTCTTTCCAAAGCTCAGTTTTGCATTTTATTAGTTTTGCTAAATTGTTTGAAATTGTTTGGTACTGCCCTGTGCACTGTACATATCCTGTAATCTATTTGCACAACTGAGCACAAAAGACCCTGTAAATAAGTTAAGAAAATCTTTTTATAATAAGAAACATATGAATAATTTCTATATCAGCCTTATCATAATTCACAATTTAATAATAACCTCATCAGACATGAATGTTGTGGAGGGCCCATAGGCCCAAAATCAGACCTGCATATGCCTTGCCCTGCCTGGACATGTTTTTCCTGCTTTTAGTCAGGGGTGAGCACATGGCCAGCACAGAGGGGCACAACGGGCCTGGTGCCACGTGGAGTCTGGCCTGCCCAGGCTTTAGGTTGTGTAAGCCCCCACATGCGCAGCTCACGCTTGCCAGGTGCTAGGCCCATGTGAGCCCCATGTTTGGAAAGTCCAGGCCTGTGGCTCC
>WAAF01011205.1:0-51223 GCA_013400475.1 Tricholaema leucomelas | reverse complement strand
GCACCAATAGTACGGCATCTCACCAGCTAGCTTAGGATTGGCTCTCCTAATTCCCTTGAGTATTCCTTTCTAGCTTCTGTGACCTCTCTGAGGGGATGACTGGAATCCTGTATGTCATCCTTCTCTTCCTCTTCTTGTACTGGTTGTCCCTGGCCTAGAAACAGAACTTTCCTAAGAGCAGTCTTAAATTCCTTGGAACCAGTCTCTTTCTTGGCAGCCAATCTCACAATGCTCCTCTTGTCAGATCACTGAGATCTGAGTATGTTGGCCAAATCTCAAAGACTGTATGTCTCCTCTTCCTTCTCTTGTGCACCAGAGGTCCCCTTCCCTAAGTTTTCCTTTCAATCACTTTTGTGAAATGTTTTGTCTTAGCCCAGGCTTTGGCCGGGGCCAGGAAAAACTGGGCTGAGGTTCCTTCCAGTGGGTGTGAATTACTGGGGTCTGGCCGGAGGCCTGTGAGTTTGAATCTAGTGCAGGGCTAGGGGTCTTTGCTGCCTGAGGAGTTGAATTAGTTGAACTGGCTGAAGGAACATCTTGGGCCTGAGCAGCTCTCTCTGTTCCTTGGCTTTATGCCATGTTATTGTTATTACCCGGGACATTGGCAGTATTCCCAGAATCTAGGAGAGGAGTGCATTGGTGGCCCCACCTTGCTCTCCATCCAAGCTAGAAACATTTAGACTCTCTTTATCTTTACTCAAGGATAGCCGCTTCTTTCTTTGGTTCCTTAAAGGCATCACACCTGTATTTCTGTTACATAATGCCAAAATTAACATGAAAATCAAAATTATATGACCTAAAATCACACACGACAGACATAGCACAGTCTCACACGAATAAACTTCAGAGCAAGGGTTGGGTATGTGGGTCTTAGGCAAAATTATTCTCATTAAAGCTGTGAACAAAGCAGAAGAAGAAGAAACATTTCCTGTAGTGTTACTAGTAAATGTTCCTGTAATGTTACTGGTAAAAGACTCAGTAACGTTAAGCCCAATATATCCAAGGATGAAATCCACAGAACTCCAAAAAATGGATGTAATCTTTGATTTTATCTTCTTCAAAATTAAACAAAAAGTAACCAATTTGTGCTTTGACCCAATTATAAACAAGAAAGCAGAAAATAGGCCACACAATAGCTCCCACTAAGTAAAATAGCTTCATTAGCTTCATTCTGATTCCCAGAGTTAATTAACAATCACTCAAAATTAATTTGCCACACGATGGAGTGCCAAAATAAAAGCATGTAATGGTTTGGGTGTTACTCGCCCACACACACTTCAGAAATCACCCAGACTAGACTCAGCCGGCTCTGGAAACTGAATGAAAATTTATATTTACAGCTTAGCACAATATACAAAGAGATATTTACAGTATATACAGTTATATACAGAAATATACAAGGTAAAAGGTAATACAAAAACACAACACCCCTCCCAGAAACCTGAGTCCCCGGGAGGGGCTCCCAACTGCCCTTCCACCTTCTCCCACCCCTCAACCTTACCCCACACGTTGCCTTGTGCCCCAAGGAAGAATGGAGGGTCGGTCAGGGGGGTTAGGAAGCACGTGGATTAATCAGAGATACGGAGGGTGAGGTTAGAGAGAAAATGCAGCTCAAAAGCCCTGGCTGTGCCCAAATGCTGAAGCTATGTTTATACTCTTGTTCTTATACATCTCAGCAAGCCTATGAGTGAAGTCGACATCACCACTGTTTCTTTTTCACAGTCTGTAATCTAGTTCTTCTCACTCAAAACATTCTAGCTAGCTTCAAACTAGCACAGGGGGATTGGACTCAATGCTCTCTTTGGGTCCCTTCCAACCCCTGACATTGTGATCCTCTGGTCCTCCTCGAAAATTCTATGGCTTTCTTAAGGGAACCTGGGCCAAATCACCACAGGCAGCATCCATCAGATTATCTGGCAAAAATACATTAAATTAAATAATCCAGACATCCCTGCAGGTACAGCTTGTACACATGACTACGAAATAAACCCTGAAATAAAGCGCAAACAACTTGCATGTCATTTAGTAAACAACTACTACCACTGCTAGCTTTTCAAAACCCTCCTTTACTGAGCATCAGACAAGATGACATAAAGCTTGAAGTCCTTAAAGAGAGAAGAAAAGCTTTGTTACATAATGCAGCAAGAAGAACACACTATGGGTGCTGAACTCTCAACAACAATAAAGCAGTATTTTTTTATTACTTTCATATTATACTCTTCCTCTAATTCCTCTCATAAGAGAATTAGTATTTCTGTAAGAAATTTAGAGGACATGTTAGCAACAGAATATCTCAGTGTCCCAAGCACAGCATAGTAACATGAATTTTAGGCACCTGCTGATTCCTAGTTAAGACACTATGCACAGATGTGACAGCCATGTAGATCAATTTTTCCTTAAGCTCTTTTGGTTGAATCAGCATAAAAAAGTTGCTAAGCTCTTCTGTTTTTCAAGCAAACATTTCACAATCATTTAGGTACTCGTGTATTTTGTGCAAGATTTTTAGGCAGATGATGTAAGCAACTGACCTTCAACAGCATAGATACTTAAGGAATAAGTGATAAGGGAGAAATTTTGACTAACAAAATTTCATGTCTATTACTTCCCACAGCCCAAATGATTCCAAGAATATGGTCCTGCTCTGGCAGTGGAGCTGGACTCAATGATCTTCGGATGTCCCTTCGAACTCCTGACACCCTGTGATCTGTGAACTTGAAAGGTCATCAAATGGGTGCATTAGAAAATGCTCATCTAAAGCACATACAACACATCCCCTGGGTAGTCTTCTCCACTTAACTAACAAAACATACACACAAAAAAACCCTTGATGTGTGCTGGGCTAAGGTTTTCACCACCATGCATTGACTCCATAATGAGTGTATATTCATACTAATATGAATAGCCACTCTTCATTCTCCTTTAGAGACATTTCATATCTTTTACTTGGCAATAGACAATTGCCAAATAATAGAATGCCAAACCTGAAAAGGGCTAGAACTAAAGCCTTCACAGCAAGTCACAACTAAATAGTGTAACCAAATTCAGCCAACAGCTAGTCCTATTAATTGTTTCCAGTTACCTGCTGTGGAAGTTCACTGATTAGGTACTGGGCAAATTTTTGCAATTGGTCTCTTTGTAGGCGAGACAAGGACTCAGAAACAGGTGCTCGCAAGCATACTGCAGATGCCTGAGGAAAGAAAAGGAGATAGAACACATCATTAACAAGTCAGAGTTCATGAAGCTGTGTCTACTGAAAGGGTTAAGTGTAATGAATAGTAATTTTGCTGATACATATCATGCTTCATTTTGATGGACAGGGTTTGTTCCCCTGTAATTATGTCTTGTATTGCAGATAAGATGCAAGTAAGTTGTCACAGCTTTATAAAAAACGTTTTAAAGAATTTATTTTCAAGGAAACTGCTTTAACAGCTGTGCTTAAGATCTGTTGTTGCTAGCAATTGCATAAATACTGGCAGGGCTTTCACAAACAAACCTCTAAAACAGAACATTACTCTTAAAGCTTTTGGCAAACCGACCAGCTCTGTGGGAGGCTGTTTCACAGAATCAAAACCACCTCATTTATCTCATTATAAGTTTTTTCTTCAGTATTAGTATCAGCCTCTTTCCACAGATTTCAACAACTTGCAGTATAAAAAAACCAGAAATATGCCAAAACATCAGTAGTTTCTTAATCTTTTTCACTCTACGTAACAAAAGAATGCCTAGATGTCACCTACCTAAAAAGTAACCTGGAAACAGGAGGCAAGAACAGTTTGAATATAAAGATGCCTCTGATATTAATTTGTCTTCATAGAACAATATCTCTTGGCTTGTAACTTGCTAGTGTCAGCAGTCAGTATATACAAATATGGAAACCCTTTCACTATTATTTTTTTATAGATAGAAGAAAGGAATGGAGGAAAACCAATTATCTTTAATCTTACACAATGTCCATACTTTAGGAGTGTAAATAATACAAATGAAAATTTCTTTCCTATCCTTACTTTGCATACCCATCTTTCAAAATGGAATGAGTAATTTAAAGCAGAATACACTTTTTTCCAACTTGCCAGTGGCAAGTACAGAAAGTATATTGATATTCTGATGACTTCGCAAGACTATCAGTTTAAGTCTACTATAACCGTCTATTGTGAAATGTCTATTGTGAAACTTGCTTCAGCAAGTTATTAGCCCTTATTTAAAAAACTAGAGTTGAACATAAGCATGTTAGATATAAAATGTTCTGCAATAGCAGAATATCTTCTGTTTCTTTCAATCACCTGGGATTTATCTTTCCTTAAGAGGTGTGCTTCTCAGCTTCCCAAAGACTGAAGAAACTAATCTGTCTACAATACTGAATTCTCAACTTGTATTTTTCATGTTTATTTTAGCCATCTTCACATGGATTTTTTTGGGATAAGAAACACCTAGTTTTCATTCCATTCAAGGTCACACAAAATACAGTCAAATGAAAACAGAAATTTGACTGAAATCTACAAGAGAAAAATGCCTTACCTGCCTCAGCATGTTAAAATGAACTGGTGAACATAAAGGCCAGCAGCAATTTATTTCTGCATTCTGATCAAAAAATCTACAGTAAAAGCTTTCAAATCCCGTACTTACAAAGACTTTTAATAAAAGGCTAACTATTGGTGACCTCTTATTCCTTGCAGAACTGAATAAAGAGTAATTCTAGCATTTAAATGAGAAGCAGGAAGGGGCCTAAAAGGACCCAGTATCTACCCTTGATTTGCACATTATCAAAGGACATTCTGCAGTTTAGTGCCTCAGACAATTCACTCTGCAGACTGCAACTGTGAGCGAACATTTGCACAATCTGCAAGCAAAAGGAATGCCAAGAACAATTTTCCTGAAGAAAGCATGTGTCGCATAAAACCATAATAAGGAGAGTCTGGGTGGAGATGCCTAGGGGAGAGCAGAAGTGTAGTTAAAGGCCTACATTGTGTATGCGGAAGAGGCAGAGCGCCACGACGTGAGCACACCATTTGGCCCTAGCTCCGCAGGTACAGCTGCATGATGTGATTCTGCATCGGTCAAACATCACTGCCACGTTGTATGCACCTTTGGGTGGCACCATCTGTGGAGGTACCACAGTGGCACTAAGATGGAAACCTGTGAAAATTCAAAAGTGCAAAGTGACTCCTCTGGTGCTTGGGAAACAGATTTCGTCTGAGCCATTTAAACAGCAAAACACAGATATAGAATTTCCAGCACTTGTTTTCTCCCAGTCATCTACAGTGTAACATTAGCAGAGAGGCATGACACACTATGAACTTGAAAAATACCAGCTTTTAAAATATTCATTTATTTATATGTTTACATTAATGTTCAACAAATAAATACAAAACTGGATATAGCCATCACTGAAAAGTGTGGGGTTTTGATCACAAGGTCAAAGCTAGACTGTACACATTTTGGGCATGATTTCTATATTAATTAAATCTGGCAACAGTGGAGAACAGGCTAGGCAACATCTTCCAAATTATTTCCAAGTCAGTCAGCTTTCACAATCTTACAGTGAACTGAAAAAGGCAGCACTTACACCTGGAACACTTGGTTTTACTTTGAACCTTCAGACGCTACCTATTTCTCATAAATTGAGTACCTCCTTGCACTTCTGCAAATATTTTTATACAGCATGTACTCAGAAAACAAAAAATCATCTTGCTTAGACTAAAATCAATGGAAAAGGGAAATCTCAGTAATAACACTTTGATGAATTCAGCCCCATTAATTTGTGATCAAATAAATTATGAATCTCATCTCAGGGAGAATGACAATGTTAATGAGACTTGGCTTTATATAAACTCCTGCACAATACCTACCAGTTGTACACGTAATGCAGCTTCTTCTACAAATAATGGGTTATCCAGAGGCACACACATTAACAGCGGGAAAGGGTCATAAGGAATGTGCATCTTCTACTTGTCCTGAAGGTCCCTATCACCATTAAATCATTCTCTACAACAATAAGTTTCAGTCTCTTTCTGCTAGCCTCAAATTCCGTTTTAATGAATCACAGGACCAAGGGTATCAAAGCCATAAGGAAAATCTGGTCCAACAATCTACCTTAAGTGAAAACATACAGCCTGGGACATCATCAGCAGAAGGAAGTGCATTATAAACCAATGAGATTAAGTTTTTGTTATGATATTGTGAGCTTATAACAATGATCTCAAGAGGGTCAGAACTAGATGATCTTTAAGGTTCCTTCCAACCCAATCTATGAATCGCATTAAAACAATGTGCCCAATTTTTAACTCAAAATATAATCCCCATGCCAATACAAACTTGCTCTTCCCTTGCTTAACCTTTCCATTTCTTCCATTCACCAGAATTCAAACCCACTTCCTGACGTGGGTGATTATTTTGGTTAGTACACATAATACCACCCAAATTCTTCAGCCATTTTAGCAACTGGAAGAGAATCAAAACAAAAGAAGGTATTCACACAAAATGACTGCAGTGCTTATTATTAGCTACAGTTATAATTTATGGGATGATACAACCCAAACAGTTCAGCTAGTCCCTCTATTACACTAGAAGCATCTCAGACTAAAGCTAAAATGCCCTAATTTTCACAAAAGCAAACTAAGCATTTCACAAATTGGAGTTCAGCAATTCTGTTTCACTGAGAAAAAGAAGTATTCAAAAGGTGTTAGAGAAGAACGGGTCATGGCTATACAATCCCATCAAGCTCTTACCATGAAGACAGTTAACTGATCAAATGCAAAGAGGGAAGCATAGTTATAAAAAGAAACAAAGAAAATTTAAGGACTTCAGCATGATGTAGCACAAGCTTCAACTCTAACAGCAGCTTGATGACCACATGGACTACTGATGCTGCTAATTCAGGCAGCTCTGCCTAATTCTTCTGCACCACCATTCTTGCTGTATTAAACAACTGTTTGTGGGATAGCACAGGAAACCATACGAGAAAAAAATTCTGGATTAAATTAATGGTTACTGTCAGAGACCGAGATAAACAGTATGTCCCAATATTTCAGTGAAACCTTGTTTTGAGCTAAATTTCTGACAAATGATAAGCGAGCATCCTGTTTGTACTCACTGTCCCAAAAATCCCCTCCTGCATGAGCTCAGACCCCTAAGAGCTCCCCAGTATGCAAAAACTGGACAAGAAGCCAGCCAGGGAACACAGACTGAGCTTGTGAATGCTACCATGAGACCATCTGCCTGACTGCTCAGCTTGCATGGACTGAAAGATCACCATTCTGGACCACCACACCTGGAACTGAGCTCCTGTCACCTATCACACATAGGAGGTGAAGGCTTCCTGTTGTAACAAATGATGCTGATTCTGACTCAATCGCAGTCTAGCAGCTCCTGGTTTATCAACAGTAGTGTTCATCTCGGAGAAACTGGCCGGATAAGGGGGAAACCCCCTACCACACCATGCATGCCCAACACAACTGAACAGTGGGCCTGGCTAAGCAAATCACTCCTGGAAAATGCTAAGCGATTCTCAGAAAAACACACGTATTCAATGAGGCTGCCAGGTAAAAGAAGAGAAGCTCTGATCTGCAGACAGAACATTCCCCACCCACTTTCTTCAACGGACTTTTGGGACACCAAATGACTCCGAGGTGACCTTTCTTCTCTCTGCATGGGTGTATGTCTTTTCTTCATCTTTTCTCCCTCTCCTCTCTTACTTTTCCCCTCTCCTCATCCCTATCCTCATGTATGTCGTGTGAATGCAATAAAGCTAGCCTATGTGTTTGACACTGTTTGTGCCTTAACTCTGTGCCTGAGAATCCAAATGTCCCGCACCTGGGATTCCTCCAGACTGGGACAATTAATTGGTGTCAGAAGTGGGATTCTCGGAAACAGAAGCGCATAGGTAGAGTGAAGTCTGGGAGTGTGGAGAGAAAAACAAAAGGCGGGCATAAGCAAGAACAGCCTAATTGTATTGTTTTCTGTTGTCTGTGTAGTGTCTAACAGCCACTGGGAATAAGTTTTGGGCCCAATTTGATGGGAAGCTAGTTGTTGCTTCCTGTCTGGCGTTAGGTTGCGGACGCTGCAGTCGGGGATTGTCCCGATAGCTATTAAGTTACTATCATTGTTTTGAGTAGTTTATTACTTCTTGTGTAGCGACTGATTGCGGTGACTGCAGTTGGTCTTGAACGGAAGGGTAGTAAGTTATCATTGTTGTTTTGAGTGTTTCTGTTTTTGTGTAGCATCTTGCGGATGCTGTAGGGGCTTTAGGTCCATTTGTAACCTTGTGAAGTGTTGGGGCCTCCTGAGATTGTGTGACTTACCTCAGGATGTTGTTTCTTGTTAAGAGCTCTATAATGACAGAAACGGCTCATGATTTGGCCCCCTCATATGAGGGAGAAATAGAGAAGTTGTTTAAGTTTTTAGAAACACATGCTTTGCACCCTTCCATCCCAGGGCAAGCGTGGGCTAAGGACTATTGGTCTCAGCCTCAGAGTATTATTGATAGGATAACTGTTCTACAGAAGGAGGCAGGGGTAAGATTCTACAACTACCTGACGGTTGTAGCCAGGAGGAGGTTGCTCTCTTCTCTCAGGCAGCCAGCACCGGAACAAGAGGACACAGCCTCAAGCTACGCCAGGGGAAATTTAGGCTTGAGGTGAGGAGAAAGTTCTTCACTGAGAGAGTCATTGGCTACTGGAATGGGCTGCCCAGGGAGGTGGTGGAGTCGCCATCCCTGGAGCTGTTCAAGGCAGGACTGGACGTGGCACTTGATGCCATGGTCTAGCCTTGAGCTTTGAGGTAGCGGGTTGGACTTGATGATCTATGAGGTCTCTTCCAACCTTGGTAATACTGTGATACTGCGAAGATCTGGAAGGGGTAAAGGTTTGATTTGTGCTGCTTTAGGGGTGAGCTAGGCAGCAGCGATAGAGAATCACAGACAGAGATATAATCAGATTAATGTAGCCATTGATTCTTTGCAAGTTGGAACAGGAACGGCAGCAAAATGCTTTGTTGAAAGAGTAATTGTGAAGTCGATTATTAGAGGAGAAGAGTTGTTTTGCAGAGGCAGACTTACAACTAGCAGAGAAAGGCACAAGGCAAATATACCCTCAAAGGGAGTTGGAAAGGGCTAAAGAGATGGTAGAAGATAAAGTTCCCCATCTGTGTCCTTTAGTCAAAACAGAGTATCTCTATGATGACACAGACAGTCAACTCCAGACAGTAACTGACAAAACACCTCACTCTCCAACCAGGTTGGCAAAATTAAAGAAGGAATACTCTAGATCTCCAAAGGAGATAGAGACTGAACACGTGTGGAGAGTATCAGGAGTCAACAGAATAATGTTTTCAGAGAAGGAAGCAGAAGGCTATTGGAGTCCAGGAGTATTTTTGACCGCAGAAGGTAACAGGGCACCTTACAGATTGACCCAGAGAGCATCACTTTGGGCAGGCAGCTTAAACTCCTTAGAACGTGGCAATCTGATTGCTATTGTGGGGTCTGTAGACCACCCTGTAGAAAATGTTCAGAAGGCAGCTTGTCTCAGATGATGTATGAGAAAGAACTAAAACTCCATTTCAGTTTGCCGATGATGTTGCCAGTAGACCCAGAGTAAATGACACCTCTGACTCATGGGTTCCGTGAGTCACTCAAACCGATAGCTATTAAGTTGCAGGGGAAGATTCAGAATGCCTCCGAGACAGACAGAACTACCACTGCATTGGGAAGCGCAGTTACCCTGGTAGACCAATAAGTGGTAGGAAGGCATGGACATGAGGGGAGGTAGCCCAGGAACTAATAAATTATGGGAGAAAATGTGGTCATATAGGTGGATCACAGCACAGAGTGGACTCAGAGGTTGTGAGAGTAACGGAGATCTTCACCACCACAAAAATTATCTCCCAGACAGCAAAGTGGCTTACCTTATTCGAGTGGTCAGAGGCAGGGCAAACTTCTCAGTCAGCAGGTGGCAGCTTGGAATAAATAAAGGGATTCCATGAGATCTGATGGATGGACTCCCCACAGCTAAGTTAGAGCTGTTAGTGAAGGGCTGGGGGTAAGGAAGACTGAGAGAGGAAAAACCCCAAGCCGCTGCATCGGTCAGCACACTCTCTGCAGCTCTCCTGATAGATTTGGAAACTATATCACAGGAAACCACCAAGCTGAAGAAGAAGCGGAGAAACTGAGTTCTCCACCCTCGGAGAGGGAGTAGAGGTGGCGAAGAATGGGTATTTTTGAGACAAATCACCCTAAATGACAGAGGAGACATTAATTACTGTAGCAATTGGTCCAAATCAGTAAACTGTTACCTGTTTAGTATATACAGGTGCTTAGATATCCGCAATCAAGCAGGAAGATGCTGCACAGTGTGGGATTAAAACTCCACATAACAGTGTTTCTCAATGCATTAGGTCAGCAGCGTCCAGTGGCGATGACCACAATCATTTTGATGTTGCCAGGACTAGATGACCCTATTCACACTCAGTCATAGGTGATTTTCCTATGAACCTTCTAGGCATTGATGTATTGAAAGGCCACTGATGGCAGGATTCTAAGGGCAATTTATGGGTTTTTGGAGCTCCACTGACTAATCCAATTACAGGGCATATTTGATTAATGCAAACATCACCTGTTCTTCCACTGTCAAGGTTCACCAACGTCAAACAATATCCATTGCCATTAGGGGCTTGAGAAGGTATTACTCCAGTTATTGAGGCCTTGATAACCAGAGGAATATTGATTTCAATACGCTCTCCATTTAACTCCCACATATGGCCAGTACACAAACCTAACAGGAAATAGAGACTGACCATACATTATAGGAGGCTAAATGACAACACTGGTCCATTGACAGCAGCCATGCCTAACATTGCTGAACTGATAGCAACCATTCAGAGCAAGCACACAAGATAATGGCAACTACTGATGTTAAAGACATGTTTTTTATGGTCTCAATACAACCTGAGGACCAAGATCGATTAGCATTTACCTGGGAAGGCCAACAGCTTACTTTTACCGTATTACCTCAAGGCTTTATACATTCTCCAACATTGGCACACTATGCTTTAGATCAGGAATTAGCCAGGATTAATGTAGAAGCAGGGGTTAAGAGTTTATAAATATATTGATGATATTTTAATAAGAGGAGAAGACTTTGAACCCATCCAACAGACACAGGAGAAAATTGTGAAGTACCTTGAACCCCTAGATTTGGAAATTCCACAGGAGAAAATGCAAAAGCCATCTACTGAAATAAAGTTTCTCGGTATCTGGTGGAAAGGAAGGGTAGTATGTATACCACAAGATATCCCAGTTTCCCTAGACCAGATGAAAATACCAGAAAATAAGAAGGAATTGCAATCAGTTTTAGAGCTTTAGTGTTCTGGAGAAAACACATTCCTGATTTTTCTATCACTGCTAGGCCATTGCATGATTTACTATGCAAGGGGAAAGCATGGGAATAGACCCCTGTACACCAGGAAGCTTTAAAATTGTTAATTTTTGAGGCAAACACCTATCAAGCTTTGGGACCTATCCATCCCACTGATCCAATTCAGTCTGAGTGGGGATCTGTTGTCTCAGGAACGTCAATATATCTGTGGCAAAAAGGGCCAGAAGTCCCCACTAGGCCAATTGCATTTTAATCTCATAGCTTCAAAGATGCTGAGAAGAGGTACTTAGACTGGGAGAACGGACTTTTTGTGGTGACTCTTGCTTTGCAAGAAACGGAGCAAACCATTACAAAACAACCACTAGTTTTAAGGGGACCTTTTAAGGTGATAAAACCTGTACTTCCTGGAACTTCTCCCCCAGACAGAGTCGCACAGAGAGCTTCTGTTCAAAAATGGTATGCTCAAATAAAACACTACGGTAATATTTTTGACATAGAGGAAGGCACTGCTAAAACTTTGCCAATACAAGACAAGGTGCTCAAGGAAACCACAAGAGAATCGTTGCCAGCATGCACTATTATGGTGGCTCCAAACTGTTCCACCTGTCAAATGTGTGGTTTACAGATGCCCCATCCAAATGAGAAGGAAAGACATGGAAGTATCATGCCGCAGCATTAAGAGTGGATAAGAAAGGAGAAATAATTACGTAAGGAGAAGGTAGTGCTCAAGTAGGAGAGTTGGTGGCAGCCTGGAATGTATTTGACCAATATAAGGCAGGGAAAGATCCTGTGTATATTTATACAGATTCATTTGCAGTCTTTAAGGGATGTACTGAATGGCTTTCTTTTTGGGAACAGAATAATTGGGAGGTTGATCAAGTGTCACTGTAGCAAAAGGAGCAATGGCAGGACATCTGTGAGATTGCTAAGCAGGAAAACTTCTTTTTGGAATGGGTTCCCACCCACCAGAATGGCAGTACACCAGTCAGCCAATGGAATAACACAGCAGATGAACTGGCTAGGCTAGCATCTCTTCAGGCAGTAGGAGAAGACTGGGCAAGACTGTTAGAGAGGCTGCATGTAAAGCATGGACACAGAAGGACGCAGGACCTGTACAAAGAGGCATCATCTAGAGGATGGCCCACTACTCGGGAGCAATGTCATACGTGCATCTCAGCATGCCCTCAATGTTGAAGTCGACTGGAAAATCACCCTTTAGAAGGTGATCCTTTGCATTTAAGGGAAGGAAAGACGCTTTGGAAAACGTGGCAGATAGATTACATTGGTCCCTTTCATAGATCTGAGGGAAAACAATATGCATTGGTTGGAGTAGAGGTAATTTCAGGACTAGTACAAGCAGAAGCAAATCACTCCTGGAAAATGCTAAGTGATTCTCAGAAAAACATGCATATTCAATGAGGCTGCCAGGTAAAAGAAGAGAAGCTCCGACCTGCAGACAGAACATTCCCCACCCACTCTCATCAAACAGACTTTAGGGATGTCAAATGACTCCAGGGTGGCCTTTCTTCTCTCTACATGGGGGTATGTCTTTCTTTTCTTCCTCTTTTCTCCCCTGCCTCTCTTACTCTTTGCCTCTCCTCACCCCTATCCTCGTGCATGTATGTCGTGTGAATGCAATAAAGCTAGCCTATGCGTTTGACACTGTTTGTGCCTTAATTCTGTGCCCCAGATTCTGAACCTCCTACACCCAGGATTCCTCCGGACTGGGACAGTTACTTCAACCAGGAATAACACCATGATTCCATTCACCGCGCAGTTTACAAAAGTCTGAGCACGCAGACTTTTGTAAGCTGCATGCTACTCCTCTCCTCTTTGCCCAAGCACAAGTTCATTTCTTCATTTACACTGCTTTATACCTTCCCACCGTTTTATTGCTGAAACAAGTTTTGAACCCAGTCTTGACACAGTCTATTACATATTCTGCTCTTTTCCATCATGAAAGCCCCAGGAATCACCGAATTTCACCTAGGTGTATTTAAACTCATTTTGTCTCTCTTAAACGTTTGCCTTCCTGAAGTTCAGTAAATGCCTTAGAGGCCTTTCTCAGCATTTCAGTGCTGACATCAGGAGATTATGAATGTACTCAAAGTCAGTTTAATCCTATTTAGCTCAATTTTATTAAATGTTCCAAAACTGCTATCTGGTCTCACTGACAACTCAGTATACCTTTCTTTATGAGATACATACCTCACACATACACAATTCCCAAGAATTCCTGCTATTGTTTTTATAGCAGACAACAGTCTAGGGAAAAAAAATCTTTTCAGATGCTTTACCCTATATTCTCATAAGAGTTGATAGTTTCTTGCAATCTGTTTATCTCAGTGATTATCTCCTCCTCTTAGTTCTTCACAGCATGAGCCCGTTTTATTTCCTTTTTGAGGATCCTTTACCTAAATTTATTCATTCCCCTGATCACTAAGAGTTAAATTTTACTTAACTAAACAGGCCCATGGGAGTCTCTATCCTTCATCATAGGAAAATGCAGGAACTTTCCTCCTTAACATTATACAGCTTCTTATATTATCATTTTTCTTATTATACCCAGGCTCAGTTCCCACATGTCAATTAATATTCTAATTCTGAAGTTTACATTTGCAGAAAAAAAAAAAAAAAGGCCACGTCTGCAGTGGATTGACATGGCCCACCTTGACATACTGATGTCTTTATTTCACAAATGCCTCCCTGTATAGCAGATGTCACTGGGAAAGCCAGCTCTTTACTCCAAAAGCCTTAATGAAAAATCCAGAGACTAATTCTTTAAGGTAAGATTAATTTCTACAACCATGAAACATAAAAAGAACAAGATAAGTGATACAATTCACTGTGCAGCAACAGAGATTTCCTTCTGATAAAATACTACATAATTGTACCATTAACATAACTCTTCCGCTACAAGAACAATTAAACCTTGCAAACTTCCTATCTGCCATAGATGCACTTTAGACAGTGTTTATTTGATCAGATCACTAGATAAATCAAGGTCTCTTCATCAATGAGGAGTTTAAGCATTATGGAGATGAAGGCATTCTACAGAGGTGTTTTTCACAATGCTAAAACAGATTAAGGATCTAATTTTCAGAATACTTCTGGCTTTTCACTGAGTTTCAAAGCTGAGCTGACTTGAGGATGAAACAAAGAGTATTTAATAGCTCAAGACACTACAAGGAACATATGTGGCAGGGAGTTTAATCTAGGATGCCTGAAAAGCTCATCTTCAGACATGGTCACACCACTGGTGCCTGACTGCAGGTAAGGTTTTACAGTTTGGGGAATGTGAAATATCTAGAGATGTGGAGGTGTAATGTCCTTACCTATCTGGAGAGGGTCTTTGACAGCCCTCACACGGAAAAGGTGCTCCCCTCGATGGAACTCATCTGCACTACCATTCGCCAAACATGAGTACAATCTGCATTAGAGACACACAACACATTAAGATCAGCCTGTTCTCAAGGAGCTCCGCAGTATTATCCTCTTTCATTCTTTACTGACTTAACTTTTGAAAAACCTCTACTATCTCAAATGGCTCTTCTCTGCCATTTCTCCACTACAATTCAACCATACAAACCATTAGTCTCATCCTCACTGAGTTTGTGTATAGCCACCAGTATTTCTAGGAATTTCAACCTCAGTAAGTATACATTCATTCTTAGTCTAACATTAAGCTTTTATAGAGAGTATAGTATCAATTTAAGGTCCAATGCTAGCATGCCACAATAAACATTGTACTTCTAGATCTGCATGCTCATGTGAGGGTTTTTTTACATCTGTGCTCATCAGAATAATGAGCATGTACAACCACCTGGTTTGCTCTATTCCCCCTACTCCAGGGGATCTTGCAAATTACCTCAGCCCTTCTGATGTTACCTTCCCCATCTTATACCAGATTCTCCTACTTACACCAACAGAAGAGAGTGGTGGAATGGGTTGCCCAGGGAGGTGGTTGAGGCCCCATCCCTGGAGATGTTTAAGGCCAGGCTGGATGGGGCTCTGACCAGTCTGATCTAGGGTAGGGTGTCCCTGCCCATGGCAGCAGGGCTGGAACTAGATGATCCTTGTGGTCCCTTCCAACCCTGACTGATGCTATGATTCTATGATTCTAAGTCTTGTGTAGCATACTAAGCCCAGCTGAAGCTATGACTCAAGCAAGAGACTCAAACTGGAAAGAATACTGTGTAAGACTAACATAAGCATAAAACTCTACAAACTATTACTGCCAGGCAAACTTAAGGGTGTTTGTGCTTTTCCTGGAACCTAGGTACAGCAGCCTATTCTGAAACAAAATCCCATATCATAGCATATCTCATAGTTACCCATCCACATAGAAAACACACGTGAGAAGAGCAGAAGCAGTAAATGCATAAGTCATTAAAAGGACAACCAGCCTTCCCTAGCAAACAGAACTGTCCTAAAGCACCAACGAAACAGAAACAGTATACATTACCTGATATCTTCCTCATTTTCTGGGAAACTCCAGAAGGCAATTCGAAGCTGCAGTTGCTCAGGCACTGGAGGATAAACTTTCTCCACCACCTCAAATGGAATGTGAAATGCAACCTGTTTTGCAGACAATTCCACCAATGGGATCACCAGCCCATCTGGCAAGACAAGATAGAAAACACAATCAGCCATTTAGAGAACAAAATTCATGAGACTAAAGAGACCATTGGATTAGGGAGCTCTTCCATGTCCTCTCATGTCACCAAGTCCCCTAGGGCATGGGTACACATTCCCCAAAAAACCCATTCGTCATCAGGAGAGCTATATTAGCCTAGCAGGCATCAGTGACTCAAATTTTGTCTCCTGACTGAAGTCATTTAGTGAGACTTATGGTAACCAAATATTTTTCATACATTTCTGTCAGAATACGGCAGCAACACGCTGTGAATGTCTGGTGATTACAACAGAAAAGAGATACTACAGCATATACACACCAGACAGCCATTGAAAGGTTACCCAGGAACCTTAGCATAGACTTCTTTGGTAACATTCAGTATTTGGCTATTGACAGGAATTTAAAACAACAAATCCAAATTGAAATTATTTCCCTTATCATCACTTCTCCCATGGTGTATGTCTCTGTATTTCAAGCTGTTTACAGAAGTAAGTGGGAATACACATTTGTACAGTGCTGACTATACCAGGCCCTTAAAGATCTTAGTGGATGGAAACAGAGCTATTATATAAATACATTTAACCATCACCTTTCTACCAAACTAACTCTACTTCTTATAAGTGCAGATGAAGATTCCTTATCATCAGGCTATGGGAGCCTTGTGTTTCTGCTTTGCTCTGAGCTTGATTACACTCTACATGAAACGTCAGACTTCTCTTATCTGCAAGCACCTCACTGCTTTACTTGGATCATTTCCTGTTACACCACCACAACACCTCTGAATCCCTTTTCCAAATCCTGTTGCCAAGAACCTAATTAATTCAGTTTCAGATATTTAATGTTGTGTCTCTTCACCTCTTTAACCAGCTTCTAAAACACCACTGGAAGCCAGAATGTAAACCAATCTGGCTCTCAGTTTTCCCTTCCAACTGGCCTCCAGGCAATACATCAAAGGAAAACTTAAGCCCTGATGTCAGTAAGTGCTTTCTCACCCTCTGCCTAGAGAGGCCCTCCACTCCAAACAGGTGCAAAACAGAGGGGCAAGGGCTTTGAGAGTACATGCATACAGCAAAGCAGCTAACATCTCCCCTAGTATTGAGCAGACCTGTCAAATGTAAGTATGATATAAATATGGACAGGAAACACAGTTTTCTAACACCTACATTTATGATTGTTTGCTTGCATTGAAATTAGTTTCATTAGGAAGCATTTCTTTCTCCCAGACAGTCAGCCTTTTACTCAGGATTATTTCTTCACCACCAGGGACTTTCACTTCGTGATCTACACAGAACATCTGTTTAACAGTGCTCTCATCCCACACACAAATATGAGTGCAGCAGATTGTAAAATGAACAACAGTGGAAAAGTATTCCTTCCTATCAGATAAATGAGATTTTGGAAAAAAAGCTATCTCATTNGTGGGAAACCAAGCAACCAATCAAAAATCACCCACCAAAAAAAACCAAAACACTGCCACCAACAAAACAACCTTACTATTTATAATTAGTCAATAACAGAGAGAGAAAAAAAAAAAAAACATGTTTCTAATTAATGCAACACAGTCAACTTAGATATCACTGATGCTACTACAATAGTAGTGGATAGCATGTGAAGTTCAAACCACAGCACTCACATTCTTGAAATTACTTTGAACACTGAAAAGAGACTTATTTCTTGTGGTTTTAATTGCACTTTTAGTATAGCAGCACTTTATCCAAGTTTTTATTACACAATTTATTACACTAGAAAAGAGATAAGATCTAAACAACCTCTGCAAGGTACAAGACTAAAAAAAAAACAACAAAACTTCAGTACTGGTTCAAACACCGGCACGTTTTTCTAACAGCTGCAAGCCTGCAGCCTAGATGGCATTCCTTTATACAACAATTTGATACCAGGTGTGAAGGTTGGATTAGAAATGCCAGAGACAGAGCTGATAAAAAAAGCAATGAAGGTAAATTATGATTATTCTATCAGTACATCTCACTCTTCAAAATACATTTCTGTTACAATGCATTACGACACATACAATCAGTTACTAGATCTCAATGATACTAATACTAGGAACAGTTGTATGATCATTCCAATCTCCCAATTACACAGCATGGCTGTCCTCTTTCAAGCTAAACTAAACTAGCTCAAGAAAAATATTGTGACACATTGCTGAAGTTAACTTTCCTGAAAAAACATTTATTCCAAGTGGGAAGACAACATGAGCCCTCCTCATCTGCTCCAGAGCAAGTCCAGTGCAAGTCAGCCAGCTTGATTTCAACAGTTTTACCCAGTGAACAAAGCTAACAGGCTGACTTTGCACTGAACTGATTAACCAATTAATCAGCTGTACTGTGTTAGTGGTCATCAGCAGAAGACAGGTGGCCAATTATCTGCCATACCATAACCCACAACTCAGCAGTCACAGCATACAGCTGAGACATTTTCAGAGTAAGGTGAAAGCAGTAAAATCTGTTGGGCAACCTACAAAGTGATACTCTTCTATAAAAACATCCATCTTTCTAAAATGCTGAATTTTCCATAATGGAAAGTAGAAATGGAAAAGAAATAGTGAAAAATAATTAAAAATAGGCATTTTTTTTTCAATGTTACTTGAAGAGCAGGTGAATTGCTAAGTTTCAAGGGGCATTCCCCTATGTAGACAAGGTGAGACACCTAGAATGCGACTCAGTGCATCACAGCTTTTTTCCCGATTATGCCTCCTGCAAAGTCAGCTGGACAGTCTGAGTTCAGTGTTTCAATCAGACTCCAAATACTCTCTTATGAGTCACAAACAATGACATATCAGAAAGGTTTTCTCTAGATATGCATATCCCAGGTTGATGGACACTTTTATCAAGAGGTATTAGCTATAAAACAGGTACTCTCAGGTTCCACAATAAACATATTTTGGGCAAGAGACAAAAAAAATAAGTTTGCTAATAGAAAATGAGAAAGCAACAAAGCTTTTGCTCAGAAAGCAAAGATAAGGACATTAAGGAAGACTGCAAATTTGATATTAAAAATGATACAGTAGTGAAATCAAATATAATACAAAATTGACAAATCTGTAAGATAAATCTATCCAAGGGAGGAGATCCTTTTAAATTCTGGATAAAAATTAGCAAGAATCACTGCTTTCTCTTGGGAAGCAGACATGATGACTCAAGCAGAACAAAAGAAACATTTCATGTCTTTGAAGATTAAAGCTACAGGCAAAGCATGAACAACCTCAAACAATTCTCACACACTAAATGACTTGCAAAACCCAGGTCAGGAAGGGATTTTGCCAAGCTAATCTATACCTCCAACCTAAGAAGAAGGATCAAGCGTATCTAAACCATTCTAAACAAATCACATTTCATCTATTTGCTGCTATGTGGAACAGACAGCGTTGATGAGGACTATCGTACCATTTTAGCTACTGTTTCATATGAACTACAGGTATGAGTTTTATAGCCATTTTATAACAGCTAAAACTTTAATATTGTTTTTTGTTTGTTTGTTTTTAACATAATTTTCCACCAGTCCTGGCTCACTGGAGAGGTCCCAGGAGACTGGAAAGTGGCCAACATGATCCCCATCCACAAGAAGAGTCGGATGGAGGAACCTGGGAACTACAGACCTGTCAGCCTGACCTCAGTGCCAGGGAAACTGATGGAGCAGGTTATCTTGGGGGTGATAACTGTGCACCTGAGGGATGGCCAAGGGCTCAGGTCCAGCCAACATGGGTTTAGGAAGGGCAGATCCTGCCTCTCCAACCTGATCTCCTTCTATGATCAGGTGACCCGCTTGGTGGATGTGGGGAGGCCTGTGGATGTGGTCTATCTGGACTTCAGCAAGGCCTTTGACACTGTCTCCCACAGCAAACTGCTGGCTAAGCTGTCAGCCCACGGCTTGGATGGCAACACTCTGTGCTGGATTAGGAACTGGCTGGAGGGCCGAGCCCAGAGAGTGGTGGTGAATGGTGCCACATCCAGCTGGCGGCCAGTCACTAGTGGTGTCCCTCAGGGATCAGTGCTGGGCCCCATCCTCTTTAACATCTTCATAGATGATCTGGATGAGGGCATTGAGTCAGTCATCAGCAAGTTTGCAGATGACACCAAGCTGGGGGCTGATGTGGCTGGGTTGGAGGGCAGAAGGGCTCTGCAGCGGGACCTTGACCGCCTGGACAGATGGGCAGAGTCCAATGGGATGGCATTCAATAGCTCCAAGTGCAGGGTGCTGCACTTTGGCCACAACAACCCCATGCAGAGATACAGGCTGGGGTCGGAGTGGCTGGAGAGCAGCCAGACAGAGAGGGATCTGGGGGTGCTGATTGATACCCGCCTGAACATGAGCCAGCAGTGTGCCCAGGTGGCCAAGAGAGCCAATGGCATCCTGGCCTGCATCAGGAATGGTGTGGCCAGCAGGAGCAGGGAGGTCATTCTGCCCCTGTACTCTGCACTGGTTAGACCACACCTTGAGTACTGTGTCCAGTTCTGGGCCCCCCAGTTTAAGAGGGACATTGAGATGCTTGAATGTGTCCAGAAAAGGGCAACGAGGCTGGTGAGAGGCCTCGAGCACAAGCCCTACGAGGAGAGGCTGAGGGAGCTGGGATTGTTTAGCTTGGAGAAGAGGAGGCTCAGGGGAGACCTTATTGCTGTCTACAACTACCTGAGGGGTGGTTGTAGCCAGGAGGAGGTTCCTCTCTTCTCTCAGGCAGCCAGCATCAGAACAAGAGGACACAGCCTCAAGCTACGCCAGGGGAAATTTAGGCTCGAGGTGAGGAGAAAGTTCTTCACTGAGAGAGTCATTGGCTACTGGAATGGGCTGCCCAGGGAGGTGGTGGAGTTGCCGTCCCTGGACCTGTTCAAGGCAAGACTGGACGTGGCACTTGGTGCCATGGTCTAGCCTTGAGCTCTGTGGTAATGGGTTGGATTTGATGATCTACGAGGTCTCTTCCAACCTTGGTGATACTGTGATAGATATAATTATTCCTGCATGAACTACAACAACAAAAAAGACCCCTAACTCCAAAACAGTAAACACAAGCTATGCACAAAAACACAAGGAAACACCAGCAGAAACAAGATCTGTGCCAGCAGAGCTTCCTGACATGGGTGCTACATTGCCTAACCTTTCCTAATACAGGGTAGGCTGTAAAAAGTTACAGCAAATTATTCATACAAACAGATCATGTCCAGATTGAGCTATTATTCCATCAGTACAATAACTAAGTTTCCACAATAGACAAATAGAAAAGGAACTGCTTGAATGATCAGCAAAATAGAGACCATGACAATACCAAAGCGTTATTAAATGGAACTGAAATAAAATACAACCGGGCCAAGCATTTAATTTCTTATCTGATTTCATTATTTCCATTGTGTTACTTTTATATGACATGCATATCTAAAAATAAACTATACATACAACTGCAAAAATTTAGATCTCACAGCAAGAGATAAGAAACAGTGCAAAGACAAGACATGCTTTTGTTATATATTACCTCAAGAAAAATGGCACATTAGGCTGCATTATATTTTTGAGATGAGGCTACAGCTTTGATGTTACAGCTATCCCTGCTCTCCATCTCACATTTCCCCTTCACTTTTCCCACTGGTTTCAGTCCATAATGTAACAGAGTGGAACAAAGTAAGACAACTAAACATAGAACAAAGATATGAAGAAAACAGAACAAAATCTTGACCAATGAAGGAGGTATGTGGGGGTTTTATAAAACCTGTTTTACAAATCTAATTTTTAAAATTATAATTATTACATTGCCTTTGCAGGATTTGCCATGTACAAAGTTAAATCTGTTACTGTAAAATCAACTTTAAGAATTTCTGTTTGCTTTTATTGTCAGTAAAATGTCCTTTCACTTAAGTCAGTGTGCTAGTTTGAAGCTAGCTAGAAACTTTTGGTGAGAAGAATTAGATTACAAGCTGTGAAAGACAAACAATGGTGATGTCTACTTCACTCATAGGCTTGTTGAAATGTATAAGAGCAAGAATTCAAATGTAAGTAAGACATTTGGTCACTGCCTGGGCTTTGAGCTGCATTTCTCTCTCTATAACCTAACCTAATTAATCCCCCTGCTTCCTAACCCCCCTGGCCGACCCCTCCATTCTTCCTTGGGGCACAAGGCAACATCTGGGGTAAGGTAGAGAGGGGTGGGAGAAGGTGGAAGGGCATTTGGGAGCCCCTCCCGGGGACTCAGGTTTCTGGGAGGGCTGTTGTGTTTCTGTATTACCTTTTAACTTGTATATTTATGTATATAACTGTATATATTGTAAATATCTGCTTGTATATTTGTGCTAAGCTGTAAATATAAATCATTCAATTTCCTGAGCCGGCTGAGTCTAGTCTGGGTGATTTCCAAAGTGTGTCAGGGCAGGTAACACCCTAACCATCACAGTCAGTGATATATCCCTTAAAACCAAGAAGTGCTGAAACCTCTCAAATATGGGCAAGGAAAACAAGTATTATATTTAACCATCACACACCTAAATCAAATTCCAATATATCTGGTTTCTTACTGTTTTCTAAATTTCATGCATTTTCTTTTAAAATTTTGCTGTTGGTTTTATTCATTCTCTGCTCTTTTTTCACTTTACAGATATTTTCACTTTATCGAGTTTATGTTTTTAAGAAATATATACCACAGAAATATATATTTCTTCAGGTCTCAAATTCTGCAAGAAACATCAGAAAATTTAATCTCTGAAGTTCTCTTGAACTCAGTAATACTTGGGGATGAATGCTCTGAATGTACTTTAAGTTTCCCAAGGTAAATATTGAAAATGCAAAATAAGCTTTTTAATTAAAGAGTTTATTTCAAATAAATAGATCCAAGCTATTTAGACCATTACTTGTATTTCTTTTCTTGTCCTTCGTCCATTTTACTGAATAATCAACATTCTATAAAATGCAATAAGTTTTTAAAAGTGTAAAAAACTCAACTCTGAAGTAAGGGTAAATCATATGGTATGCAACAGAAGTATGCTGAAAAGTGTGAAGGTATTTTCTTTGAAAAGCATTTCTCACTCAAAGCTCTGTCCACAAGACTTATTAACTTCAGTTCTCTTTTCAAAGAGGTATTCAATTAAGAGCAGAACTGATTCTGGTAGGTCACAGACACACCACACCAGTCTCTTCCCTATTACACTGACATTTCGCCCAGGCAGGTCCCAGGACTACAAAGTCATCATCAATGGAGTATCTTCAGAAATTAATTACTACACTTGTAACCTGTATAACCAGTAAAGGTACGTTTCTGTCTGCTTGCTGGTTTGTGGCATTCAAGCATAGACTTATGAGATCAGTAGCTAATATCAGGCTGGACGCTATGAAATACTTCTTCACACAGAGGGTTACCAACCATTGGAATGGTCTGCCCAGGGCAGTGGTGGAGTCATCATCCCTGGAGGTGTTTCAGCAGCCTATGGACCTAGCACATAGGGACATGATTTAGTATTGACCCTTCAGTGAAGGGTCAGAAGTTGGACTGGATGATCTTTGAAGTCTCTTTCAAATGGATGTTTTCTGTGATCTCTCCCGTACAATTACCCAAACTCCATGCAGCATTCAAAAACACAGCACACTTGCAATGAACTAGCACATAATACATAAAAATGGTGAAATATCCTTTAGTAGTCTTGGGACAGGTGAATGGACAAAAAAAGCTGCCCCATGCACCCAGTCCTGGTCCAGCTTGGCTACGTGCAGAATGAAGCATCTGAAAAGCTACAGACACAGAAGAGTATTCAAATACTGATTCCCAGTTGTCTTCAATTACCATTCCTCTGCTTCAGATGGATAATTCCATGCTATCTTACATAAAGAGAAAGAACTCCACAATGTTCCCTGTGAAAAAAACAAGCAAACCACAGTATTGCTAAAAAGTAGTTTATTATACTGGAACACCTGGTGTATCAAGTCGGCTTTTTGTTTTTCAGATACTGCCCACTCCAAATCAATTTCCTGCAAAAAATTTCAGCGTTCACAAACCTAGCTGCAACACAGGGAACAGTAGCCTCTGCTAGAGTTCACCTCCACAAATTCTTCACATGCTGTGACAGATCAAGGTTAGCTAAGACAAGAATAGGGATCAAGTGATGGAGAACACTGATTAATTACTAATCAAGCTTGCTCAGAAAAGATGATCTGAGGGAGTACTCTTATTATGAAGGAGTAATTCATGGGAGATTTTTTTTTCCAAAGTTAATGTTTATTAATTTTGAGGTTCAAAACTCTCTGCACCCATGACCACTAATTTTAATAATAATTGGTTCTTTACACAATCATGAAAACATTTTACAGATAATAACTAGACATACTAATAACCAGCACAACATAAACATTAATTGAACTGGAGGAGAAGATTTTTGCAGCCGAATTACCACTTGCAGCCAATATACTGCTTGTCCACTAGATGGACAAAAGGAACTCCTTTCTGCCTATGACAGAAGGCAATAGTGAATCACAAAGACGATTTAAGCATTTACTCACAAAATATTACTACCAAACTTGCGTGACTAACTACAGGTTCAGACAGTAGCCAAATGTTTTCAGGGTATTTTTCTTGTCAACCACTGAGACTTCTGATTCTTCCCAGGCTTCAGTGCTGGGGAAAGGAGGCAGGCAATCTCTGACTTGGTCCTCTGGATGATCTGTGTATCTCCAGGACTTCCTATCCTGCTAGGAAACTTTGAGGTGTAGGCACATCTTGTGATGTGCAGTCTTAGCATGATGTCACGCTGGCTATGCAGGCCAGTCACATGGAGGCATTGAGAGTCTGTTTCTGGTAAACTCATGACAGTGGAGTTTCCAGGCAAAACAATAAGGTAGTAAGCAATAGCAGTGGGCAACAGCAGGCATGAATAGAACGGCAGAGCACGGCAGAGCATGCTGTGTTTATCTGCGTATTCATTTTATCAATGTGGCCGAGACCAGTGGGCCTTTGGACACAGAATAGCCAATCAGAATGGCAGTTATCTGAGCTTGACCGTATTAGGTGAAACCATAGGCTTGCTTTATCCAAATTTAGCAAAAGCTCAGGCCTTGCACAAGGCAAGCACAAGCTAAACATGTGTACCTTGTTTACCATAGGATCAAAACATGTCTGGGCAAGCCAGTACATGTATAAGCCTATTTCTGGCCCATCAGGCATACCACAACAACTCTGACTTGAGACCTCCTTCAGTTCTTCAGTTTTGTTCTCTCTCAGCATTTTTGTATTTTTCACATGTCCACATACTCGTAATAGGCCAGCAAGTGCTGATAAACTGATCTAGAAAAACACGGACAGGGCACTGTAATGCACTGACCAGGTATTTCAGGCACAAGAAGAATTTAAAAAGTAGGGCTTTCTCCACTAGGGTTGTGTGGCAGGATGATATTCTCACCACTCGAGAATGAATATCTATATATGATCACACATAAACACTTTTTTTTTTTTTTAATAACTGAAAACACAGCCCTAGAGAGAACTAAGTGACCAAACAACCAGAAGACGATCCAGAGGGCAAATCTAGATTCAATCTGCATTACTAGTATATTGATTTGCTCACAGGATAAAGCAAGCAAAAAAGAACTATCAGGGTTACTTGCTTATATTTTTCTGACCATATAATTCACGTTAAATTTGCACATTACCCTTCCTAATGCCTGCATACAGCACAGGAAGGAAAGTTACCAACTAAATATATTATGTGTTTTTATAAATTTAGGAACAGGTCTGCTTTCTGTTTTGTTCTTCCTCCACTGCTACTACCTTCATAAGCTTGCTAACAGTATTAAACCCCTAACGGGATCTGTGTTTACAAGGTACCCTTACACCTCATATCCCCAGCTAGAGCTATACATCTCTACATGGATCACATGTAGAGCCACAGAATGACATTTTTATGTACAAAACAGTTGAGAAGATGAACAACCAACAGAACGTTTTCATTAGCATTTACTGGAGGAGATTCATAGCAAAAAATCCTTAAAAACACAAATCCCAGATGAGCAGACTGCAATCCGGAATCAGGAACCTCACACTTAACTGACAAACGGCAGCAACTACTACCACATCAATTGCCTTGCAATCAACATGATGACATTTTAAGAATGGCTTGGGTTTTATTTTTTATTAATCCAATGCAAAAAGTTTTCTTTTATCACAAGAGGGTATTTACATTTCCCTCTAATATGAGAGAAATACATTATTTTGAAGACTGCATAAATGCATCCTGACATCATGACTTTACCTTCAAGGTTAAGACATTTTAGGAAGAAAAGTATAGTTTCCTCATTAATGTACTCTTTAAAATACATCAATGTTTCCAAAAAATTACACTCTTCTGATTTGTATGC
The DNA here is from genome assembly GCA_013400475.1 of Tricholaema leucomelas. Classification (NCBI taxonomy): domain Eukaryota; kingdom Metazoa; phylum Chordata; class Aves; order Piciformes; family Lybiidae; genus Tricholaema lacrymosa; species Tricholaema leucomelas. The sequence continues at coordinate 24,886 of WAAF01011205.1, read as the reverse complement.
AAGGCCTGTAGATTTGCAGACTAGAATATTAAATCACACTGCAGATTCACAGTGGATGAGAAGGTGTTTTTTTCCAATTGTCAGTGTCTATAAACATGCTAAGGGTTACGGTTCTCCTTCTAGTCCTCTGAATTAAATTTTTTAAAATTTTTTTTTAATGTAACAAGTTCTTACAAAACCATTTCACAATAGTTTTCTACACTCTCTACATGCATACAGAGCTTAGAAAGAAAAGAAAAAAAGGAGGGGGAGGGCTGACTTAACTCTTAAGATTGCTCATGTGTTAGCAAAAACTTTCTACCAGTAACAAAACTTTCTGCTGTTGTAGAAAGTGGTCATGATCTAACTTCAGAAAATATTTCTTTGAGATGCTGTAGTTTCCAGTGCCCCTTCTCTTAAAGCTAAAACAATGTTGAAACAATCACATGCACAAAGATGAACAGCAAGGGCTCTTATGTTAGCCTACATAGCGCTCATTCACGCAGCATTTACTTTCCCTGGATTTCTAGAGATTTGTGGGGAAATGGTTCCTTTTTCCTCCCACACTCTCTCCAAATAAGACTTCTCTCCTGAGAATCAGCCCTGCCAGCCCTGCATCACACCAGATGAGAACGTGAAGCAAGTTCAATGCCCTCTGACTGCCAAACCAGGTACATTTTATCACCTTGTTCAAAGATCCAAATACAACTTTGTTTGGAAACTTACACAAAATGAATCAGAAACATTCTTTCACCCAACAAAACACCAGTGTCTGCCATAGTCCTCATGTGACAACAGTCCTCAGTGATACAATCAACTCCTGACACAACTTAATCAATGGGGAGAAATTACAATTAAACCAAATAATGTAGTACTGACATTTCCAGGGGGAAGTCTGGGGAGCTTAGTACTGATGAGCAGACCTATACTAGAAAAACAAGGCAAATTCATTCTGCAACAGGACTTTTTAAAAATGATGCAACAACAGCTCCTCAAGGCCACAAAGAAGATGGAGATAAACTTCTTGGAGCAGCTGCCAACTTCATCTGTGGCTTCCTCTGTCAGTAAGAACACTTTTGGAGGCAAAACATCTGAAGGAATTCTCTCTTCAGAGCAGCATGAGATGTTAATAAGAAAAATAACTGCTCCTGTTATGTTATTCCTCTTTTCACTACTGATAAACATGACTAAATAGTTTTGACACATCAAAGTAAATTTTACTTGCCAAGCAGATAACCTGCTTGAGAATCATCCCTCAAAGATCCCCTTGAGTTACTAGACAGAGAAAGAGCTGCACATCTGGAAACACTTTCAAGCACTGGCTGAAAAAGATTTCCCTTCTTTCCTCATGAACTTGACTTCCTTCTGTACTTAAAGCATCATAGCTACTATATAAGAAACCAGATCTCTAGAAAAGAAACACTTGAAGCAAGTTCAGAACATCAGGACAAGACAGAGGTGGAAAGCTGGAAGTTACATTTCATAACCTAAAAAAATATCTGATGGGGGGGAGTTGAACCCAAAATCCGTGACTTGGTTTCCTGACTCCAGGACAGAAAGACCAGCACATTCCTCCATCACTAAACTTATATTTCTAAAATCATAGGCTCCTAAGTTCTGTCTCATGGTTCACACTAGATTTTGTTGCAAATGTTTACAACTCACCTACAAAACACATCTGCTCTGAGCAAATGCCCAAACCTCTCCAAACACAAAGCAAATCCAGACCAGAAAGGTGTATTTTCCACTTAACTCTACTGCTTGTCCTTATGCAATAACTGTGAAAATCTCATGCACAGGGCTGTGCTGATGGAACTGGAGCATTTGATGTTACATTGATTCTTTATGCCAGGTGAGATCTATTTGTCTCTTCAACAGCTGTACATCTCAACAGCAAAACGCTGGTAAGTTTTTTCCTCAGCTCTCACACACTCTAACATGATTGAGATCCTAAACTGTAATACCAGCATTAGGCAGGCATCACACCATTCACAACTTGACAATCTCCTCTGGAAATTCAGACAGGAAAATTCTTAATCCAAACACCCTTGCATTTCACTCCTTTCAAAAACCGAGCAGCCTGGGTAAGCAACCAGCAGCTGTTAGACATCCTAAAGTGAACAGCTGATTTTTGTAAAGCAAGACAGACAGTACTACAAAACACTGTATTCATGCCAGTGCTGGCAAAGGTTTCATGACAAATTGGGCAGCTTGCATTCAGAATAACCCTACAGCTGATGAAGCAGATCAGCTTCAGGCAAGTAATCTCCCCTGCACTGCTACTCCTCACTCTCTCAGCCCATGCCGAAAGCATACTGCATAACCACGATTGTGCATTCAGAGCACAGACATCAAGCACCTCCCATTTCCTGAAAGCAAGGCTCAGTACTAACAGTGATTCCCCTTTCTGCCCCACGCGAGGTATTTTAAAAGCACAGAATTCCACATTACTTCCAGCAGCCTATTGTGGGGGGGAAGGAGAAAGGCAAGTTTCACAGATCAGCGGGGACCAGACATTTTTCTGAATGCAGATCATGCATCACAACTAAGAACCAATCCCTGTCAAGAAGTATTGGTAAGTTTCCAGTCATACTAAACACCATACAACCACTACTACTTAATGTGCTGCCTTCTACCATTGTTATCCATCTTTTAATATTACATGCAAAATTAATCTCTAACCAGCTTTTTTCCCCATGTCTAAATCCCAGAGCAGTATCAATTGGCCACCAAACAAATGCACTGGAAAACACTGAAGAGCTGCATTACTGAGCATATAAGAATGAGATCGTCAGGCCAATTTTGTTGGGGCTGATGGGAAAGTTATTGTCTGAAAAGAATAGATCAAGAATGAGGCATTCTCACCTCTAGGGTAAGAAAAAAGGATAAATTAAACATCTGTCGGGGTCTAAAAGAAGATATCAGATCTTAGTATCACCAACAGGAAACCATCATAGGTTTAAAAATCTGTTTCACAGACAGGAAAGTCAAAAGAAGTTAGGTATTTAAATGCTTTTGAAAAAAATCTTAACCTGACTTCTCTTTTTGTATTCTTTAGTTATGTAAAACATCTCTCCAAATCTAACCCCAGGTCTACAGCTTTATGAAAGATTACAAAACCTACTCAGCAACATCCTTCAGATCTATGTTCTTTCGCCACAGTTCAAAGGTGCAGCACAGCAGACCCTGACCAGCCTGAATCACAGGTGTGGCACACAGGCTTCCAAAGCCAGCAGTGCCTAGCCCTCCTCAAGCTCTCAACTTGAAGCAATTACATTTCATCTTACTCAAAGTCAATCATCCATCCAATCACTTCTTAGTATCTTACAGCTGGAGAAAGTTTCTCCCCTACAAGATATAAATTCTCTTCCATCTCCCTGGCACCACCTATAGAAAGCAGAGAAGGGGGAAACAAAACCAGGCACCAAAGAACACAAGGTGCAAGTAGGCAGCTACAGAATGCCTGCAGAAGAGGAATTAATTACAAGCATGTCTATAATTCTCAGTAACAAAAGCAGCACTGGAAAACTATGAGGGACTGATTAACTACAGTCCATTGCATGAACTTGTTTAGGCAAATGCGTAGTATATCCATAGAAGTCTCCAACATGACAAGACCGAAGCAAAGTCAACCATCCTCTGAAAATGTCTGCGGAAATCTTGAAATACTGGCTGCTCATAACTAGCCATGGAAATCTAACTGCCTGTCCTTCAGAAGGATAAGTGGTTTAGCTGACTCCATGCACTACTGCTTTAAATGCAATCAACTGGTCAATGAAAACTTCCAAATAAAACAAACCTCTTTGCGTCCCATGACCTTCTATTCAAGCCACACATGAAAGTTACATGTAGGTGTAAGTTAAAAATATTTTCACCTGAAGCTCTAGTAAACAAATTTACATACAATTGTGTGTCCATTTTTATGTGATCTCACCATTTACTGATCTAAATGTGAGGTAGGAAATGGTATTGCATACAATATGCAATCACAGCTCCGGAATATTACTAAACACCCTATAGACTACATGAAGGTATTAGATTCTCAGAAAAGTTACAATTTCATTTATACACCTATTAACTACATATCAACCCACCAACACGACTACCACAAAGCTTAAATGCCAAATACCAATAATTTTTATGTCAGGAATCAATGTTTCCTAAACACATGGAATTTGGGCATTGAAGCCATCATCAAACTATTCATTTGGCCTCTAACATGGAATATCAAGGATTCATGCTGGTGCATTCTCCACAGGACAAAACAGATAAAATTTACCAGGTAAGAATTACAGTGAAGTTATATAGAAAAGAATAAGATTAGAGGTTAAGTCTTGAGAATAACAATTTGTGATACAGACTCAGGCATACGTGAGCATATATTAAGAGCAGTAAACATGGACCAGAAACTAGACATGGACAGACTCCAATAGGTCATACAATACTCAGTATTCATAGGTGCAGCAACCTTTTCTGTACTTCAAGAAATAATCTTGTTCTGTCACATACATTGACAAGATGCCAGTAAGAAAGCTTGGCTGCATATAGGCATTCTTTTAATGAACGTGTCTAGAAAAGAGTCGAGATGGTAACTTGACTGCATTCACTTCACTTTTCCTTTATTCTAGCTGGGAAGACATGTTCAAAGCAACACCTTTAGAGATCTCTGTCTACTTAAAGACGTTCCTGCTCACTTCAGAGGGGTTGGACTAGACAACCTTTAAAGGGCCCTTCCAACAAAAACCACTGTATGATTCTGGATGCCCTCCTATAAAGACTCCAAGTGCTTGCAGACAATTTCTGGATATTATTTCGTTTAACATACTACCTACTTATGTCTTTGTAAAAAATGTGGACTGCTTCTATATTGTTTTTTTTATCTCTGATTTCCAATTTTTTTTATTCTTTCAAATCTCTTATCCCCTTCAGCATCCACCTTTTCTCCCACAAAGGGACAGGATTTCTTCTGAGGACAGATTTTGTCTTCCTCCCTCCATCTTATCCATTATTCTTTTCCTTTCTTCTCCATGCCAATCCTTATCCCACATGAAAAAAGCAGCTTGAAAGCTCTACTATGTGTCTCACAGCCACAAACTAAACCTCACAGTAAAAAAAAAGAAAGCCATAAAAATCACTGAGGTATCCAGTAACAATACTCAGGTCCTCCTACTCACAGCAGCTGAATGACGATGTTAACGATTTGTTTAAAGACACTACTCTGCAATCTCTTCTGGTTTCCCTCTTCAGTGAAAAGAGAATATCTTAGCTTAATTTTTTTTTTTCAGTGCTAACCACACACCAGTAGAGAATTAAGCAAATACAGAAAGAAAATCAACATACATATTCCATTAAATATGTTCAGCATTCTCCTAATTGCTCCTGGTAAATACTGACATTTTCCCCTTTCTTAGGTTTTTGTTGCAATATAGAAACACTAATAATGACTCATAATAGCAATGTTGTTTTATTAAAACCAGGTAGTTTTCATAGCACCACTTTTCTCAAAATACACAATTCTGAAAGTTTTTAGGTAATACTATATCACAGCTTAACCTTTTTTTCATTATTTTCAAAGACAGTATGTTTTCAGCTATATGTAAAAAAATATAGATTAAACAATTAAAAAGAGCCATTTCCACAAGCCTCACCCTATGATGTTTAAAGCACCATCAAANAAAAAAAAAAAAAAAAAAAAAAAAACAAGGAAGAAAGGATGCATCGAATTATGGAGTATGAGAATCTTCTGGTTGGTAACTCTAACACTTAGTGCACCAGACCACACAGCTTCACTTCAGAGAAGGTAACTCAAAACCATGATATGATATGGGATTTTCAAATAAGAACCAGTATTTTGATTATTTTACATATTATGGATCACTGCTCTTGAGTCTTTTAAAAAAATCTAAGCCTCATGTTTTACCTAATTGATAACACATGTGCTTTCCATTTTACATCTGGAGGGTTTGGAAAAGTGCCACAAAACAGAAGGAGGGAGGAAAGCAATTAAAACAGATAAAGTGCATTAAAATAAAGTTGAAGAAAATAACTTCTAGCTAGGTCACTATTTTAAATTACTCTCATAACTGCTTTATAGTCTTAAAAACAGATAGGTGACAAAGAGAAGTCATCAGTCTAAAAAGAGCAAAGAAGTCTTATAAACATTCTTAAACTTCAGTAACAAAATAATATATTGGGTTTGGCTCTTTGGAAATGTCACTTAAAAATATAAAAATAAACAAAACCCTCAGATTAATTACAGATACTCTAAACAGCCAAATGTTTACTCTGAACATTCATTAAAATACTGAAAACATTTTTTGAAGCTGTACATTCCCTTCTTCCTCTGGAACAAACTACTGGGTATTAACTACGACATCAGACAACGCTCTGCTCCCAGTTTTATAACCAGCATAAGAGACACTTTTCAAATCACTGATGTCCATTTCTGTGTCCTCAAAGATATACTGAGGGAAGAGAAGGTGTTCTTTGCTTGTTTAAAAGACTACCCTATGATCATTGCCATTCCCTTTAATTTAAAAAAAAATAAATAAATAAAAAAATCTTTATTTCTAGTTTCATATTGCCTATTCTTATCATTTAATTCACTGTGTTAACCCTTCCTCAGCATACTAGAACAAGCTATATTACTCAGCAACCACTATCAAGAACTTGATATAGACAGAAAAAATCTTTCCTATTCATTAGACTAACACTAATGCCTAGACACTTCCCTTCAATTCTACAAGATTTTAAAAACATATGAAGACACCTTTGTTAACATCAGTAGCTAGTAGGGTAACTTAACTATTTTTAAAGGCCTAGACATTACAGCCAAACAAACTAGGCTACAGAAAAAAATGACTTGGTTACCTTACCAAAAAAAAAAAATGCATTATGACTACTTAAATCACCTCTAATACTGTAACAACATTTCAGAGCAACTGAAACCACTGAATGTACATTTGCTTTGAAATTAAGCTCAACACAGTTATTACACCAGTGCTGCAAAACAGATGTTGACTGAGTACATACTACTTCAGAGAGGAAAAAAGGGCCTGGCCTCAAGACAGCATGTGAGTTTACTTCCACAAGTCATACACAGAATAATTTTTATTCTGTGTATACTACATTTGAAAAGGTTGGGTCAGTTCACTTTTCTCACTAAAGCCACAAAAAACATAGACTGCACAAAAGGTGCTATTTTTATGTATATAGGTTATGCTATGGCTTTGTTGCTGTTCCTCAAACTGAATCGGAACTCCAAAGTTGTATACTTATGTATTAAATCACATTTAACTGATGGCTCTCCAAGCATACAGGTAATTCACTGTATAGGACCAGAAGCAACACCAAACCAGAGCAAGAGAAGCATGGAACTGGCAACAGCACAATGCAATTCATGAAGCTAGAAGGACATGTCTACCAAGACTGTCCGGCTTCATAAAATTTCCCATCACTTTCTGAACATGCAAAAAAGTCTCTAATGGCCAAGCAAACAGTCACAAAGATTCACACACGTTGTAGAACATCAGCAAAAGGCAGACGCAGAAAATGCACGTTCTGAAACTGAGTCAGCATGGCGAAAAGGTGGCTCAGAGGAGACCATGTAGCAGCCTTCCAGTACCTGAAGGCGGCCTACAAGAAAGCCAAGAAAGTACTTGTACAAGGGCTTGTAGTGACAGGACGAGAGGCAATGGACTGAAGCTTGAGGAGAGCAGATTTAGACTGGGTATTGAAAGATTTTCTTTACAGTGAGGATGGGGAGATACTGAAAGAGGTTGCCCAGGGAGGCTGTGGATGCCCCACCCCTGGAGGTGTCTAAGGCCAGGCTAGATCATGCCTTGAGCAACTTTGTCTAGCGGAAGGTGTCCCTGCCCACAGCAGGTATGTTGGAACTAGATGATATTTAAGCTCCCTTCCAACCCAAACCATTCTATGAATCTATGAAAGAAGATACATCCTTACAGTAATTAAGCTCAATTTTAAAGTCTTCCAGGTATTTGATCAGGGCAAGCATTACATCTTCTCCTACATGTCTTATTAATCTATCAGAAAAAGAGCCCAAAACTGGTCTCAGCTTCTTACTCCTCGCCTTTATCAGTAACATTCCAGAAGCTGCAAGATTTTTTTTTTTCAGTTTCATTCCCCATTGCTTCACTGATAGGTGACTTCAAGGTACGTAGATGCCACAACTCAAAGCACAGGGCTCTCTGTCCTGGCTGAAAGACACAAAAAACGACTCTTCTGCCTACACCTCCTACTTACAGTACCAGATTATATTCAAATACATCAATTAAACAAAGAAGACAACTTTTAGTGGTAGCATTCAAATAAGTGACATCAGCAGTACTTATAAGCATGAAAACCTCTCATTAGAAAGCATGAAAAAACTGGTTTAATTTGTGTTATTCTGTGTAAAACACTCAACAATCAGAAGACATTTGTATTACATTGTTGAATTTCTTTTGCCCAGATAGCCACACACTTCAATACTCAAGTGCAGCCTGAGAGAAATCATGAGACTGTCTGTCTTCATTTTGTTTTTACCTCAGGACAGACCTAGTTACCTACAGGTGAAAAATAAACAGATATAATCTCCCATTTTCAGCACTGACAAGCGGGTCACAGAAAAACAAGCAAACAAAGAAAAATTTGAGGGCGGGGGGAGAGAGTGATAAAAGAAACAAAGGCAGAGCACAATCTGGAGTCTCATAAGCCTCATCCTTCCTTATCCAAAGGTAAACAAGCCACAGAGAAGAAAAACCTCTGTATCTTCAGTCACTCTGAAATGCAAACAGAGCATCTGTGATCTCTGGTCATTCTGCAACACAGGGACCTCCTCAAGGTGAAAGGAAGGAGAAAACAAACACAGAAAGAAAAATCTATGGAATCCATGAAGAAAGCTGAGTAGAAGGATGACATGGGTGAAAATGAGACATTTGCCAGTAGAAAGGTGAGACATTAAAATAGGGGAAGAATATGCAACACTTTTTGTGAGGCAAACAGAAACTTATCTAAAGGAAAAATTCAGAAGATCACAGGAGTTAAAACTGGATTGGTCATTAATATCTCAGCAGTATTAAAGCATCTTTTTGTGATTCCTTCTTCATGTGGTTTTTCTGGTACCAGTTTCTGAAGAGAAGGGTGTACACATTCAGTTATCTCAGAAAGACACAAGAAAATGCAAACGAAGGGACAAATGTGAGAATAATTCAACTTGTCATCCTTCCAAAAGACAGACATATTACCCAGTTGTGAGAACACTTTTTTGTTTAGTAGAGACGTCCAGACAGCTTCTGAAATCTGCACCCCAGCTCTGAAGCAGTGCATTTAATTATGCCGGTCAGTCTTAATAAACAATTGTGTCTAGAGTTTCCCTGTGGTGTCCTCAGCTCTAATGAATCAATGTCCCCTTTGCACCTGGTATTACAACCCAGTAAATCCCATCCTGAACTTGACCTCTTACTTCTGCAATACAGCAAGTCAGCATCAATAGCCACTACGGAATAAAGTACAGAGGCAGACACAATTTATTTACTAAGATGAGAAACCTATTTTCTACTACCATTTCAGCCTTCACTTTCCAGTTATATTTAGTCTTTGGACACCTAATCTCTGTTCATTTCATAAATATTTGTGATATCCTCTCATCAACATTAATAATTTTTAAATTCTGTTGCTTCTAAAGCTCAATAGGAAGCTACACAATACTTCTGCTGAACAGTTACTGTTTGGGGGTTCTTATGATATTAGTGAAATTGGATATACTACAATGGATATATTTGGACTCAAACAGATTTGGCATGTGTTGTACTGAAAAAAAACAAAACACCCACACAACAAATAAGATGTATTACACCTGTACCTCCCAGAAGCCTGAGCTGTTTATATAATCTCCTTCTTAATACCAGAGGCACAAATAAGGTAGGAAGAAAAAAAAAAAAAAAAAAATCAATCAATTGTAATTTGGTAATACACAGTAACAGTCAGTAACGAAATGGCAGCAAACCACTAAGTCTTCCTTTCCAGGTTCACCAGGCTCAAGGAGCAGACACACTTTGGATGACACCAATACTGTTTTCCAAAAATAACAAGAGCCTGAAGAGCACAGTACAAATTTGAAAGAGAATATATGTTTCTACTGACATTTACTGCAAATTACTACTCGAGGAATGGTTAACTTAATTAGTCACTGGCAGTACCGACAAAGAAATGTTGCTCTCCAAGTCATTTATTCTTTGCCTAAATAAATTAATGAAAATCAGTCACTGTCATTCTACCAGTGTAGACACTGCTCAGACTGTATCCCTCACCTGAAGGTGTCTACTCTTTGCCAGTGACTCCCTCTCCACATCTTATAGTTGAGGCACTGTACTCAAAACATTGCAGGCACTTGGATGAACAAATTGTTTGGAGCTGGATAATGAGATGTTTTCTAGATTACTGCCTACATCAATTCTTAGTTAAATCTGAGGGGGTTTTGCAATACATATACAATAGTTCAAGCTTAAAGTAATGGAAAGGGAGGGGGGAAAAAAAATCAAGCTTTCTTCCTAGCTGCCTATTGAAAATAGTTTCAATACAACTCATAAGCATGCTTCCAGCAGAAGCTGGTATGAGTAAATAAATACAAACTGAGTAACAAATATTGTGAACACACTATCTAGCAAAGATACAGTATTTATGGCAACTTTCTAAGTGTTTGGTAAACGTTTATGCTTCAGAAACTGTGAAACACAAAGTCCTAAGGGTGGGAAAGAACTTAGAGGCTTTCAAGAATAAACAAAGCCACAATGGGTTTGGGGGGGATTGTGAACATACTTTAACATTTACTCTTAAAATCTCCATCATAAAAATCCACCCATGATAACAAAACATTTTCAGAAACACCAGGCTTATTTTCATTACAAATTAAAAATATGACAGTTCTAAAAAGTGAGACAGAAGATCGTAACAGCTTCTGAGAAAGAAAAGTCTGCCCAGGAAAGTGGAGAAAAGGCAAGTGGGTGCATTCATTAACAAATCGGTGGGATGTAATTTGATATGGAACAAAGTGTGTTGGACCCACAAACCAACTTCTGGAACCCGATGGTTCTGAATATGATGCAAGCACATTGTTCTTCAAAGAATCCATTCACCTTAACTTCAGAGCAGAATCCCATTTCTGTCTAGCACAGCTGAAAGCTACTAATCAATGACATACAGGCAACGGCCAAGTATCAGTTACAAGCATCAAACCCATTCAAAACAAAAACAAACAGTGAGTAAAAAAAAAGGCAATCAAGGTAGTCTAGCAAAAGAACAAGTCATTTGTACAATATAGGTTAAAAATTAGGAAAGGATGCTTTGAATTTTCCTCTGGGATTTCAGTACAGGTGAAACAGTGAAGAATGACTGCAGTTTCAAAATCCAAGATCATCCAAAAAGTGGATGCAAGGCATTCCTCCTTCACATCAGCAATCCTACATTTAAAGAGAGGACTCATTTTAGAAAGTAATATAAAAGGATATTAAGGGGACTTTATCATAGTGAAAATTACATGAAGGAAAAGTAACCACTTACAGTCCTATTTTTCTTAAGTACCTACTCAAGACACTTCATTTTATAAGGAATTCCTTTTGAAGGATCATTTTAGAGGAACTCAGATATTTTTCTCCATCTTCCATCACCCTTCCAACAAACTGAGCCTCTGCAGTGAATACTATGTATATTTGCAATGTGCTACCCCAAGCCTTATTGGTAAATTTAAAGTAAGTATATTCATAATATTAAAAATACTCAAGAAGAAACAAAAAGTTGCAAAGAGAAAGCTGTAATTGGTGTCTATGGGCAGTTCAAGAAGAGGACTCTCCAGTTAACAACACTTTGATCAGTCTCAGGGGGACTCTCTTTGAGCTAATTAATGAAGAATTGAATGCTCACAAGGAGATTGCAAACAACCAAAAAAAAGCTAGAAATCCTTTTTATTACATAACTTGTCTGGCTGATTCCAAGTCAAAACACAGGCTGAGCTCCAAACTGGAGAAAAAGGTTAACAGAATATACTCCATCTTGTTTTCCCTTAGCATTTAACACTGGAGAACTCAGTGTCTAACCTCAATTTTTGTTTGCATAGACAACTATAGCTGAGGCCACCACAAAATGGTAAACTATGCAAATAAAAACAGATCAATTGATAATTACCACATTTTAGAAGACTCCTTGCAACTGACAATCTCAGGATTTGGCAAGTTCCCATTACTAACTTTTTGCTGACTACAAAAACACTGTCAAAAAAGAGGAGTTAAAAATCATTAAATTTGTACCAGGGATCTGAAATGTAAGGAGATCTCAGATGATTGGTCTTTGCAATATTGTATGTGACTTTGTGGAGTGGGTAAATATTTGGGCAGCAAATCCATGTTCACATACTTCTCAAAATAACTCTGATCAGAGTCTGGAATTTGCCGCAAAGGTCTTAAAGCAGGCATCCATATCCTTTAATAACATCTCTTTTGTTAAAGTAAAACTTTCATGCAAAAGAATTCATTCTCTCAACAGTGAGTGATCCAAGTACATACAATGCAGCCCTTGCCTATGTGGACTGCAGAATCCAGAAAAGCAACACCTCAATGTGGTGTAATTACAGTTATTATAATAATGTTAGCTATTGTGCTTCCTGCATCAGGAGACTGAGAACAGGAACAATGTACAATCTACTTAAGTGATTTCTCATTTTAATGCAACAAGTGGATGACAGTAGAGAGTAACTGCTGTTTGCGTTTAATTCAGTCAAGAGAGAAAGGAACTAGGCCAAGACAAATGAAGACACACAGTCATACACTGGACAGTGTAGAACAGCTGGCTGAAAACATCTCCAAGTCAAGCAAGTAGAATCACCTTTTCAAGCATCACTCTGACTTGTAGTTCTGTACAGAGCAGTTTCATACCTCTATGCTGAACTAGAGATGTCTGTACTCCCACAGCAATGTATTTTCAAAACTTCATCTCCTTCAGTAAGTTAATACATGCAACAAGCAAAACATGAAGCTAATGTGGTTTGTCCTGTGCCCAATGCTTTTTTCTGCTGTTCAGGACACCTAGCTTAAAAAAAAAAACTCTTATTAAAAAAAAACCCAACACGTAACGGCAACACACAACGGTATAATGTTCCCTTTCATTACACCAGCAGAATGTGCCATACTACGTAACCAATGCATCCCAGAAGCAGGATCCAAGAGAGCTACCCAACTTGGATGTCTACTTAGCATTTCCCTCTCTTTTGTTTTGGGTGGTTTGGGTTTTTTGTTGGGGTTTCTTTGTTGTTTTGTCCCACCCTCAACCGGACTTGACTAGTCAAGAGACACAGGCAGTTCAATACCTAGGACTAGGCATAGTTTTCTTATTTACTAAAGATTTTAAATCTAAGCTCTCTGGAAAGCCTATGGTGAATGAAAAGTGTAGTTTCTGGTCTTAATGCAGTGATAAGTGAACAAGTGCCCATAATGTAACATGATCACATTCCAGCACAACTCAATATAAATTGCATTCTCTGTTCATGTAAGGCCAACACTCCAAAGGGAACAAAGCTGTGCAGTTGCAGATTGGATATTTATGAGGCAGGTGATGGTCACAAAGGCCAGCAATAACAGGAAAATTGCTGACACTGGATTGAAAGAAAAGAGATAAAAGGAAGAGTAGAAATAGCTTGTGCCGTTTCTGTTAACAGTACATCTGGCTCTGCTTGGTATAAACATCACCTGAATTCTAGGGTCAAGGTAAAATAGATATTGTGTTGCACTTTTAAAAAATACTCAAGGAAAGAGTTATTAGCTATATGGTATTTTTTAAAAATTATTGTTACCCATTTTCCTGTCTGCTATTAAATTACTACTGTATCAAAACTATAACAATACTCCAAGTAGATACACCATAATTTGCTCACTTCTTTGTGGCAGTCTTAAATTCTGCTTGTTCAACTACTGCCAAGTTAGTTTAGTAGAAAAAAAAGACAAATGTAAATAAATAAATAAGGAAAATAGATTGCTCTATGCAATGATGACTTACATGAATCTGTATGGCTAGTTCATAGCAGTTACAAAAACCTCTGTGAAACCTTGGTGTACATCAATCAAAGCAAGTGGGAACCTGTGTAGTTACTCAAAGCCAAGTCGGTAGTTTGGTCACAGAATTTTTTTCAGATTTCCAAGAGTAAGCCCACAAAATGTACTCAGGAAAGCAGAACTACTGTACAACAGGTGAAAATTCCCAAAAGAAACAGCTTTGGCTTAAGATCATCACTAAATTTTCAGTTTCAAACTCTGGTCAAAAATTATCCTGACAATTATCCTAACTCTTTGCAGCTTTGACCTTCTTTCTGCAGATGTCCTCACTCACCAACTCTCCTTGCCCCACAACTTCCACGTGTCCAAAGAGCATCACAATGAAACCAGGTGATCTCACCTTTCATTTTGACAGTGGGAGAATTGGGTCCAGCCGATTGCTTCCTCCATCCTCTCCAGTTCTGGCAAAGGCTTTCTGCCTCAGAGATGAAGGAACAAAGAGAGTCTTCCTCAAAGCGATCGGAGTCTTCAAATGAAAACCTCTCCCCGTCCTCCCACTCTGCGAACATGAGATCCATCACATCCGACAGGCGACGTAGGAAGAAAAGAAACAGCACTGCTTACTTTTAACAGGTGGATGGACTTGAGGGCTTCTGCAATACTTAAAATCTCAATTTGGATTCGATTTCCATATTACACCACCAGGAAAAAAAACGGTAGTTGAGGTGGGCGAAACAGGAAGTCAACTAAGGAGTAGCTCATAAGAATCCCAGGGAAAAACAAAACAAAACCCCAAACCCAACTCACAAAAAAGTATTAAAAAAAAAAATAAAATTGCTTCTGTCCACAAAATGTACTCGAGGCGGGGACAGTTGGTTAGTCTAGGAGAGCTGTCTCCAGGCGGGACAGGTGCCTGCCGGGCACACGGAGGGTCTGAAAGCTTCCGACGCCAGTGGCCCCGAGGCTGGAGAACGAGGGAAGGAGCCGGTTTCCTTCTCCGGGACTCCCACTGGGGGAAAGCAGGTATCTGTGCGCAGGGCCAGTCTCCCTGAGGTTGTGCTTTTCTCACTCTCGGTGCAGGAACCGGAGGGAGGGCGAGAAGGGGCTGCAGAGGTTGGGCGGGGGGGCGGGGGGGGAACGACAACTTCCCTCCCGCTCGCGAAGGCTTAACAACGGTTCGGAGGGGCCGGGACGCCCGTGATGGGGGCGGCGTGACCTCCTAGAGGCTCGTCACCGGTGCCAGCGGACGGCGGGCAGAGGCTCCGGCCTCATGGGGGCGTGGGCGACGGCAGGCAGGGAGAGCGCTCGGCTCTGGTCGCCGGCAGGTAGGGACGGGAGGCAACCTGTCGTCGCCGCCGCGCTTCCGTCGCGGTTGGACCCCGCGGCTCTAGGTGCCCATGGCCAGCGAGGCCACGCGCGCTGACGCCCCCCCGTGCCCGGCCCGATGGCGGTCCGCTGTCCTGGCGCAGCGGCGGCCGGTCTCTGCCCGGCGCGGGCACCAAGATGGCTCCACGCTTCCCAGCTTCACCTGCGACACTCCACCCCGCCCTCCAGCTGAGCCCTACTTCCGCCGCTGTGCTTCCGGCTTCCGCTGCCGGGGTCCTGCAGCCGCACGGCGTGCTGGGAGGGCCGGGTGGTGCGGTCACCGGCGGGGTGAGTAGCTTGGGGCTTTGCTTACGGGTCGGGATTGGGTGACATCTCCCGGCAGGGTCGAGCCAACAGCTAGACCAGCTCCACCGGGCCAGTGAGGAAGGGGAGAGCTGAGAGAACTGTCTGTGGAAAAAGGAATGTCTAGTATCGAGTTAGCTTGCTGTGAAGGCAAGCGTCCTGGAGGAAAGGCCGTGGTACTCGGCTGGGGTCTGGCTGCTGCTTTTTAACAAGTGGGTGGACCCGGGGACAAGCCGAAGCTGCGAGGCGGGTTTGCTTTGAAGGGGCTGTAAAAAGCTTGCCTGATGTGCCCGGGTATACCGCCAAAGGCACCAGGAGAGCACAAGTTATGCACAAATGTGGATTTTTTTTTTTCTTCCCCTCAGAACATTCTACGGATAAGTCGTACGAAGTAGAAATAATTCAGCTGTGGTCATCTGATTTGAGATCAAAGAAATGGTAAACTTTCCAGTAACAGACGGTGCTTAAAAAGAGTTAAGCTCTGTTCAAAAAAATACCGCCCAAGCCACAGTGACTGCTTTTCCTTGAGCCAAAAGAGTCCCATATTCTCTAACAGGAAGAAGAAAGGAGACAGGTATCTGGGGAATAGCAGAAGAGTGAACAACTTGAAAATATGGTAACTTGCATGCCAGTTAAATAAGAAGCTACAGAGGCTGGGTATGGCTATCATATGCTAATCCTGCTGAAAGAGGGGAGAGGAATATCTGAAGGATTTTTGTAACTATTTTGGTTTGAAAATGTAGTTCATTATTTCATTGTGAAAGTAAACTGAAAATACTAAATTTTCTTTATAAGTTGTCAGGCAAACAATTATATAGGCTAGACCTGCAGCTACCTTCCCATGTTTGTATAGATCAAAAAACCCCCAAACAATGGAGAAGAAAACTAGGGGGGAAAGAATGATGTACTAAACAATTATAATTGTAGAGCTATGAGAAACAACTGGGCCTGGGAACATAGTCTCCCTCATCTTAAATTGCTATACTACTTGATTTAAGGGGGAAAAAAATCCAAAACAACAAAACCAAGGTGTTAATTGATGCATCCTCATAGCTAGTCTTAAGAAATGCCCTGTGAACCTCAAGGACTTGAATGACTTGTTCTTACATGTGTAATGATTACCAGTTCAACATTGTGAACATAAAGACATGTTACTAAAATGGTCATCAGTTGTCAGCTCCTTCAGGGCCTCCTAGTATAATTTGAGTTTTGGGAAGGGCTGGCACCTTTAACAAAGAGAGGTGGTAGCTTTCCTATTTGTAAAGAACAAGGGCAAGTTCACAGTTCCCTACTCACCAAATCTGTCTTGCTTGTCCAAAGCTGCCATTCTGAAAATACTTAGAAAAGTAAATCCAGGGATCCTCTTGAGCAGATATCTGAGTTAATAGTCAAAATAAGTGAGAAAAGTATTTTCTTAATGTCTTTCTTCAAAAATATTTTTTAGCTGAATAAACTTTAAACATTAATAAGCTTGCTGTGCTTATTTCTCAGACACTTTGGCCATCAGGCTGTATGTAAACATTCTCATTTCACTGGAAGAGCTCATTTATACTCAGGCACACATGCACATGGCAACCCTTGACATCTGACAGGTGACAATATTAATCTGTTACACAAAAATAGATGTATCAAAGTCTGTTAAATCAGCTTGAGATCTTTGAAATTCAGAGGCTCTTCCTTAGAGAAAATAAAAGATTGCCTAGAACCTGATTTTCAGCTAGTAAGGAATACTATTAGCAGTAGCTGTAGTAATTACCCTGAGAGCTAATAACACACAGTTGGGCAGTTAGGTAATTACCATGTTCAGTCCCTTTCTATAGTGTGCAGGGCAAGCAGAGGGTGACAGTGGAACCTGTGGATTTAAATCATGAAGTAGGGTTTTGTCCTTAATTCTACAAAATCAAAATGTTTAGACCTTGGTTCCACAAAGCTAATAGTGGTAGGATAGTTGATATCCTCAAAACCACCACAGAAGTATGTCAGTGCTGAGCTGGTGCAAAATGACTTTTCCTGATGGGAAGTTCTCCACAGATGTCTGAAGAGGAATCTCCATCAGTGTACCTCTGTTACCACAGCACTCTACACATTTGTTACTTTAATATCTAGCCCACAGGTTGGTTTTTATCATGGTTTATGATCTGAGGTTGAGAAATACAATTTCTGCTTTTTCAGTTAAATTTACTTCTATTTGTCTCTTACCCATGAATTTACCAGAATTGGCGTTTTGTTAACCATCCACCAAACTACCTAGATTTAGACTATCTCAAAATGGAATCTAATACCTAACAAAAAAATTGACCTTGTAATCAATACAAAATAACTCTAATTCATAGCCAAAGTCAAAACAACAGTGCAGCCTGCAAATTTGATGATTGCCTTCATTCTTCTGATGAAGCGTAGTTTTCCTCAGGCATAGCCCACTGCAGTCTTAATCAGGTAGAGGTATGGGACCAGTTTGGTTTTGTGAAAAGAGTATTTCCATGCATAAGCTGGTATAGGAACTTGAGGGGTGATGCAGTTACCTGAGCAGCTGCTCATGTGGACACCTCAGTGGCCTGAGACAATGCAGAGTACTGTCTTGGGCCTGCACTCAGAAGATGTCAGTAGTGAATGCTTCTTGTCAGCAGGGCATAGAGCTACTGTGATGACATAAAAGTGGTGCTCCGCACCACTATCTTTTGTTAACAGTGCAATGCACCACTGTTGGCTTTTAGCAGAATTCAGTGGAGAATACACATTACATCAAGAAAGGCAGAGGTGAGGAGGAACAGCAGAGAACTTTACTAATGTGATATGCTTCGTATTTTAAGGAGGCTTCAGCATGTTATGTTTAACTATGATAAATTGGAGCAATCGTCATTTCCATTCCTCCTTTTTCCAGCTTTGAGATCACAAGTTGTGGAAACTTCCAAAGCAGTCTTGTTTTCACTTTCTCAGACACTGCAGGCTGAAAGCATGAGGGAGATGATGAAAGTAATGAGAAAAATGAAAGCAAGGTGAACATCTGCACTTCTGTTTTAAAATACAGTTCAAAAGAATGAGGGGGAGGAAGCCTAAGACAATTGTGGGGCCATGTGTCAGCTACACTGGCAGCTCCACTGGTGGCTCAAGGGAGGTAGGTAACTGAGTTTTATGCTGGAGAAGAGGCAAGATATGGTATATCAGGAAGGGAGGCTAACAGGAACCTTCAGCCTGTTACCATGCAGCACACTGGGGACACACAAGAACTCTTTAAATCTTGCAGAGATGGGCCACAGGGATCAAGCAATGAGGAATCAGCACATGCAGAGCTTACTGCTAGGTTGTGGGCCATGGAAGGGGCTGGAAATGATAGGACGGCAAGAGTGGAAGCTAATGGACTAACTCCCTCACTGAAATGCTTATACATCAGTGCATGGAGCATAAGGAATAAGCAGGAGCAACTGGAGATCTGTGTTAGGCTGAGTGACTATGATATTATTGCCATCACTGAAACGTGGGACAGCTCCCAGGACTGGAATGTTGTCATGGATGGCTATGTACTGTTCAGGAAGGATAGACCAGCAATACAAGGTGGGGGAGTTGCCCTCTATGTGCGAGAGCAACTGAAATGTGCTGAGTTCTGTCCAAGGCAGGGGGCAGAACAGGTTGAAAGTTTGTGGGTAAGGATTAGGGGATGTGGAAAAGGAGATTAAATTGTTGTAGGGGGTCTACTATAGACCACCAGACCAAGAGGAAGATGTTGATGAGGCCTTCTACAGACAGCTGGAGGTAGCCTCTAGAGCTAACTCCTTGGTGCTCATGGGAGACTTCAATCACCCTGGTATTTGCTGGGAAGATCACACAGCCAGGCACAGACAGTCCAAAAGGCTCTTGCAGTGTATCAACGTTAACTTCTTGATGAAGGTAGTGGAGGAACCAACAAGGAGAGGTGCACTGCTGGACCTTGTATTAACTAATAAAGAGGGACTGTTTGAGGACATTAAGGTCGGGAACAGCCTTGGGGACAGTGATCACGACATGGTGGAGTTTAGTATTCTAAAGGGTAGAACCAGAGCAACAAGTAGAATCGCAACCCTGGACTTCTGCAGAGCTAACTTTATGCTCTTCAGGGACATGCTTGCAGAAATCCCATGGGCTAAGGCTCTGGAGGGTAAAGGAGCCCAAGAAAGTTGGCTAAATTTTAAAGACCACTTCCTCCAAGACCAAGCTAGGTGTGTTCCCCTGAATAAAAAATCAGGTAGATGTGCTAGGAGACCTGCATGGTTGAATAAGGAGCTCCTAAAGGAAATCTCAGGGAAGAAAGAATCTTACAATTCATGGAAGAAGAGATTGGTCACTTGGGAGAACTACAGAGAAGCAGTCAGGGCTTGTAGGAAAGTAACAAGGAAGGCCAAAGCCCTCTTGGAACTGAAGCTGGCAAAGGAAGTAAAAGAGAACAAGAAGAGCTTCTTCAAATACATCAGTAGAAAAAGGAAGAACAAGGAAGGTGTGGGGGCACTACTGAATGAGGAGACAGCCTTGATAACTGAGGATGCAGAGAAGGCAGAGTTGCTGAATGCCTTCTTTGCTTCAGTCTTTACACTTAAGGCTGAACTCCCCTATGTACTCCAGACTCTGGATGAAGGAGAGGAAGCCTGGAGGAGGGAATGCCCCCCACTGGTCAGTGCAGACTGGGTTAGGGATCAGTTATACAAATTAAAGATCAACAAGTCCATGGGCCCTGATGGGATGCACCCAAGGGTGCTGAACCGGCTGATATTACTGTTCTACCACTCTCCATCATCGTTGCCAACTCATGGCAGACAGGAGAGGTGTCTGAGGACTGGAGGAGAGCCAGTGTCACTCCAGTCTTCAAAAAGGGCAAGAAAGAGATTCCAGGAAACTACAGACCAGTAAGCCTCACCTCCATCCCTGGAAAAATGATGGAGCGGCTTCTGTTGGAAGGCATCTCAAGGCACCTGGAAGAGAAGAAGGTTATCAGGAGTAGTCAGCATGGATTTACCAAGGGAAAGTCATGCTTAACTAACCTGACAACATTAAACGATGCCATAACTGAATGGGTGGATTCAGAGAAACCAGTGGATGTAGTCTACCTTGACCTTAGCAAGGCCTTTGACACTGTCTTCCATGACATTTTAGTGAGCAAGCTGGGGAAATGCGGGGTGGAAGAGCAGACAGTGAGGTGGGTTAGGAACTGGTTGCAAGATAGAGTTCAGAGGGTGGTGATCAATGGTGGCAGGTCTGTTATGTGTTAATGACACGAAGTATTGTCTTTATAATTTAGTTTATTAAGCAAGCAATAATAAGCGAGAATCAGCGCTGGGCGGCCAGGGAGTCTCCGCTCTGCCAACGGCGCGCAAACCCCTCCCAAAAGTCCCAGCTTTTATAGACTCACACACACACGTGTCCCTCCAGGATCATCTGTGTGAGCTGTTGCTGGGGGGAATCGCCCGTCTGGGACATCTTCTGCCATTCTCTGCGCCTGCGTGACCTGTTGCTGGAGAGGGTCGCAAAATCTTCCTCTCTGCCTTTGAAACAGTTTCTTTTATAGGGAGGTTAGGTTCCCGCCACTTGCTCACAGTGCCTGTCATATGAACACAGCCTACAGCATACACTTCAATTGCTCTAACCCCAGGTACCAGTTTAATGAGCAAACTAATTTTAATCCATTACAAGGTCCAGATGGAGAGCTGTGACTATCGGTGTCCCCTAGGGATCAGTGCTGGGGCCAGTCCTGTCCAGCATCTTCATCAATGACATTGATGAGGGCACAGAGTGTCTGCTTAGCAAGTTTGCTGATGACACCAAGCTGGGAGGCTTGGCTGATACAGCTGAAGGCTGTGTGGCCGTCCAGAGAGACCTGGACAGACTGGAGAGCTGGGCACAGAGGAACCAGATGAAGTTCAACAAGGACAAGTGCAGAGTCCTTCATCTGGGGAGGAATAACAAACTTCACCAGTACAAGCTGGGAGGTGATCTGCTGGAAAGCATTCCTGTGGAGAGGGACCTGGGGGTCCTGGTGAATAACGACTTAACCATGGCACAGCAATGTCCCCTTGTGGACAAGAAGGCCAATGGGATCCTGGGGTGTATTAGGAGGAGTGTGTTCAGAAGATCAAGGGAGGTTTTCCTCCCCCTCTACTCTGCCCTGGTGAGACCTCATCTTGAATATTGTGTTCAGTTTTGGGATCTCCAGTTTAAGAGAGACAGGGATCTGCTGGAGAGGGTCCAGCAGAGGGCTACGAGGATGATTAGGGGACAGGAGGGCATGGCTTATGAGGAGAGACTGAGGGACCTGGGGCTTTTTAGTCTGGAGAAGAGAAGACTTAGAGGGGATTTGATCAATGTTTGTAAGTATCTGAAGGCTGGCCAGGAGCGGGGGAACAGGCTCTTCTCACTTGCTCCCTGTGGTAGGACAAAGAGCAACAGGTGTAAGTTGCAGCAAAAGAGGTTCTGCCTCAACACAAGGGGGAATGTCTTTATTGTAAGGGTCACAGAGCACTGGAACAGGCTCCCCAGGGAGGTCGTGGAGTCTCCTTCTCTGGAGACTTTCAAGGCCTGTCTGGATGCATTCCTCTGTGATCTGTGTTAGATAGTATGTTCCTGCTCTGGCAGGGGGGTTGGACTCGATGATCTCTTTGGGTCCCTTCCAACACCTAACATCCTATGATCCTACGATCCTATGATTTCCTTCCTCTGAAATAAAAAAGCAAGGAAAAGAGAAAAAACGGACAAAAAAACAAGTACATCCCTGTAAGGGAGAAACCATTTTAGTAGCAACCTTGTCATCTCTGCTGGATTTCTTTCTGATCCATTCTGATCTTTTCAAATCCATGCATGTGTTCTCCTCCTGATCAGAATCTGCGGGCGGTAGAAATGCAAGCAGCTCCGGCAATGCCGGTAGCCTCCCCTGGACCCATAGATCCAGGCAGCGTTTCAAAGATGGCACCACTTGGAAGCAGTGCCATCCTTTGCAGATGACACCAAGCTGTGTGGCGCAGCTGACTTGCTGGAGGGCAGGGATGCCATCCAGAGGGACCTGGACAGGCTGGAGAGGTGGGCCCAGGCCAACCTCATGACATTTAACAAGGCCAAGTGTACGGTCCTGCACCTGGGTCGGTGTAATCCCAGGCACAGATACAGGCTGGGTGATGAATGGCTGGAGAGCAGCCCTGAGGAGAAGGACCTGGGGGTCTGGGTCGACGAGAAGCTCAACATGAGCCGGCAGTGTGCACATGCAGCCCAGACAGCCAACCGAGTGCTGGGCTGCATCAAGAGAAGTGTGGCCAGCAGGGCAAGGGAGGTGATTCTCCCCCTTTACTCTGCTCTCGTCAGACCCCACCTGGAGTACTGTGTGCAGTTCTGGAGCCCCCAATACAAGAAGGACATGGAACTGCTGGAGCGGGTCCAAAGGAGAGCCACGAAGATGATCAGAGGGCTGGAGCACCTCTGCTATGAGGACAGGCTGAGAGAGTTGGGGCTCTTCAGCCTGGAGAGGAGAAGGCTTCGAGGAGACCTTATAGTGGCCTTCCAGTATTTGAAGGGAGCCTACAGGAAAGCTGGGGAGGGACTATTTACACGGTCTAGTAATGTTAGGACGAGGGGGAATGGGTTTAAGCTGGAAGAGGGGAGATTTAGACTGGATGTTAGGAGGAAGTTCTTTACAGTGAGGGTGGTAAGACACTGGAACGGGTTGCCCAGGGAGGTTGTGGATGCTTCCTCCCTGGAGGCGTTTAAAGCCAGGCTGGATGAGGCCTTGAGCAGCCTGCTCTAGTGGGAGGTGTCCCTGCCTATGGCGGGGGGTTGGAGCTGGATGATCCTTGAGATCCCTTCCAACCTAAACCATTCTATGATTCTATGATTCTATGATTCCTTGGCGGGCTGATTGCCGTGGCGGCCATCCTCTTACTGGGCACAGCCACTCCCTGTTCAGGGGATGAGCTGTTGACTCCAGAAGAAATAGCCGTGCCTCGGTAACCTTCTTGTCCCAGCACAGGTAGCATGTACAGGCAGGCTGCGTCTGTAAATGACGAGTCTGCATTTGGAGTGTATCCTGCTGGGGAAGATGTGGAGAGCGGCAATGGGGATTCCCTTCCCCCGCTGCAAGTCAGCTTTGACTTCACTGTGGCGGAACTGGCGGTACCGCGCATGGGAGGGGGTTTGCCCCACTTCCCGCGCACTCCTGCTGGTTCTGCAGAGGGTAGCCAGCCAGGACTACCGGTAAAGGGCAGTGTGTCCCAGCGTATCCCCGCTGAGTTTCCAGCGGTGGCAGAAGCGGCAGCCCCGCTGCTGAGCTCAAGCGGCAGGGCGAGCCGCAAGGGTGCCCTGACGGTAGCGCCTCCTCTGGCCGGTGAGGCAGTGATGAGGATTGGATGCTCCTGGTCACGCAGTGGTTCCTGTGAATGGCACTGATCCCGTTTTCTTCCCTGTTCTGCCACCTCCTCGTCGTCCACTGCTGCGACTGAGGGACGGGGGGCAGCTTAATGCAAGCAAAGTTCCGATTTATTTGAGCAACCTACACAGATATATATATACTATCTTTACTTGTTGATTAGTCACTTATCATGCAAAAAGTTGTCTCTTCTAATCTACAGTCTATCTTCCATGTCTCCTTCCCGCTGAGAAACAGTTTTAGCATATTCTACAGTTTTAAGATATTCAGATAACAAGATTTCCTTGCATTTTCTAATTAGCAGGTCCTCATTCTTTTCTCTTGCATGCTGACTCAGACAGTTTGTGCCCAAAGGTTGTGTTGCAACTGATCTCCGCTCAGCAATTGTTCTGAGCTAACGGTCTGTAATCCAACAGTCCACCACCAGATAGTCCTCCTTCTCAGTTGTCTGTTGAGAAGGTGCAGGGAGAGCTGCTGGGAAAGGTTAAATAAAATTTGAAACGCTTTTGTTCAGAAGATATGGGCATGGACTGGTGGTGTGGCAGGTTCACTTCTGGAACTCATCTGTGACAGAGAGATGGAATTAATCTGTGACAAAGGGATCTTCACTCCTGCATGCATGAGAAGCAACAGCTTGAAGAATGGAAATGAACTGGACTTAGTTGCCTCATTTGACCGCCTCAGGGGTGGAGACACCATTTGAGACGACTATGGACTGAGCCAGATTGTGCCTATGTCCCAGGTTGAGGCTATAGGGTTAAAAAATGTTCTGGGGACTATTAGATTGTTATGCAATGCCATAATTCTGCTATCTTGGTATAAG
>WAAF01011204.1:10996-45204 GCA_013400475.1 Tricholaema leucomelas | reverse complement strand
GGTGGAGTCGCCGTCCCTGGAGCTATTCAAGGCAGGATTGGATGTGGCACTTGGTGCCATGGTCTAGCCTTGAGTTCTGTGGTAATGGGTTGGACTTGATGATCTATGAGGTCTCTTCCAACCTTGGTAATACTGTGATACTGTGAGGCTATATGGTTAAAAAAAAATCTGGGGACTAGAAGATTGTTATTCAATCCCATAATTCTGCCATCTCTTTATAGACTCACAACAAGGTCAGTTTGTTCTCCTTTCCTCCTCCTCCTGCCCTGTGTGTGTGGCAGGAGCCACTTTATTGGGAACATGCAAGCAGTAGGCCTCTTGGCTGGTGGAGGTGTTGGCGGGGAGGATTGGAGCACTGGGGAAAGTTGATTTACATTTTTTTCTGGGATGGGGAAAACTTCAAGGGGGTTTGCCATGGATGGGGAAATTGCTTTGTAAGACCTATCACTGTATTTCTCTCTCTCTCTCAATATAATTCTGTATTTTCTCTCCAATTTGATTCAAGAGTTTAATTTCTGTTGGCTATCTTTAGAAAACCCATGACAGAATAATTGGTGGCCTGTATGGGGAATCGAGATGGTTGGTTTTGTGTGGACTGAATTGGAGAAAATACAGAATTAAAGCTCAGGGAAAATGGTGCCTCTTAGTGAAGCTGGCATGGAGAGCTGGAAGGCCTGGAGAAGTGAGCTGTTCCCCTCTTGGGTGGCGGAGGGGGGAGAGAGAAGCAGCAAGAAGCGAATTGAAAGGTCTGAGGCTGAAGGTGCTATGGGACCCCCGCCCCTGAAGCAGCCACAGCTCACACTGACCCACAGCACGGTGCCCAGCAGCACCGCACGGGGCGAGCAGGAGGGGTGGGGTAGAGCAGAGCAGGCAAACTCGTGCGTGTTTTCCCCTCCTGATTGGAATCCGCAGGTGGTGGAAACACAGGCAGCTCTGGCTGTGCTGGTAACCTCCCCTGGACCCGTAGCTCCAGGTAGCATTTCAAAGATGGCGCCACATGGAAGCAGCGCTGTCCTCTTTGGGGGCCTGATGGCTGTGGCAACCATACTCCTGTTGGCCACAGCCACTCTCTATTCAGGGGATGAGCTGGTGACTCCAGAAGAAACGGCCATGCCTCCGTGCCCTTCTTGTCCCAGCACACGCAGCGTGTACGGGCAGGCTGCTCTGTAAACAGCGAGCCCGCATTTGGAGTGTGTCCTACTGGGGAAGATGCGGAGAGCATCGATGGGGATTCCCTTCCCCCGCTGAGACTCAGCCTTAACTTTACTGTGGCGGAACTGGCGGTACTGAGCATGGAAGGGGGTTCGCTCCCCTTCCCAAGCACACTGGCTGGTTCTGAATAGAGTAGCCAGCCAGGACTAGCAGCAGCAGTGGCAGTGGCAACCATGGAGCCGAGCTCAAGGGGCAGGGCGAGTCGCAAGGGTGCCCCGATGGTAGCGCCTCCTCTGGCCGGTGAGGCAGTGGTGAGGATGGATGCTCCTGGTCAGGCAGTGGTTGCTGTGAATGGCGCTGATCCTGTTTTCTTCCCAATTCTGCCACCTGCTCCTCGTCCACCATCTATCGCTGTATTTCTCTCTCTCTTTCAATGCAATTCTGTATTTTCTCTCCAATTTGCTTTGAGAGTTTAAATTCTGTCGGCTCTCTTTAGAAAACCCACGACAGACTCAATGATCCTAGGGGTCTTTTCCAGCTTGGTTAACACTGTAATTCTGTGATTCTATGAGGATAGGCTGAGGGAGCTGGGTGTGTCAACCTAGAGAGGAAAAGGCTTCAGGGGATCCATTGATCTTCCTTCCAATACCTGAAGGAATCCTACAGGAAAGCTGGAAAGGAACTTCTGTTAAAGTGCTTAGTGATAGGACAAGGGGGAATAGTTTAAAACTGAGCGAGAGTAGGTTTAAACTGGATCTTGGAAGTTCTTCAGTACGAGACTGGTGGGACTCTGGAGTAGGTTTCCCAGGGAGGTTGTAGATGCCTTCTCCCTGGGATTGTTCAAGACCAGTCTCGATGAGGTCTTGAGCAGCTGAGTCTAGTTGAGAAGCATCTCTAAGGTGCCTTCCAATCTAAGTCATTCTATGATCTAGCTTACACTGGAACCCTCTCTGCAATTTGGCAACAGATACTTCCTCAGAACAGAGAAGTCTTTTGTTCAGTTTAGTCTTCTGATCTCCCATATTCATGAAGTACCTTTTAATTTTGGTATATCTCATTAAAGGTAGCAATGTCTTTGCACGTCTTTAAATTCCATACGCTGTGGTCCATATAGGTCTATGGGATTCCTGGGGGCTACTACTGAATAAATCAAAACTTCTGAAGAACTAATAGAGGAAGGAAGGAGAGTATTGTAAAAAAATAAATTTCTAACACATCTAGGCTCTATTTCCAAATCTGAATGCTGTATCCAAACATACCACAGTGGGATAAGACAGGAGCACATTTAATATGCATGGATAAGATGTTTAAAATAAGCATTGGTGGAAAACTGCAATTATTTACCATTGTACTAAAAAGTAAAGAATTAATTTCAAAACAGGAAGAAACTGTAGCCATGCATTTGAGCAAGATGTTCTAGTTAATTAGGGAACATAATGAGAAAAACATCTTGTGTGCCAGAAGACTAGCAAATGCCAGTTGAATAGTGAAATCCACATGAAAAAAACAACAACCCTAAGTAAATAGAATGACACATCTGCCTACAACTACTCTAAAAGTACTTGATAATTCCTTTTCCATCCTTATTATGTTTTGTGGCCTTTTCTCCAATGAACAAATTGTCCATTGACATACTCTGGGCTTGCTAACTACCATCTAAGTTGGAACATCTATCAGGAAAGCTGACTCCTCAGGTCAGCATAAAGGAGTTTCTGACTGACTATCCAGATCCTCAAGGAGCAGCTCTCATTATTTGTGATGGACTATTCATTTTACAAAGCTTTACACTGAAGTACTTTAAAACATATTCAAAAATTCCACTGGACACAAATTACCTTGCAGAGGTGCCCTGCTCCTGCTATACATGAGATTAATTACTAGGCGGTAAGAAACCAGTGTGTGAGAATCATATCACAGTTCTGGCAATAACTGATGTGGAGAAATACCAGGGGTCAAGTGCACTCTCTGACCCCTTTCTTTCCTGGAGGGGGAATAAGCTCCAATAAATTACCTCATTCTAAGCAGAGGTGCAACATTTGTTTGTAGTAGAAATTAATTGTATATGTGCTATTCTCTAGATAGGCCATGCCTCAGACAGCAGGAAGCCCCTGCTTATTCAAAAGTGATACTGTTAGTAAGCATTGGTGTTTTGAATTGTCTTTGATGTTTGCCTGAAGTGACAGAACAAGAGGCAATGGTTTTAAATTAGAGGAGAGCAAATTAAGATTGGATATTAGGAGCAAGTTTTTTACCACGAGGGTGGTAGAACACTGGAATAGGTGGCCAGGGAGGTAGTTCAGACACCGTCCCTAGAGATATTCAAGGTCAGGCTTGACAAGGCTCTGAGCAACCTGATCTAGTGGAGGATGACCTTGCCCACAGCAGGGTGGTTGGACTAAATGACCTTTGGAGGTCCCTTTTAACTCAAATCATTCTATGATTCTATGAATACGTACAGAGAAGCAGTATTCGGTTATTCATGCATAATCTCCTCGCTGCCTGACCAAGTAACAGATCAAAAACATCTGGTCCATGCACACAGACGGACACATTTGAATAAAATTTCTTGCCAAGAGTCGAAGTCTGACTTGAAACAGTGCTGGTTTTCCGCACTGTCAGTAACAGCACCCGGATGGAGAGATCATCCCTGGTCCTAGATCCTCTGCAGGGGCACAGCATCAGCAAATTTCCAGCTTGCCTTCTCCTCTGCTGGCACAGAAATTTACACTTCCATTTTGCAGTGGTATCTCCAGCTTGGGTTAACTGTGTTCATCCTCCTTTCAGCACATATATCACATTTTAGCTGATTTATATGTGTAGTCTCCTCTTTGTCAGTAAAATGATCCATCGTCATCATTATTATTATAGACACATAGAATAATCTAACCCACTTGTGTATAAAATCATCTTATTCAGTGTCTTGGATCACATTTACAAACAATACATCAATTACCACCCTACGTCATAGAATTGTCAGGGCTAGAAGGGAACTCAAGAATCATCTAGCTCCAACCCCCTGTCATGGGCAGGGACACCTCACACTAGATCAGGTTGCTGAGAACTCCATCCAGCTTGGCCTTAAAAACTTCCAGGGATGGGGCTTCAACCACCTTCCTGGGCAACCTGTTCCAGTGCCTTACCACCATTATGGTGAATAACTTCTTCCTAGTGTCTAATCTGAATCTACCATTTCCACTTTTGCTCCATTTCTCCTGGTACGATCTCTACCTGACATCCTAAAAAGTCCCTCACCGGCTTTCTTGTAGGCCCCCTGCAGATACTAGAAGGCCACAATAAGGTCTCCTCAGAGCCTTCCCCTCTCCAGACTGAACAGCCCCAACTCTCTCCATCTTTCTCCATAGGAAAGGAGCTCCAGCCCTCTAATTATCTTCATGGCCCTTGTCTGGACATGCTTCAGAGTGTCCTTATCTTTCTTGTAACAGGGGCTCCAGAACTGGATGCAGTACTCCAGGTGGGGTCTCACCAGAGTGGAGTGGAGGGGGAGAATCACTTCCCTCGGCCTGCTGGCCACACTTTCTTAATGCAGCCCAGGATACAATTAGCTTTTAGTGAGTACATACTGGTGCTTATCTCCAAGTCCTTTTCTTCAGGGCTGCTCTCAAGCCAGTCACTGCCCAGCCTGTATCAGTGCTTGGGATTGCCCTAACCCAGATGCAGGACCCTACCCTTGGTCTCGTTGAACCTCATGAGGTTGGCTTGGGCCCACCTCTCCAGCTTCTGGATGGCATTCCTGCTCTCCAGCATATCTGCCACACCACACAGCTTGGTGTCATCAGCAAACTTGCTGAGAGTATATCATTGTGTCATCAGCAAACTTGCTGAGAGTACACTCAATGATGCTGTTCATGTCACTGACAAAGATGTTACACAACACTGATCCCAGTACTGATTCTTGAGGGGCTTCACTTGTCACTGGCCTCCACTTGGACATGGACTCATTGCCAGCCACTCTTTGGGTGTGGCTGTTAAACCAGTTCTATATCCACTGAGTTGTCCATTCATCAAACTCATTCTCCCAGCTTGGAGACCAGGATGTCATGTGGGATAGTGTCAAAGGTTTTGCTCGGATCCAGGTAAATGATTTCAGTTGTTCATCCCTGTGGTAGTTTGGAAGTTTCCCCTCCTCCCAACATCCATCAGACTAACTCAACCATCTGGGAGTTAATGATGAAGCTATATTTTGTAGCATAGCACAATTTTACAGGTATATATACACAATGTACACAGATATTTACAATTGAACAGAGGCTAAAAATAATACAGAAATTCAAAACCACTTCCAAACAGCAGAACCACTCAGGAGGGCTCTGAACTAACCTCTCCCCTTATTTCAACCCCCTCCCTTATCTCAGAAGGCTTATGTGCTCCCTTCGATAGCTCAGCTGGTGGGCTGAAATGTGGAAAGCCAACAAGAGGTTAGAAGAAGTATGATTAGTTTGGGTTACACAAGTTCAGGCAGAGATAGTTAATATGGCAAGCAGCAGCAGCAATGACTGACTTTGTTATTGTTTCTAGGTTTTATATTCCTCCACAGAACCAATGAACAATATAGATATCACTATTATTTTCCTTTCACAGCCAGCAATCTAATTTCTAATTAAAATATTCCAGTTAGCCTAAAACTAGCAAAAATCTCTCTTCTCTTAATGTTGTGATCTTGTCATAGAAGGCCACCGGGTTTGTCAGGTACCATTTGCCCTTGGTGCAGCTGTGTTGATTGTACCGAATCACCTTTTTATTATTCTTCTGCTTCAGCAGTGTCTCCAGGAGGATCTATTCCACAATCTTACCAGGCACAGAAGTGAAACTCACTGGCTTATAGTTCCCCAGTTCTTTCTTCTTCACCTTTTTGAAAATGGGGGGGGGGGAGTTATGTTTCCCCTTTTCCATTCATGGGGACTTCACTGGACTGCCATGATTTTTGGAGTATAATAGACAGTGGTATAGTGACCTCATCTGCCATTTCCCTCAGTACTCATGGGTGTACCCTGTCAGGTCCCATCTACATTAATACTTTTAGGTTTGTCAGATGGTCACAAACCTGTTCTTCACTCACAATGAGCAGTTTTTATTTCCATTCCCTGCCATGATCTGCTATGATTCTGGGAGTGTGGCTGGAGCTCTTACCAGTAAAGATTGAGGTAAAGAAGTAATTGAGAACCTCAGCCTTCTCCATGTCACTTGTCACCAGTTCACCTGTTTCTTTCCTGAGGGGCCCCACATCTTCCCTAGTCTTTTTTTTACCACTAACATACTTACCTATGCTGTTACCCTTGATCTCTCTGGCAAGGTTTAATTCTAACTGAGCTTTAGCTTTTCTAATCAGATCTCTTAGTGCTCAGGCAGCTTCCTTATATGCCACTCATTCCAGCTGTCCTGTCTCCACTCCTTGTGGAGTTTCTTTCTGTATGACAGTCTGTTCAGGAACTCCTTGCAAGTCTCCCAATATTCCTTCCTGCCTTTCTCTTTGTCAGTGTACTTTGCTCCTGGGCACAGAGAAGGTGATCCTTGAATACTGACCAACTGTCCTGAGCCCCCCTTCCCACCAGGGCTTTTTCCCACAATACTTTTGCCAGCAGATCCCTGAAGCAATCAAAGTCTGGATACCTGAAGTCCAGAGTTGTAAGCTTGGAGTACATCTTCCTAGTTGCCCTGAGAATCTTAAATTCCAGTGCACTGCAGCCAAGGCTGTCCCTCAGCTTCATGTTGGTCACCAGCCCTTCCCTATTGGTGAGAACAAGGTCCAGCATAGAATATTTTCTTGTTGGTTCTTCTACCATTTGAAGGAGGAAGTTGTCATCTATGCATTCCAGGAACAACCTGTTTTATCTTAACCCATATGCTCTTTATGAGGTCATCATCCTTCCCCAGGTGAACCTCCACTGATTCCAGCTAGTCATTGATGTTGAGGGCAACATCTCCTCCCACCCTACCCTGTCTGTCCTTCCTAAAGAGCTCGTACCCATCTATCACTACATTCCAGTCATGGGAAGCGTAAGTCCAAGTTTCAGTAACAGCCACTGTCACAGCTTTCCAGCAGCACAGTGGCCCTTAATTCATCCTGTTTGTTGCCCAAGCTGTGTGCATTTGAATAGAGGCACTTCAGCTGGACTGGCCATGTCATCCTCTTGTGCAAATTCCCCCTGAGATTCTCTTGGTCCTGTCTTGGTGCATTGTTCCAGGCTTGTCTCAGGGCAACAAGTTGAGAGCCCTTACTAGTACTCCATCTCTCTGCCCCTGCTGTGCTGCTCCACTGTTTGTCACAGACCAGCATGAGATTAATAACCCCTTACCCCTTCAAATCCATTTTAAAGCCGTACCAATGGGCCCTGCCAACTCCTGCCCCAGAATGCTTTTCTCCCTCTGGGACAAGTGCATCCCATCAGTTGCTCACAGATCTGGTGCCTTGTCAACTGAGCTGTGCTCATAAAATCCAAACCCTTGTCAGAGACACCAGTCTGGAAGCCATGAATTGACCTGTTAGCTCTTCCCACACATTCCCTTGTCCATCACTGATGCCAAAGGGATGAAGGAGAACACAACCTGAGCTCCTGATCCGTTTACCAGTTCCCCAAGACCCTGAAGCCTCTTTAAATTGATTGTGAGCCTCTCATTGCTGCATTATCACTGCCTACCTGAAAGACCGGAAGTGGGTAATAATCTAAAGGATTCAGAAGGGTGAAATTTTACCTACAACATCCTTTATGTGGGCACCAGGGAGACAGCAGACCTCTTTATGAAGCCGGTTTGGTCTGCATATCAGGCCTTTTGCTCCCTTCAGCAGGGAGTCCCCTACAACAAGGGCCCTTCAGTTTTTCTGTTTGGGGTCAGTTTTGATGGCCAGCCTGAGGCAAGTCAGCCTTGGTGTTACTTCTGGCCTTCCCGAGCCCTTTCCCTTGCTCACAACCAGTTCCTCCTTGCACAGCCTGATACCCGCGCTGCAAGGGCACTGTAGGCGGTGCCCTTCTTAGAGAAGCACAGCACTCTTTGCTCCATTTGCAGCGATTGCTTTACCGGCAGGGAGCCTTTCCCATTGACCCTGCTCATGTGGGTTACTACAGGGTGACTGGAGGAGGGGAGGGTGCTTGCTGATGAGAGGATATCAAATCCTCTGCTCCACCAGGGGTTAACTCCCATTCTGTTTCTGTGGAGGTCAGTTTGTGGACATAGAAGATTTCCTTATCGCTCTCTCTGATGTTCCTCAACCAACTCCTTCTCTGAGCTCCATCCCTTCATCTAGCTGAGCAGGTCAAAAATCTGCTCACACGACAAGCAACCATAGTCAGCGCTGCCCCCTGTGGCCAGTGAAAGGCTGTAGCATTCTTCACAGCCTGTGGCCTAGATACCAATACCCATTTTGATGGGCACTGGGAGCACATTCCTCTTCCTCTATCATCACTCCAGTAAACTGCAGCATCTCTCGTCCTGTTCACAATACCCTGCCCATGCCAACTACCAAAATTACTCAAAAGGAGGCCTTTACCCACCTTTTTTGGTCTGCAGCCTCCTCAATGGACTTTCTGCACAGGAGCTGGTCACTCTGGCCAAAGAGCTGCAAATGGCTGTGGCACCCCCACACAGCACACACAATCGCTGTTTACTTGCCCCGTGTTGCCCTCCCAGAGACTTTTTATCACCTGATCAGTGATGAGTGGTACCAGTTCCACCCACGCAGGTGGGTGGTGCTGATCTCTGCAGCAAATGGCCCTTTGGTGTACTAAAGCCTCCCTCAGGTTTACCTGGGAGGTGCTCGTTCTGCTCACTCTATCTCAGCAGCCCACTCACAAGCTGCCAGACCCGGCTGCTTTCCCCGCTTCAAAGAGCCCAAAAAGAACTTTTCGATGGCTCTTTTGGCTTCTGTTCCCTTGCCCAATACAGCCTTACCTGTACTGAAGCTGATCTCATATAGAGGCTTTTAGTCTTCACTGTTAAGCCTTAGATAATATTAGAGCTATTTATTCTGCCTTACCTCTCCTGTGTTTTCACATCGAGTGTCCCATACAGGTGTGTTTTTATTTGAATCTCCATCTTTATTTGGTTTAGTATCTTAATAAATGATTAGATTTCCCTATTATTTTCACTTCACCTTTTCTTCAGTTTCTTTCTCTGCCTCTAAACATCCTAATTGCTGCCCTCGTGCTTCCTAAGCTTCCAAAAAATTGCAAAATCTCTGTCCACAAGCAGTTACTTTTAAGTCTTTCTGGAGACTGTTCAGCCAGGAATCTTTCATTCTCTTGCTTTCCTTACTAACGATTATCACACAGTATCACAGTATCACAGTATCACAGTATCATCAGGGTTGGAAGAGACCTCACAGATCATCAAATCCAACCTTTTACCACAGAGCTCAAGGCTAGACCATGGCACCAAGTGCCACATCCAATCCTGCCTTGAACAGCTCCAGGGACGGCGACTCCACCACCTCCCTGGGCANAGGCCTCTCACCAGCCTCGTCGCCCTTCTCTGGACATGTTCAACCATCTTGATGTCCCTTCTAAACTGGGGGGCCCAGAACTGAACACAGTACTCGAGGTGTGGTCTAACCAGTGCAGAGTACAGGGGCAAAATGACCTCCCTGCGCCTGCTGACCACACACTGATGATTATTTGCACTGGGATCCATCAAAACTTTGATTTACATTGCCGATACAGTAATTTAGTGTCACAGTTAACATGGCCAGAACACACACTTCTTCTTCTTTTTTTTTTTGGTGGCTGCAGTGTACTCTTTGTACATTGACTGCTTAAAGTGACAGAGAATGAAAAGTGCAAACTTAGTACTGACAGTGAGAAGATATCTTATAGTGATCCATGTTGTGGATTGTCTGGCTCACAAGAATAAGGAGAAAAATCTCAGACAGGGTTTGTTTTCTGCACTGAAAAACCACCAGTTTTCAATATGCATGTATGTTCAATTACATTTAGTTGAAATTGACCTGTATGCTCAAAAGTTAAAAAGCAGAAAGGCATTTTGTGCCAGTGAGCCAGAGGAGCCGACAGGCAGCAATCTCACCTCCTGTGGTTAGCTCATCAGAGAGAGGCTATGAGGCTCAGGAGCTGGTCCATACCTTCAGGTAAGCTGTGCCCTCGGGGACACCAGCGGACTGAGGGGTCCTCTCAGGCATTGTAGGGCCATGCTGTTCTGTGGTTAGGATATTGGCTGAGACCTTCACATTAATGCCAGGGTGCCTTCAACAATCCCACACATTTAAGTGTGTTTTTGTCTGACGCCCTTGCTAGCACACCTAAGTGCTGCATGAAAAAAGAGAGTATAAATTTAATACTGGGGCATGCCAGGAAGTGAAGCAACCTCTGAGTCACAGAATCCAGACTGTGGGGAGAATGATTTCCCATCCTGGCTATAGTTTTTAAAACTCTAATGCAGCTATAGTATCTCTGGGAAGGTGGTTATGTTTACCTGTATGTGCAGATTCGTTAACTCTTTGACACTGCGCCAGACAGACTTGTATACAAACATCCATGACTGATGTATTTGGTGTATTAACATCTACATCTCTTTGCACATTTGTAGATTGAGTCTTGTACTGAGACCAGCTCTGTTCAGCACTTGATGGCAGTATTTGCATTGGGTTCTAGCACTAGTTACTGCATTTGCTCTGGTTTCCAGCGCAACTTCTAGAGAGCTATGGGCAATTTTGGCTGCCTGGGGAACAGAGCATGGGGAAGGATGGGAAAGAGAATCATAGAAGAAGAGGACTGGAAAGGCAGTAAATATGATCTACTCTTTCAGTCCTATTACCACGGCTGTTAGACATAGTTTTGCTTTAAATATTTTATTTTCCCTTTTATTGTAGGCTTTCTGTCTCAGGAGCTCTCACAGACCCTATCTACTCAAACTCAGGACAAAAGTCAAGTGAGTAGTTATTTGAAATCCAACACAGTGCATCTGATATTATTGATCTGTCTTGTTCTGACTAAGAAAGAAGGCAGGATACTTATAATAGCATCCTGCAATAATTACTGCCTTTAAGAGGCTATAATGCCCCATCAGTGGCTGAAGTTATTACCAACTTACTGGTGCTGCAAAATACCTCTGAAGATATGAGTAGGTGAGAATATATTCTGGTACTGTGGTAAAACTGTGAAATGACAGGTATTGTTCTGGGTAGATGTTTTTATGTTCTTAATGCAGTCAGCTTTTGAGTGGATTAGATCAAGAAAAATATGTTAGGGTGCCCACCCCAGTTGTGTTTCTCTTTTCCCTGCTTGTTTCAGAAAAAAAAAAAAAAAAAGCATCTGTTGGTCTCATGAGATGGTTATCTCAGCTTTGTGTATGCAGAAAAATCACATTATAGCATGGCTTTTCTCAGGATGACTGCAACGGAATTTTTGTTCTGAGAAATAATGTCATGAAGTGAAAGAAAATCACATGAGAAAACAGTCAATTGCCCTCAAATGATGATAGAGGTTTTCAAGTGGTGTGAAGTAGTATAGATTAATATTGCCTATTTTTACCAACTGTGGATATGACCCACTGAGTAATTAATTTACTGATGAAGTTGAAGAGTTTTCCGGTCTGGTTGAGTAATATTTCCACCTGTTTTCATTTGAAAAGGACAGAAAGTTTTCCTTCTCACTGCATGGTAGGTTCACTCTCCTTGTTGCAGTTGATGTTTTTATCCATCTGAATTATTCCTTGGTCCCCTTGAAATGATATGTAATAAATTAATAATTTATGCTAAGTAAAACAATACTTCTGGGAGTTGGGGATTGAACTAATCAAATTCAGAAGTTGTAGGGGCCATTGAAAGCATTTGCTGAAATCACTGTGGCTCCAGGAGAGGAGCCTGGAGGAGAGAAGGAGAAGAGCCTGGAGAAGAGAAGGTTTCAAGGAGACCTTATAGTAGCCTTCCAGTATTGTGGAAGATACATGTCCTGACTTATAGCTGAGTCTCACTCCAGCCCTCACTCACTAGAAGGGTAATGATACAGTCTGAGAACTGAAGCTCATGGTGGCCCTAGTGTCTTAGGTGGTCCCTTGATGTAGCTGGAAAAGCCCAGAGACAGCAGAAGCCTGCCTGTTTTGTTGGACTAAGATGATGCAATATTTCAGT
Source organism: Tricholaema leucomelas (assembly GCA_013400475.1). Classification (NCBI taxonomy): domain Eukaryota; kingdom Metazoa; phylum Chordata; class Aves; order Piciformes; family Lybiidae; genus Tricholaema lacrymosa; species Tricholaema leucomelas. The sequence continues at coordinate 32,957 of WAAF01011204.1, read as the reverse complement.
TTTCACAGGCTGTATTTTAAAATATGTTATGAAACCACATTTCTAATAGAAACTTCTAGACAATTGTTTTAAATAGGTGGGTCAAACTTTGGTGATGTCAGAAGGACAACACATGAAGGGTGGCCCTTGTTTTCTCCTTAGGAACCACTTTTGAAAAGTGGATGCTTCCTTCATGTTGGAGCTACAATGGCAATGTTCATTGTGATTCAAACCTACACAAATTATTAAGACCCCATTGCACATTTGTTCTCTCATGTCTGGTTTAATCTTCTCTTACTGTCCTTCCAAGTGAGTCTACATAGTCAAGATCCTGTTGCTTTGGGCATTCTTTAAAGGTAAGTTCACAGTATCACAGTATCACCAAGGTTGGAAGAGACCTCACAGATCATCAAGTCCAACCCATTACCACGGAGCTCAAGGCTAGACCATGGCACCAAGTGCCACATCCAATCCTGCCTTGAACAGCTCCAGGGACGGCGACTCCACCACCTCCCTGGGCAGCCCATTCCAGTAGCCAATGACTCTCTCAGTGAAGAACTTTGTCCTCACCTCAAGCCTAAATTTCCCCTGGCATAGCTTGAGGCTGTGTCCTCTTGTTCTGGTGCTGGCTGCCTGAGAGAAGTGAGCAACTTCCTCCTGGCTACAACCACCCTTCAGGTAGTTGTAGACAGCAATAAGGTCTCCCCTGAGCCTCCTCTTCTCCAGGCTAAACAATCCCAGCCCCCTCAGCCTCTCCTCGTAGGGCTTGTGCTTGAGGCCTCTCACCTGCCTCGTTGCCCTTCTCTGGACACATTCAAGCATCTCAAGTTATTACAGCTTCTGAGCTGTCTTGTGTGGTCTGAGATACAGGTGCATTATAAGGGTCAGATGTCAAATAAAGATAGCTGTGTAGTGTGTATGCTCAGAGTGACTAGAAATGCTATGAAACCTTGTGTGAAATGCAGCACATTTTCTTCCTTTAGTCAACTTCTTCACTTTATATTAAAACACCAGATCTCACCTCAGCCCTGCTCCCTCCCCAAGACAGAAAATACAAAGCTGCTCACTGAGAAAAACAGAACAGAACAAAGCAAAACAACTCTAGCAGTTAAGAATCGTTTGGCTACCAGCAGATGGTGTTCCAGAGTATGCAATGCTATTTTCAGCAGAAATATCATTGGTTTTTTTTGTAGAAGAAAAGGGTTCTTGGAGGGAGTGCCCCACTAGCTTCTTGAGTGCAAAGATGATCATGACTTGATTTGCAAAGATAATTATGCATAGCTCCCAGTGATTTAATTTAAAGATCATTAGAAATCGGCTATGAGTTTTCAAACATCTCCTGGGAGTGTTTTCTTGTGTATTTTGCTGAACTGATTTACTCAAGCCCAAATTCTCTTTAGTGCCTGTAAGAAATAATAAAAAAATAATAATAGAAAGAAATTTTAAAATCATCTAAACAAAAATTCTCAAGCATGTTGAAGCTGGCTTATTTGCAGTGCTGAACTAGTTATTTGTTTCTCTGCTTTTCACAAACAGAAATTAACCCACATAACTGTAATTTTAAAATATGATTTTAAAAGAAATTATTTTGTTTAGCTTCCAAATTTGCGCAGAGAAGATCGTAAACCAGCATCCCAGAAGCTGAAAATTTTGTCTCACTGGCCAATTAAAAACTGATTCGGATCACTAGGGAAGACTCACATTCTTGCAACAATCCCTCACTATTCCTCAGCATGTTTATACAACCAAGAGAGGGCTTTTCTTCATACAATGACTTCTCTTGTCTAAAGGCATCCTTAATAGTCTGGTTAACTGAGTTTTATATATTTTCTTTAATCTTGGGGTTTTAAAGGAGTTGCAGTGTGGTTTAGAGCCTGGTCCAAATGTTGAGATAAAATTCTGATCTGAAACTAGACATGGGCTTTAAACTGTGCACCTTGATTTTCACCACGACCAATTAGAAATTAGAATCTGAATTTGGTTTCCATTATACATCGGGAATGACTGGCTTGACCACTTTGACTTTGGTTCTTTGTGGGTATTTTAGTCTAATGATAACTGTTAAGGCAAAATATCTAAGGCAAGCAATGCTTTAGGGATATCTAAGTCTTTTTTGAAAACATCTGCCCCAAGCAGCATTATTACTTTTGATAATGGAAGCTTTAGGAAGTTTCATCTTCAATACATAACTTCAAAACCAGGTTTTTTAATTGATGCTTGATCCACTGCCTTACTTACACGTATGATCAATCTCAGAAAAACAGTGAAGATGAAAATATTTACTCTCAGCTTCAGAATAATATAAAAAGGACAGTAACATGGAAAGATTTCCATACAGAGTAAACCAAGATCTGCATTAAAGTATGAATGTTGTGTCAAGTTGTGTTCCTTTTTCCTGTTGTAAGATGCATCTCACTCAAGTTGTGGTCCCAATGATCAAAATACGTTTAATCACCATGCCTTTGCTTACAAAGTAAGGCAGTTAATTCATAGAAACAAAGCTTTGTCAAATTCTCCTACAGGCAAGACCATAACCTGCATAGTTCATTGACAAACAGGGTCTGCCTCTCACCAACTTGTTCTACGAAACTGCCTTTACCTCTATAGAAGTGGATCTCTAACTTCTTCAAAAACATAAAAAGTACAAACTCTTTTGTAATAAACTGTAAAAGGGAAACCCAAGCCAAAAAACCAACAAAGAACATTAACAGTGCTTCTCCCCCTAAACAAATAAACAGACCCCAAACTACCAACAAAACAAACCAAGCTTCAAACCCAAAACACCTCAGAATAAGCTTCTATTAAGATGTTGTTCTGTAAGATGATAAATTTGACTATGTGTAGATCAGAAAGGCTGTGTTACTAGAATACAAATCACCAAAGCAATACAAATTCACTTTCTTCATAGAATCAGTCAGGGTTGGAAGGGACCACAAGGATCATCTAGTTCCAATCCCCCTGCCATGGGCAGGGTCACCCTACCCTAGATCAGGCTGCCCACAGCCCCATCCAGCCTGGCCTTAAACACCTCCAGGGACGGGGTCTCAAACACCTCCCTTGGCAACCCATGCCAGGCTCTCACCACTCTCATGCTGAAGAACTTCCTCCTCACATCCAGCCTGAACCTACCCATCTCCAGCTTTGCTCCATTCCCCCTAATCCTGTCACTCCCTGATACACTGAAAAGTCCTTCCTCAGCTTTTTTGTAGGCCCCCTTCAGATACTGAAAGGCCACAAAAATGTCACCTCAGAGCCTCCTCTTCTCCAGACTGAACAGCCCCAACTCTTTCAGTCTGTACTCATAGCAGAGGTGCTCCAGCCCTCTGATCAACCCAGTGGCCCTTCTCCGGACACACTCCAGCATGCCCACATCCTTCTTGTAATGGGGGCTCCAGAACTGGACACAGTACTTCAGGTGGGGGGTCTCACCAGAGCAGAGTAGAGGGGAAGAGTTACCTCCCTCGACCTGCTGGCCACACTTTTCCTGATGCAGCCCAGGATCTGGTTTGCCCTCTGGACTGCAAGTGCACACTGCTGGCTCATGCTGAGCTTCTCATCCACCAGCACCCCCAGGTCCCTCTCCTCAGGGCTGCTCTCCATCCAATCACTGCCCAGACTGTATTTGTGCTTGGGATTGCCCTGATCCAGATGCAGGACCCTGCACTTGGTCTTGTTGAACCTCCTGAGGTTGGCTTGTGCCCACCTCTCCAGCCTGTCCAAGTCCCTCTGGATGGCATCACTTCCCTCCAGTGTGTCTGCTGCACCACACAGCTTGGTGTCGTCAGCAAACTTGCTGAGGGTGCACTCAATGCCTCTGTCCATGGCACTGACAAAGATGTTGAGGGCTGGTCCCAGGACTGATCCCTGAGGGACTTCACTTGTCACTGGCCTCCATTTGGACATGGACCCATTGACAGCCACTCTCTGGGTGTGGCCATCAAGCCAGTTCTTTATCCGTCTCGTGATCCACCCCGTCAGACCCATGTGTCACCAGCTTGGAGACCAGGATGTGGTGCAGGACAGTGTCAAGGCCTTGCTCAGGTCCAGGTAAATGACATCAGTTGCTCGCCCCTCATCTATTAATGTTGTGACCTGTTCATAGAAGGCCACCAGGTTTGTCAGGCAGGATTTGCCCTTGGTGAAGCCATGGTGGTTTTAATGTGTGTTGTCTGGGGATTTCGAGGCCAGTTTAATTTCATATGAAACATAGTATGTCATACTAATTTTCTACTGGGTCACAGATTGCTTATTCTGGTTAATTTGATAAAAATGCAATTAAGTGTTCATACCTAATTCAGATCAAATGAATAATATCTCATAATTCATTAATGAAAAGATGTAGTATTGCTGTCTTTGAAGCCACTTTTTATTTTATAGTAGGTGTTGGGTTTTGAGTGTGTTAGCATCAACTGAATACATTATTCCTCAGTACCTCTGGATGTCCTTCTTGGCTGGTTTGAAATTTACATCTCACATAGCTGTGGTTGCTAAAGTACTGGAACACTCCCTAATCCGGGAGTTTAAACTAACCGAGTTAGTTTAAACCATTTTAAGGCCTGTTTAAATTCCATGCGAGCTGTTTTGCTGGCAGTGTATTGGGCTTCATTCACACGCGCTCTTCTACGAAGCTAGCAACCTCCCCCAGGCAAGCTGTAGCTAACAGCTGTGGAGTGAAGTGAGCTCTTTAAGTAGCACATCTGTGAAGAGCAAAGGTCTCTCTGCAGCTTTTGTCTTTAATTGAAATACTTAGCACCTCATTAAAGGCAAGTTTTAAGTGAGCTAAAACTTGAATCACTATGAAATAAGATAGTAATTACTGTGATGTTCGCATGAGATTCCACTTAAGGGATGGTCTTTTTACTGCTTTTCTGGCATATTCTGTGGGAGTATGTTTAAAACCTGACCTGATGAGACTTGACATTGACAATTCAAATATATAAGCATGAACACTTGCAAGTCAAGTGTGTAGTACAAGACTGAAATATAAACCTCGTAGCTGAAAGCCTTTTTTTCTTTTTATAGTCTGTAAACCAGTGTATATACTTCAGAGCAACGCTCCAGAAAGTCTGTGTTCTGAACAAGTTAATAGAAAATGCCTGAAAGCAAGGAGGTGGTGAAATCTTATCCCTTTTTCAAAGAGTGAAGGACTTGATACAAGTCATCTTAATATGAATTTAGATGAGCTAAATAGTTCAAGTATTTCAGTGCAAACAGAATCAAGAAATCACTATGGTTAGAAAAGATTTTGAAAATCATCAATTTCAACTTTTACCTGACTCTGCCAGGTCCACTCCTACACTATGTCCTTGAACACCATATCTATGTGGCTTTTAAAATATATCCAGTGGTGGCAATTCAATCACTTCCCTGAGCAGCCTGTCCCAGTCTTTGATAACTCTCTCACTAAAGAAAGAGTTGATGCCTAACTTAAACCTCCCTGGCATAACTTGTCCTAAAAATATATTTTCATCTAGAACATATATATTGCAATCTTATTTTTCTTCCCATGGATTATCTGGTGAGAGTTTTAAACCTTTGATCCCTCACTTAAAAAAAAAAAAAAATTCCCTCCCAAATTGGAGATATTTCATACCTAAAGCTGCTCTGTCCTATTCAGATAAAATAAACCACCACACTGAACTTCTGAATTTCAAGTTGCAGATGTATTTCTAAGTTGGAGGCTGTTGTAGAGGGGTTTGAGTCTGAGTTTGGGGTGAGATATGAGGCCGGTTTAAAGGTTATTGAATAATTTATTAATATCTACAAAGAGAATTTCCCCCAAACTTAGCCACAGCTAACCCACACAAATTCTTTGGGTACAGTTGGTGAAACTATCTTACAGAATGTCTATATACAGCCAAATTAAGCAACTTGGTAGAGGTTTAGAAATGTTCTGGTCAGAGAGCCTTGCTGCATAAACTGCTGCTGGTAAAGTTAATAAAATTCCTTATCAGCTTGAATCCAGAGAGTTCAAATACTCACTAGTTGGAAGCCTCAGTATTTGTGGTCCCAAAATACATACAGTGAAAGCTACGTGGTTGATTTCACATGGAGCTGACAGCTCAATTCGAGTTGGGGCACGCTGTCTGAGAAGGTTCCACGGACACGATCGGGCTGATGCGGCAGGCTGGAGCGGCAGCCGGCCGGGAACGCCTCGTTCCATCATCCACTGGATCGGTGCAGAGTGTCCTGGAACAAAGGATCAGGTAAAGCGAACAAAGGTAGTGGCCCCGGGGAGCAGGCAGGCAGGGAGAGGTGAGCGGAGAGGGTGGCAAGAGCATCTTGTTTACCTGGATTGCCTATTTATCGGATGTGGGCCGAGACTGATGGTCCTCTGGCCACAATATTGTCCAATGGCTTCTGGCAGTCAGCCAAAACACACCACATTAGGAAGGGTCCACAAGTCTGGTACCCCCAAACATGGGGACACCATGGGCCCTGCACCCGGTGGGCCATACGCTAAGCGCCTGGGCTTATGCAACCACTTACACAACACCTTACACAACCTGGGCCCTGGGCAGGCCAGACTTTGTGGCACCAGGCCTATTGTGCCCCTTCTGTCCGTTTAATGTGTTTACCTGTGGCTTGGGCAGAAAAACATGTCCGGGCAAGGCATGTGTAAGCCTATTTGGGCCTATGTGGCCCTCCACTACAGAGGCAAACCCGGTGTAGCCCTTAGAAGATATAATTACATAATCATTATTAGTAGAGCTGTGCAGATGATACTGATAAACCATCACAGAAATGTATGTGTATAAATAATGTGGAAATGTATTTCAATTATTAATAGATTATTGCCATCAATAAATAAAATTATCAATCTCACATGCTTACTATAAACTACATCCATTAGGCCTTTCTTTCCTCAAGCACGTAAATCCATACAATCTGAGCATATATCAGCTTTAAAATCCATAAATGTATTATGAGGCACTTCTCTCTGAGGAGATAATACTTTGTTCAATAATCTTTTAAAATATCTCAAATGAAGCAAATGGACTTCTGGAGTCTTATTTGTGGAGGCTCGTGAGAGTAAAACACAAAACACCAAGGCAAAACCACTTGCAAGTTCAGAGACCACGACATCATCTTCTTCTAATGAAAGTGATAAACTGACTGAATTTCTGGATTCAGGATAAACTGACTGTATTTCTGGATTCATGTGGCTCACTGTTTTCTCTGAGAAAATCTTGACTATCTGAAAACCTTTCCCCTCCAAAAAAAACAAAAATACAGAAAAGATGTCAAACACCCTAGATCATGTTTCTCTTCACTTGTGATTTTATTTTACTTCATTCTTATAGCTGATATAGAAGGTCCAAATCAAAACACCAGACTGTAGTTTGAGAGCTGTGTTGGCATGACAGTTGTGTTGGCATTTATATTGCCACTATAAATGCTTGGTGTGCATGAGTGTTGTGTGATAACAATAAAGATTATACCACTTCTGGTGTAAACATGTCCAAAAGATGCACATTACGTATGTCAGAGGAGCTGCAAAGTGAGTTGTGCAGAGCATAAGGTCAGGAAAAACACAGTGGATTTTCTAAGCAGCCTCTTTCTTTACATAGGCTCTCTTTGATTGCTTTCATGTAACATAGACAAGAAATGCATGCTAACTACGTACTCCCTTACTAGTGTATGTGAATATTAAATCAAGTGTTCTTCCTCCCGTGGCAGTAGCATCAGAATTTCCAGGATGAGACAGTCAAATGTAAAACCACCACTAAAGGGCCTGCATCATTTTTTCAGAAACTTTCTGACATCTTGCCTGGCTGTGTTTCCCTGGACATTTGATACCATCTCTGTGTTGTGCTTGGCCATGTGATGAATCAAAAAATAACTCAGTTAAAATAGAAGGTTATTTTCTCACCAGGTTCCTTCCCTAATCTGGTTTGTCACATGGTTGCTCGTGCTGCAAAAGAACATTGGGTAGATTTGGGACAAAAATAAGAATGCAGGTGCCTGGAGCTGTGAAAAAGGAGGAAAGCAACCAGCTATGCCAGTTCACCCACTTCATCTAAATCTCTAATCCTGATTTAAGAGCTGGGAGATGGCAAAAGAACACAACCTCACTGCCTGGGTCGGTGCTACCAGGAAGCTAAGTATACTTATGTTAATGTTGTAACTTCCCTAAACAGGATATTTTCAGGTCTTTTGTGACATGTTAACCATGCATAAATGAGGATGCTGCCATAAAGAACAAAGTTCATAGTGTCATAGAATTGTAGAATGCTTTTGGGTGGAAGGGGTCTTTAAAGATCATCTAATCCAACTAGAACACCTTTCACTAGGTCAGGTTGCTCAAAGCCTTATCGAATTTGACCTTGAGCAGTTCCAGCGATGAGCCATAAAGAGCTTCTCTGGGCAATCTGTTCTAGTATCTCAACACTTTCAATAAAAAAAAAAAATCTAAAACTGTCCTCTTCAGTTTAATACCATTACTGGTTGCTTGTCTTAGTAAAACGTCTCTATCCATCTTTCTTCTAAGTTCCACTTATGAAAGAACACAATAATGTATCCCTGGAGTCTTTTCTTATCATGACTGAACAACCTCAAATCTTTCATCCTTTTTTTTTGTGGAAAAAAAACCTGCTTTTTCAGTGCTCTGACCATTTTAGTGACCTTCCTCTGGACCTTCAATAAGAGGTCTATTTCTTTCTTGTACTGGTGACCCTAGAGCTGGATGCAATCCTCCATGTGCAGTTTCCTGAAAGCAGAGCTCTCATGGGGAGAATCTCCTCTGTCAACAGGCTGGCTGCATTTCTTTTGATGCAGTCCAGCATATGGTTGGCTTTTTGGGTGTTATGAATGAAAAAGGTAAGGAACTAATAAAAATATAAATTACTAATATAGCTTCACCACCTACATAACTATATACAAAAGTTATGAAATATTATTACAGGTTATAAGATCAGTTGAGAAAATCTTCAGGATATAGGAATGGTTACAAATAGTTTGAGAAAAAGAGTATTTGGAAAAGACAACCCCAAAATCAGTATGTTACTCTTACTACCAAAAGGTAGGTATTTCCTGCCAACTAAGGAATATTTCAATTTACTCACAATGCTGTTTGTTGATTATCGGAATTGCTCTGATGTCTCTTTTTTATCAGCAAATCCTCCTGGAACTGTGGTTGCTTAATCCACACGTGTGTGTGTGTGTAAAAGCCAAATAAAGAGAGACGGAGTGCCCTGCAATTACTCATTTAAACACCCAATTCTGATTTGTGTCACCAAAGCTATCAGAAAGCATATTTCAAAAGCTGAAAAGGGTAGAAGCTGACTACCAGCTGTTCTGCTTAAACATTTCCAGGCCCTGTGTCGTGGAGGGGAATTCTGCCCTTATCGCCCATTCGTGGCGAAGGGCAGAAATCAATAGGTGCGAGACAATTTATATAAAAATATATTTATTAAACTCAATATTCTTAACTCGCAACTCCCCCCAACCACTATATTAAATATGATTCAATTCACGGTTATGAAAGACCTTATGGGAAAAGTATCACAATAAACGGCTTATTGGTAACTCTATTACAATGACTAGCATAGAACTATTAACAGAGAGGGTTTTCCCTGCGGCTACTGCCGCTTGGGGTCTATATACTATTTGCCCAGCAGAGTGGGCTGCAAGCTTTCTGCTCTATGGCAGGCACAATAGAAGTTAGAGAATCATTTACTCACTATTTTGATCAATTATAAATCACCCTCTGGGCTACGTCACAGCCTATGTAAAGCATCCAATTCCTTAGGGTCTCCACCCGTGGACTCCGAGGCTGGAATACTCCCGGCTTCAGGGGCAATAGTCTCCGACCGTAGCTGCTGGGTCGCTCCGGCTGCTGTCTCCAGGGAACTCGTAGGCAGGATTAGCTGGCAGGTCAGACAAGTGAGTCAGCACCTGGTGACTCGTGGCGATGGCACACCCCAGGCAATAAGGCAGTAGGCATGCAGTGAGATGCATGGCTGCACGGGGAGTCTGAGCCCCGTAATGACAGGCTTAAGTGAGTGAATGCACCGGCAAGCGAAAGAGGAATGCTGGGACGTGAATGCACGTCTATTTATTAACTGTGAGCCGAGATCAATGGTCTCATTGGCCACCAATAACCATCAGGTTTGCAGTCAGCCAACCTTGCCATAATAGGCAAGGAACCACAGGCCTGGACTTTCCAAATATGGGGCTCACACGGGCCTAGCACCCGGCAAGCATGAGCTGAGCACGTGGGGGCTTACACAACCTAAAGCCTGGGCAGGCCAGACTCCATGTGGCACCAGGCCCGTTGTGCCCCTCTGCGCTGGCCATGTGCTCACCCCTGATTAAGAAGCAGGAAAAACATGTCCAGGCAGGGCAAGGCATATGCAGGTCTGTTTTTGGGCCTATGGGCCCTCCATGACACCCTGGTACAGGGGTCTGCGCCAGACATGTGTCTTGGGGAGAAGGGCCCATGTGCCCGACCACCTTGGAGAGGGAGAAGTGCCTTCTCCTTTCTTCCTTTTCCCATGCTTCTCTGTTCCCCCTTCCCCTCCCAATCCTGTCTCTGTGGGGTGGGAAGGGGTTTTGGATGTCCTGCCACACTGCGCTGCAAGTGCACATTGCTAGTTAGCATCTAATATTTCATCCAATGGTATTCTCGAGTCCTTTTTTGCAGGATAGTCCTCAATCCCTTCATCCATCAGCCTGAATTGATAATCGTTGGTTGCCTCATTTAGGTGCAGGATCTTGCATATGACCTTGCTGAACTTCATGAGATTCATAAGAGCTCAGTTCTCAAGCTTGTCTAGGCTCCTCTGGATGGCGTTCCTCCCTCTGTCATATTATCTTTCAGCTTGTCGTTGTCCACAACCTTGCTGAGGGTGCACTTGATCCCATCATGTCACTGTTGAATGTATTAAACAGTGGTTTAAACACTGTTTAAACATGAAGGTATTAAACAATCAGTCCTGGTCTCTTGAGGGACAATCACTCTATACTGGTTTCCACAGGAACACCAAGCCACTAATTGACTCTTTGGATGTAACCCTCCAATCAGTTCCTTCTCTAACAGTGCATTGTTACAAATTATTAATATTTCATAGACTCACAGAATTAACCAGGTTGGAAGAGACATCCAAGATCATCCAGTCCAACCTAGCACCCTGTCCAATCAACTAGACCATGGCACTAAGTGCCTCATCCAGGCTTTTTTTGAACACCTCCAGGGATGGTGACTCCACCAGCTCCCGGGGCAGACCCTTCCAGTGGCAAATCACTCTCTATGGGAAGAACTTCCTCCTAACACCCTGCCTATACCTCCCCCAGTACAACTTGAGACTGTGTCCCCTTGTTCTGTTGCTGGTTGCCTGGCAGAAGAGACCAACTCCTAACTGTTTACAACCGCCTTTCAGGTAGTTGCAGACAGCAATGAGGTCACCCCTGAGCCTCCTATTCTCCAGGCTAAACAACCCTCAGCCTCTCCTCACAGGGATGTGTTCCAGGCCCTTCACCAGCTTTGTCGCCCTTCTCTGGGCACATTTCAGTATCTCAACATCTCTCTTGAACTGAGGAGCAAAAGTGTATTCTATTTATTAACCCACATATCTCCCACCAAAACTGTTTACAATTTTATTTTACATATTCGGATATTCAGTTGTGGCTAAATATTTTCACAAAATGTATATACAAACAGTATAAACACTTTAAGCAAAATCACAAATTTAGAAACAGCAACTTAGTTTAGGAAAAAGAGAATTGACAAGAGCCACTTGCCCACAAAGGGCACTCTTTGTCTGCTAAAAACAAGCATCTGGCAAGAACCTGGCAGAGACTTTATAGGCAAATAGTCAGCGTACTGATGAGCTGAGTTTTCAGGAGCCTTTCTGGAGCTGCAGTAGTATGTTCCAAAATACGGTGCAGTTGCACGAGTTAAAGCAAAATGGGCATCACCACTAGCAGAGACTTGCAAGACCCTGCCTTTTGTCTACCCTTCACACCAAAAAACCCTGGATCCAAAGTGGAGGGAGTGGAACAAAAAGGGGAGTTGGGGCTTGCTCACTACTACCACATCCGTGTATAGAATTCATATCTCTAATTTAGAGACAAGAATGTTGTGGTGGACTCTATCAAAGGCCTTACAGAAGTCTAGGTAGATCTAGGTAGATCTGTAGTTCTTCCCTTTTTCACTGATGCAGTTACTCCACAGTAGGAGGCCATGAGACTAGGCATGATCTTGGTAAAGCCACACTGGCTGACTCAAATCACCTTCCTAAACTCCGTAAGTTTAACATGTCTTCCAAGAGGAATAGTTTCATGGTCTTACCAGGCACAGAGATGAGGCTGACCCTCAGTTGGTAGTTCCCAAGGTCTTTCACCTTTAAAAAAAAATTAAATCAGCATTTTTCCAGTCTCCAGGGAGTTTACCTGACCGCCATGACTTCTCCAGTATGATGGACGGTGGATCAGCCAATTCCCTTGGGACTCTGGCATTCCTCTAGTCCCTGCCTTGAGATTCAAGGTTTGGGGGATATGAAAAGAGAGATTAACACTGAAAACTGAAGGAAAATATATTGTCATTTCATGTCTCAGTTTTAATTTATATTTCCAGAGACTCAAATAAATTTGATAGAACGAAATAACAATTTATAGAGTGCCCTTCCCTCTTCCCCTTCTTTCCCAAAAGAAAGGAATTAGATGCAGAGAGAGGAAAAGGTAAGCACATGCGGGAGGNCAAGGACAGTTCGCAGCACGAGCTCTGATGTTTACAGCTCATGCCTGCCTAGGGAGAGTGTTCTCCCACAAGCATACACAAATAATCTCACTCTGATTTAGAAGTTAAAAAAAGTTTAACAATAAATTAAAAAAGATATCTGAGGTAGGGAAGTTACAAAGGTACAGGGAAGGGAAAACAAATACAAAATGTGTAAATACAACCAGATTTTGATGGTGATGGCTTTGTTTGCCTCGTGGGTGATGGCCTTGTGATAAAACAAAGAGAACCAGGAGCAGGATGGTGATGCTGAGAGGCAGGGAGCACAGAGAGAGCAAGAAACAGGCGGTCCTCCTGCTTTTATGGATCTTTAGACAGGAAGAGGGGGAGAGTGGGCTAACCATCACCTGTTGGCATTCAGACCCACCCCTGGGGAGGGGTCAAGACCACATAGGGTCAGGTTCAAGGTTACTCCCCCTGGAGGGTTAACCCTGTATATTTCATCCATCTACATGTCAGTTGTCAACAACTCTCCTGTTTAATTTGTTAGGGAGGTTACATTTTCTTTAGTCTTCCTTTTTGAGACAATGAATCTGTAGAAGCCTTTCTAATATTCTTTTCATCCCCCGCAAAATTCTTCTCCAATTGTGCATTTCTGATCCATCCCTACACGTGCAGGTTCTGCTCCTACATTCTTCCCAGGATACACATCCCTAGTTCCACTGCCTGTCCATTTCCATCTTACACTTTAGTTTGACCAGGAGGTCCTTAGTAAGCCATGTTGGTCTCCTACACTCCTTGCCTGATTTCTTAACTGTGTGAAATGAGAGTTCTTTTGTCCTTAAAATGCTGCCATCTCTTTTCATCATCTTTGTCCCTGAGGGCAGTTTCCCAGGGGCTTCTGTTCACTAATTCTTAATCAACTCTTTATATTAAGGCTATATTGAGTAAATGATGTAATTTAGCTACAAGGCTGGATGATATGTGATACTGCAGAAAAAGCCATGGGCAATTCTGGTCAAACAGTCTGTTTTCATTTCCTTGAGCTGCAAGATTTCTTGTAGCCATTTTATATTTTGTGAGCCTGGTGTAAATTCCAGATACCACTGAGCTCCAGCAATGGTGATTGTAGATGTATCTGACTGGAAATTTGCCCAGTGGACTGTTACAGGCTCATAATTGATAATTTAACCTCTAGATCATAACTCAGCTGTGAAAAAAGTTTTATGCTGATGGCTTCCTTCAGAAACATACATGGCTTTTGTCTGCCTCACAGGAGTACGTGAAATGTGTTAGTACCATGTAAGACTACTTCTGGTCTGAATTTTTAAAGTATCACATTGCTTATTGCTTCCTTTATATGTAGTTTCACCTTTAACCTGTGCTCACAAATTAAATGACAACATGAAACTGAAAAAAAGTGTTCAAAATTTTCTTAATGAAAGCTTACAATTGTGATGCCTACATTTAATCAAAGTGATAGTGTACCACAGAAGTTAATAGGAATGTTGGTATTTACTGAAGTCTCGTAGAAGCAACTAAAATCCTGAGTTTATTCATGTTAGTAGTTAATAATAGGATTTAGTTAACTAAGTGCTAGAATGAACAATCAAACAAATAAATAAGACTCTTATAGGTCCACTTCCCTTACTTTGAACTTCTGAAGTGGAAGCAAACTAATTCAGACCAAGTTCTGTATCCTATTTACACAGCACATAGTACAATCCTTACCATGACGAGTATGAAATGTGAAAAATTGCTTTTTTTCCTAAGAAATCAGCACCAGCTTGTGCTAGCTAAAGTGGGAGAGCTTTTATAATGCGATATGTGGGATATTAAAGATGCTGAGTTCTATTGATATAGCTGGATGGCAACAATATTAGTTTTAGGAGTCAACATTTTCAGAAAAAGTAAAATACTATCAGATTTTCACATTTCTGTGGATTTCCATCCTCCCACCCTCCACCCCCCATTCAGCTTTAACTGTAGGGGCTCAGAAATGAAAGAGGTATTAACAACCATTTTATCTTTTAAAGGGATATAATTTCATTTACATTTTGGCTGTTATAATACCACTGCCTTGGAAACAGTATACCAGGGACCAGTTTCTTGTGCACTGAAAATTCAAAGTATTCCTCATTGTCTGAATGAACATTGGGGGAAACTACTGAAACTGGAGGAATTTTATCGTGTAACATTTATGTGAGAGGAGTATTAAGCCTCTGCTTGCATAGGAATCTCAGCAGTGCTGTCACTGCGGGAGGCAGGAAGCCGGGGGAGGCCGAGGTCGGCGTACTGACGAGTCTACTCCGCTGCTAGCAGTGCAATGCGCAGTACCCCGATCTCGGCCTCCCCCGACTTCCTGCCTCCCGCAGAATGGCGCCCGAACATCAAGATTGAACCATCCTGTCGTTGCGCGGCCGAGAACGCTGAGGCCCCGATAGGGCCTGCGGCGCCGCCCCACTTCGTTGCGGTAACAGGCAGCCGAAGGTAGGAGGAACAGATTGGACTAGGCGCCCCCTCGTGGGGTAAACTGGATTAGGCGCCCGGATACGCGCGGGTAAGCCGTTAAACTCAGGCACCCCAAGAGCCGCGTCGGGGGAGCTGGTTCGGTCATGTGAAGATAGGCGACTCCTCTGGTGTCGCTGTTATGAAGATGGTGGCTCCTTCCGGGGCAGCAGCCATAGAAGCACAAGCCAGCCTAATTGCTATGACTACAGAAGTGGTGCTCCATCTCTCTTATTAAGACTTTTTAGGACAAACGGGGACTTGTAGTAAGGAAAAACGGACATGGAAGTCGGTGGCAGCTCCCCATGGCTGCCGTGCGTGCGCGGGGACCGGCCCCGGGTGTGCAGTAATGGCGGCAGGCACGGGCACCCCGGCGGAACAAGCGGCTTTTCTCAGTTCAAACTGTCTCTCAGAAGTATTGCAGCTGTGCGTACCACCTGGTTTGCCGAGCGCTGCTGGTGACGCGCCCACGTACCCTGCTGAGGACCCTGCCGCGCGCAATCGCCGCGGTCCCGGTTTTGCCATCTACCCCCCCCAGCCCTCACCGGTCGTGTGTACAGGACAAGGGAAACACCAGCCGACGGGTCTGGCAGCGCAGACTCTGAGGCAGGGAGCTGGCAGAGCAGCCGAGCGGCGACTCTACTGGACAGGCGAGCCGCCGCGCCCCCCGGCCCGGTCTGCGGAGCCTGGAGTTCGGCGTCATCACCCCNGATTTTTGGGAAGATCTTACTCTCTCTTCTGTGCTGATTCTGAGTCTGCTGTGGTACCAAACTTCTTGAATTTTCTTTGCTTTTTCTTCTATTTCCTTCGTTTCCTAGATTTTTAAGTTGCTGAGATAATTTAACTAAGACTGAGGGTTTGTAATATGATAATTGTGGATTTTAGTATATAAGAATGTTATGGAATATTTTCTAGATTTTTTTCTGTGTATTTTTGATACTGTTGGGATTACAAACAAAAAAAAAGGGAGGGAAAAGGGAAGGAGACAGTCTGCAATTTCTGTAGTTACACGCACACACACAGAAAAGGTCAAGGAATTTGTGAGCCTAGGCACTGAATATGTTTGCATTTGTTTTTGTGTTTGTGCTTGACCATTTATGTTCACAGGCTTTTTGTGATGACCAGCTTGTTTTCTTACAGTGAGCAGAAAATCTTGCTCAGATGGCAGAACTGTGGTAAGATCTTGAAAGGAGTATTGAAATGAAGATTGTATGTGTATAGATTATGAGGTTTTGATCATGGCTAACGAATTTGGGTATTTTCACGAGTTTTCAGCAACTCTGGTTTGATAAATGAGTAACTGCAAAACAGAGATCAGAACCACCTATTGTTAAGGCCCAAACCCACTTATTGGCACAGATGGCAATGTGCTTGTTATCTTTTTGCAAGGGCCCTGCAAAAAGATGAGAAACACTGCCTTAAATTTTTAAAGCAAATAAAGAGCTGTGGGAACAGGGCCTGAAAGTAACATCTAGGGCTTATTTTTGTACCATATTTAGAGGTTAGTGGTTCGTAAACACAATAGACAGACGCAGCTCATAGCTAAGGAGTGTAATGACAACATCAAGATTTCTAAGAGTCATAAAGTGAACCCACAACGATGGGAGTCTGAGAAAGAACACTGGACAACTGCTGCATCTGTGACTCTACAGCATTGACTGCCACACAGTCAATAATACCTACCTAAGGTAAATCTTGCCTTTATAACCAACTGTACATTAAGTGACTGCTTCCAATTAAGCGCTGCCTGTGTTTTCCTTTAATTTTTTTAACAGTGAATTTTAAAACTTCCTCTCAATGAGTAAATACAGTTCTTTACTTTTTTTTTTTGTTTGTGGTTTGGCACTTCTTTTATTCATTTGGGTTTTTCTGGCCGTAGTAGTTTCGTAACCACATTTTGACCAAATGCATAGGTGAACGCAGAGCTGTGGATGTCATATATCTTGACTTCATTAAAGCTTTTGGTAGTGTCTCCCATAACATCCTCGTAGAAAAGCTCAGGAAATGTGGCATAGAGGATTGGTCCATGAAGTGGGTTGAAAACTGTCTCCACAACAGAGTTCAGAGGGTTGTCATCAGTGGCACAGATTCAGTTTGGAGGCATGTTGTCAGTGGTGTTCCCCAGGGATCAAGATTGGGTCCAATTTTTTTCTATATATTTATCAATGACCTGAATGAGGGCTGATGATGCAAAACTGAGGGGAGTGGCTGACAGCCTGTCAGGCTGTGCAGTAATCCAATTAGATCTCAACAGGCTGGAGAGCTGGATGAAGGCAAACCTCATGAAGTTCAATAAGGACAAGTGCAAGGTCTTGCATCTGGGGAGGAGTAACAACAGGCACCAGTACAGGTTGGGAGCTGCCCTGCTGGAAAGCAGCTCTGTGGATAAAGACCTTGGAGTCCTGGTGGACAGCAAGTTCAGCATGGGCCAGCAATGTGCCCTGGTGGTCGAGAGGGACAGTGGTATATTGGGGTCACCAAGAAAAGTGTGCCCAGTGGGTCTAGGAGGTTCTTCTCCCCTCTACTCTGCCCTAGTGAGACTGCACCTGGAATACTGCGTCCAGTTTTGAGCTTCCACTACAAGAGAGACAGCGATCTGCTGGAAAGAGTCCAGTGGAGAGCCACAAGTATTTGAGCATCTCCTCTATGAAGACAGACTGAGAAACCTGAGGCTGTTTAGTCTGGAGAAGGGAAACTGAGAAGAGGTCCCATCAATATATACAAGTATCTGAAGGGTGGGTGTCACGTGCATGGGACCAATCTCTTTTTGGTAGTCGACACCAATAAGACAAGGAGCAATGGCAGTTTGTACTGGAACACAGAAGGTTTCACATCAACATGAGGAGAAACCTCTTTACAGTCAGAGTGACGTAGCACTGGAACAGGCTGCCCAGAGAGGTTGTGGAGTCTCCTTCTCTGGAGACTTTTAACACCCAGCTGGTTGCATTCCTGTTTGAACTGCCCTAGATGATCCTGCTTTGGCAGGGCGGTTGGACTTAATGATCTCTGGAGGTCCTTTCCAACCTCTAAAGTTCTCTGATTCTGTAATTCTGTGTTTTGCTTTGGATTTTTTGTATGTTTGTTTTGGGGGGTTATGCTGGGTTTTTGTTTGATAGAGTTTTGTTTTTATTTTCTTTTCACAGGCAGAAGTAAAGGGACAAGATTTTGTTACTATTCCTAATAAGAAAAATCACTGGTACAGCAAAGCTTCCATTTGACTAGGAAATTGCTGTTTGGGTAAATGGAGAAGTAAGCCAGTCCAAGAAATCATGAGGTTTCTGTAATACATCTTTTTAACATGGTAATTGGTATGTTGATAGAGCAGAAGACAGTCAATTTAATTGTTTTGCTTTATAGAACAGACTTAACACCTAAGGCCCCTTTCTTTAATTTTATCTTACTTTATTTTTTGACTGCTGTTGTTCCTTTGATTCTGGTCTGCATAGAGATGTATACATAGCCTGGCCCTGGTGTAAAAGACGTCCTTAAAGTTTGGGGGATTTTTCATTTATAAATGAAAAATAGACAGTTATCTTTGGGTTGTGTTTTCAGAAGTTTTCAGTGTATTTTTCTTATGTGAGATCTAAACCCTTCAAAGTAACATAAGGAGGTTCTACAATCAGTCAGTCACTGTGTAGCATAATTCAAAATAAGTCCTAATTTATATGTTTTACAGTAAGAATAATTCTCTGTCATTTTAGCAGATGAACAACACAGTCACGTGTATGCAGCAGGAGAATAAAATAAATGCCTGTGGTGGTCAATCAAAAAATGAATCACCTTTGTTTAGAAAAAAACTGCCTGAATTCCTATAGGAAAATATTATATCTAAGATCTGTTGGTATTATTGTGCCCATTCTTTAATCTTAGATAAAGCTGGATGTGCACATATAAATGCTGTGTCTTTCACTGTCGTGTTGCCATAAACCTAGAACTAAAATACCCTGCAACATGGCATCTCTACGCACTGACATTTATGATAAAGGAAGGGAGAAAATATTACTTCCAAAAGCTATGTGTTGTGATTTGGGAGTTTTTCCCCTCCCCCACTGGATTAACCAGACTAACTCAGACAGCTGGAAGCTCAGGAATGAAACTATTTGCAATGTGCACTAATATACAAGCATATATGCACAATATATATTTACAATTATATCCAAGTTAAAAGTAATACAGAAATTCAGAATCCTTCCTGAACAACCAGATTGCCTGAGAGGGCTCTCAACTAACCCCTACTCCTTTCCCCTCCACATCCCTTACCTCAGAAATAACCAGATAAATCTCCATGTAGCTCACATGAGAAATCTGCAGAGATCTGAGGTGAGATGCCAAAAGCCATCAAGGAGGTGAGGGGAAAAGGTTAGATTGGGTTACATAGGTTTCATGCAAAGGAATTAAGGCAAGAGGCAATCAGACACATAGACTGATGGAGAAGTGACGAGTGAGAAGTGAGTGCCTTATCGTATATTTTGAATACTTATATCTCTCAGAAAAACAAATGAGTGATACAAGCGTCACTATTACGGTTTTTCTTTTGTTTGTTTGTTTTCCACAGCCAGTGATCTAATTTCTCTCATTAAAATATTCCAATTAGCCTATCCTAGTTTGAAGCTAGCTGGGATATTTTAGTGAGAAGAATTAGATTATAGGCTGTGAAAAGGAAACAATGGTGATGTCCACTTCACTCATGGGCTTGCTGAGCTGTATAAAAACAAGAACATAAACATAATACAGTTGCTCTCTGGCTTGGGCTGCCTCCCTTTTCTCTCTCTAATCTGCTGTCTGTGTGACTAATTCATCTGCTTCCTAACCCCCCTGGCCAATTCTCCAAACTCACCTTGAACGTAAGGCAAAGTCTGGGGTAAGGTAGAGGGGTGGGAAGGAGGTGGAAGGGTGGTTGGGAGCCCCTCCTGAGGACTCAGGTTTCTGGGAGGGGTGTTGTGTTTCTGTATTACCTTTTTAACTTGTATGTTTCTGTATATAGCTGTATATATTGTAAATACCTGCCTGTATCTTGTGCTAAGCTGTAAATATAAAGCTTTGTTCTAATTTCTAGCTTGGCTGAATCTAGTTTGGGTGATTTTCTTAAGTGTGTGGGGGGCAGGTAACACCCAAGCCATCACATAGCCTCAAACCAGCATATTATGTTTGAGGAAACTCAGCTCTCAGAGTTGCAAGCACACAGAGATTTTACTCCTGAATGAAGAGCTGAACTCTTCCTTGCATGAAAGGACAGGTAAACAGTGAAAACAATTAGCTGCTTCTTTGAAAATCTACCAGACACACTAGGCTTGGAAGGTAAGTGTATCAATCAGATGCACTGGGATAATGGAGGAAGAAGGATTCAATTCTTTGATGCTCTAAAGAAGAACTGTCTGTAGATGACCAAGTTGTGGGCAGTAGGCTGAAGTACTTCTTGAAATAAACTTGGATTGAATATTAGTTGTCTTTGTGATGATTACAAACAGTTTTGGGGTTTGATAAATGGAAGTCAAACCTGGGAAAGGATGTATTTTTACCTTATGCAACACTCTGGGTTCTCTTGACTGAAGGAAAACGTGGCAAAATGGGGCAGCTAAAACATGAATACATGCTAGAAATCTAAACATACATTGAGCATACCTGGTAGACCTATGTGCCAGTTGCTGTGTTGAACTGTGCAGGTGGAACTTGGCTTAGGAGTGCCTCTATGTTAGGAATCACACTTTCACTTCCAATATAAAATCACAGAATCACAGACTGGAAGGAAGATTAAAGATTACCTGGTTCCAACATCTTTGCCATGGCCAAGGACACCTTCTGTCAGGTCAGACTGCACTTGCTCAAAGCCTTGCCCATCCTGACTTGAATAAATCCAGGGCCTCTCTAGGTAATCTTTTTCACTGTGTCACCATCCTTACACTAAAGAATCTCATTTTAATGTTTAATCTAAATCTTCTCTCTTTCAGTTTAAAATTGTTACCACTCATCCTGTCACTTTTTTCTCCGTTAAAGAATCCCAGCTTGTATCTCCTGTGGGCTGTCTTTTAAGACTGGAAGGATGCTCTAAGATCTTAGAGACTTCTCTAGGCTGAAAAAACCCAACCATCTCAGCTCATCCTCATGGAGAAGGTGTTCTAGACCCTTGATTCTGTTCATAGGTCTCTTCTGGAACCAATCAAGCAGACCTATGTCTTTCCTGTGCTGAGGACTCCAGAGTTGAACACAGAACTCTAGTAGGTCCTTACATCAGAGTGGAGTAGCGTGGAAGAACAAGCTCTACTTCTTTTGAGGCAGACCAGGATATATTTGGCTTTCTGGTCAGTGTGTGCATGTTGTTGGCTCATATCCAGCTTCTCATCCACCAGTATCCCCAAGTAGTCCAGAGGTGATATATCCCATGTGAAACACATAACCAAATCTCCCATATAGCCATATCCCATATACAACCCCTGATCTAGCCAGATGTAACTACATATAAAATATATAAATCTGTGCCAAAGACTGATGGGGTGCCTCCATTTCTAGGTTATTGGGTTCTGATGTTGGTTTATGTGTTGTGGTTTGTTTTGTCTTTTTTTTTTTTTTTCCTTTTAATTTGGAAACAGAGCATTTAGATGATCATAGAATCATAGAATCATAGAATGGTTTAGGTTGGAAGAGACCTCAAGGATCATCCAGCTACAACCCCCTGCCATAGGCAGGAACAACTCCCACTAGAGCAAGTTGCTCTAGGCCTCATCCAGCCTGGCCTTAAATGCCTCCAGGGAGGAAGCATCCACAGCCTCTCTGGGCAACCCATTCCAGTGTCTCACT
>WAAF01011204.1:0-10899 GCA_013400475.1 Tricholaema leucomelas | reverse complement strand
CCACACTTCTCTTGATGCAGCCCAGCACACGGTTGCTGTCTGGGCTGCATGTGCACACTGCCGGCTCATGTTGAGCTTCTCGTCGACCCAGACCCCCAGGTCCTTTTCCTCAGGGCTGCTCTCAGCCATTCACCACCCAGCCTGTATCTGTGCCTGGGATTGCACCGACCCAGATGCTGGACCTTACACTTGGCCTTGTTAATTGTCATGAAGTTGGCCTGGGCCCACCTCTCCAGCCTGTCCAGGTCCCTCTGGATGGCATCCCTGCCCTCCAGCAAGTCAACTGTGCTGCCACACAGATTAGTGTCATCTGCAAACTTGATCCTCTTAAGCTGTTAGAAAATCCTTGCTAGACACCTCCTTTGGTGAAGTTGGCCTGATCAAGGAAAGAGTTTTCACTGCTGCTACTCCAAGGGTAGAAACCTGAACATGACTTCACACTACGTGACTGGAAGCACACAGTGAGTGTCCTTGAAATGGTATTGTGCAAAATTGCCAAAGCCATTGTTTTGACAAAGGATTAGGCACACTAAGACTGCATGCAACTCTGCCTTCCACGGATTAAATGAAGCATCCATGGATTGCATTTGGTAGTTACTGTAGTGCTCAAATACCACTTTTCTAAACCACGATGGAATTTACTGCACCAGTTATAATTATTTATAAGATGAGGTATAAAAATGCTATTTTTATTAGATGAAAACACTTGCCAGCTTTTTCATAGCTGGAAATTTTCTATTTGGTTTTCTGCTGTTTATGTTATTTGTATGGCCTGCCTGTTCTATCATGTTTACTGATACTTTTGCTGAGTCTGTAACTTCTGCTGAGTCTCCTGGTAAGCAGGTAGCAGCCATAGAGACAATTTTATGCGTATTGGTCAGCTGTCTTTTTTCCTCCAGAGATGATGGGAATAATAGCTCCTCACACGCTAGCCTTTGACTGGATGTCGATGACCTTCAAACGCAAAACCTGTTATTGTGGTGTTCCTGTCTTATCTAAATGAAACCAATCAATATTCTTGCTCTGCTTGCCACAGGAAACCTGGCTGATTCTGTGAGTATTACACTTGAGCTGAATTAATGAAAGCCGAAAGGGATTCCCATATTAAAGTGCCTCTGTTATAAGGAATCCTAGCTAACAAAGTACGAAGTATCATCTGCTTTTACCATTTGATAATGCATGAAAGAGTAAATAAATTCACTACTGTGTTATCTTGTAAATTACACAACATTTTCTGAGTGCAATATACTATTTTTTTTCAGATTCTAAAAGAGATTCTACAAGAAAAGAAGAATCTGATGGGGAATTGGTGGTTTTTAGGAGGCAAATACCATTAGATTTTTGATAGAAATTAAACTTCTGAGGCATAGATGCTTATTAAAGTTTTCATTCTTACTGAAGCTGGATAGCAGCTACATTTCTAAATACCACATTAGTAATAATCTATTACTGTAGCTGCAGAAGTAGGTAATTGGTAAGGGCAGAACATCTCTTGAGTGATCACCAGTTTGTCTCTCTGATACAAAACAAATCCCAAATTGTGGCTGTTTCCCTGTAAATGGAATGCTAACTCTGCTTGTTGATTAGGTGATTCCTTAACATTATTATAAAATGTAAGGACTGATTATCCTTCACGGCTGACTTGGCTCCTTCATGGCAGTTCTGCTTCCAGAGCAGGTATGAGATACATTCATATGTAAAAAAGCTAGTATCACCTCTTGAGTAGGTAAAGATCACTTCACCACAGCAGTGCCATCCATCCACTGTTATTCATATGCACAGCTTTTAACACACAGTTAGTGTTGATCAAAATAGATGCTAAAGAAACAGCAACAGCTTTCACAGAATGGTATTATTTTCTCCATTTTCAGGTGTTTTGTTAATTTCACCATCTTGAGAGCTGTATGAGAAATAACATAGGAGAGCTGATTTGTGTGTGATTATGTTCCAAGCTTGATTCATTTCCAGTTCCAAAAAAAATCCCTAAATTGCAAAGTATGACCACCTGCCAAAAGTCTGCATACTGTTCTTTTGAATAGCTACATTTCATGTTTTCTTTCAATTGTATATTTTCCTGTCACCCTGCAGGAACTCAAAGTGACATTTTTCTCTTACTTATACTATTTCATTTCTGCGTTTTACTTGACAAGATTTTTTTGCTTGATCTTATCCTTTTCCTATGAGTTACTCTGTGGTTCATTTTCCTCTTCACTGAATCACGGTGGAACAGGTCCCATGACTGGAATGTTGTCATGGATGCTGTGACAGTTTGGGAGTTGCCCACCCCCCCCACCCCCCCCACTTTTAAGAAAATCACCCAGACTAGACTCAGCTGGCTGAAAGTTAAGGAATGAAGCTATATAGAATCATAGAATCAACCAGGTTGGAAGAGACATCCAAGATCATCCAGTCCAACCTATCGCCCAGCCCTATCCACTCAACTAGACCATGGCACTAAGTGCCCCATCCAGTCTTTTCTTGAACACCTCCAGGGATGGTGACTCCACCACCTTCCTGGGCAGCCCATTCCAATGGCAAATCACTATCTCTGTGAAGAACTTCCTCCTAACATCCAGCCTATACTTCTCCCAGCACAACTTGAGACTGTGTCCCCTTATTCTGTTGCTGGTTGTCTAGGAGAGGACACTGACCCCCGTCTGGCTACAGCCTCCTTTCAGGTAGTTGTAGACAACAGTGAGGTCACCCCTGAGCTTCCTCTTCTCCAGGCTAAACAACCCCAGCTCCCTCAGCCTCTCCTCATAGGGTTTGTGTTCCAGGCCCCTCACCAGCTTTGTTGTCCTTCTTTGGACACATTTCAGCACCTCAACATCTCTCTTGAATTGAGGAGCCCAGAACTGGACACAGTACTCAAGGTGTGGCCTGACCAGTGCTGAGTACAGGAGCAGAATAACCTCCCTTGTCCTACTGGCCACACTGTTCCTGATACAGGCCAGGATGCCATTGGCTCTTCTGGCCACCTGGGCACACTGCTGGCTCATCTTCAGCCTACTATCTACCAGTACCCCCAGGTCCCTGTCTGCCTGGCTGCTCTCCAGCCACTCTGTCCCCATCCTGTAGCACTGCTTGGGGTTGTTGTGGCCAAAGTATTGAGCCCTGCACTTGACTTTGTTCAATCTCATCCCATTGGCCTCTACCCACCCAGCAAGCCTGTCAAGGTCCCTCTGCAGGGCTCTCCTACCCTCCAACAGATCAACACCTGCTCCTAGCTTGGTGTCATCTGCAAACTTACCGATGGTGTCATCTGCAAACTTACTCAGTCCCCTCATCCAGACCATAGATAAAGATACTGAACAGGACTGGCCCCAGCACTGATCCTTGTGGCACACCACTGGTGACAGCTGCCAACTGGATGTGGCACCATTCACCACCACTCTCTGGGCCTGGCCCTCCAGCCAGTTCTTGACCCTTATCAGAGTGAATATATCCAAGTCACAAGCTGCCAGCTTTGCCAGGGTCTTCTTGTGGCAGACAGTGTCAAAGGCTTTGCTGAAGTCCAGGTAGACTACATCCACAGCCTTCCCCACATTCACCAGGTGGGTAAACTGATCATAAAAGGACATCAGGCAGGTCAGGCAGGACCTGCCCTTTCTCAACCCATGCTGATCCCATGCCCATCCTGTAGGTGCTTTGTGATGGCACTGAAGATTTACAGCTTAGCACAATGTGCAAGCATATATAGACAAATATATACAGTTATATAAAAATTAAAAGTAATACAGAAACACAACACCCCTCCCAGAAACAGAGTCCCCAGGAGGGCTCTTGACCCAAACTCCCTTCTTCCACCCTCTTTCCTTCCCTTCAGAAATAACCAGATCAACCCATGTATATCTCCTGTGATAAATATGGAGATCTGAGATGAGATGTCAAAAAAGACAACAAGGATCTAGTAAATCTATATAAATAGATAAGGTCTGGATGTCAAGAAGGAATAGACAGCCTTTTCTCACTGTGGTGGTTTGGGTGTTTCCCACCCCCCCCACTTTAGAAATCACCCAGACTAGACTCAGCCAGCTCTGGAAATATGAATGAAGCTTATATTTACAGCTGGCACAATTTACAAGCAGATATTTACAGTATATACAGTTATATACAGAAATATACAAGGTAAAAAGGTAATACAGAAACACAACTTCCCTCCCAGAAACCTGAGTCCCCAGGAGGGCTCTCTACCACCCCTTTACCTTCCCCCTACCCCTCTCAACCTTACCCCAGTCCCAAGGAAGAATGGAGGTTCAGCCAAGAGGTTAGGAAGCAAAGTGGATTAGTAAAAAAAATGGAGGATGGGGTTAGAGAGTAAGACGCAGCCCAGCCAGTTCCCCAGGCACAGCACAAGTGAGAGAAGTGCCAAGTGTCTTATCTATGTTTGACTTATGTTTTTATACATCTCAGTAAGCCTATGAGGGAAGTAGACATCACCATTGTTTTTCTTTTCACAGCCTGTAATCTAGTTCTTCTCACCAAAACATTCTAGCCAGCTTCAAACTAGCACACTCACTTGTGCCCTGCAGTAGGAGAAGGGGCAGTGAATGTAAACTACACAACAAGAAGCTATTTCAATATAAGGAAGAACTTCTTTACTGAAAGGGTCACAGAGCACTGGAACAGGCTCCACAGAGAGGTTGTGAAGTCTCTTTTTCTGGAGAATTTCAGGACCTGTCTGGATGTGTTCCTGTGTAACCTGAGCTAAACTACATAGTCCTGCTCTGACAAGTGGGTTGAACTTAGAAGTTCTCCAGAGGGTCTTTCTAATACCTAATATCTTGAGGTCCTGTGGTCCTGTGACATAAAATCCCAAGATGACAAACTGACAAGTCTTTTAAACTAAGGGGCTGCACAACTTAGTAATTTATTTCATAATAAGGCAATTTGAAAAGGTTGATAGAGCTCCTAATTAAAAAAACCAATCAAACAAAACAAACAAACCCCAACCAAACAAAGAAACCCCACAAACCAAACCCAACAAGGCCAATACCAAAAAAACCCCACAACAACAACAAAAATTAATAGTTAAACACAGGCTTAGATGCTGTCTTTTGCAGTAGCTGTCTTAAACACCTGCTTTGTAAAGCAATATAACTATATGCTATTATTTTACAACACAGTAAGAGCCAAGTTAATGAAGAAGTATACTGATGTGGTTTCTACTTCCACACTATGCAGAAACAGATAAGTCATTTATGTTGAAAATACTGGCAGAATTGCCACCCTTTCAAGTAGGGTGGCTTCAGATAGGTTGGGAGACAGTGGAAGTTTTTGGATTGAGAGATGAGTAGATCCCATTATCCACCTTTTTTTCTAAGATAGCAAACATAGAAACGCAGAATACACTACCTTTGCTTGCCTGAACTGATTTTTTTGTGTTGAGCCCAGATTCACTTTTGAACTAAGAGGCTCAAACAAGAATCAGATTCACCTGTTGAGGGCCTGTCACCTTCCCTTTACAGCAGGTAGGTGGCAGACAGTATCCAGCTTTAAACATCATCTCTTGATCATCAAAGGAAAGTATTTAACTTCTGTATTTTATTGAGTTCTTTATAGCTGTGAAACAAGGAGAAGAGCAGGTGATTTCATGCGTCTGTATGAGCAACTTGGCATGAAGCTTTAGTGGAGGAAAAAAAAAAAGAATAGAAAAGCCAGCCATTCAACAAAACCTAACAGGAAAAGGCAAGACATTGGCATCACTGTGAAAAACACCACAGAACTGATGTATGTAGCAGCATATCACCCGTACATAGCATTAGTCACTTCACTTTCTGCCAGTGTTGGCCAAGTGTTAAGAAAGCTTGTGAATTGTTAAGACATGAAAAAAGTGTCTCTCTCTCTCTCTCTCTCTCTCTCTCTCTCTCTCCCCCTCTTTTTTTTTTTTTTTTTTTTTTTCTGAAGAGAAAAGGGATTTTATCATTGAAAGGAGATAAATAAGAGGTGCTGGTTTAATGTGTGTGTGTGTATAAAATGATCAGTGAGGTAAATTCGATCAGGTGTTAAGAATATATCCTTTTCTCTAGCAGAAGCAGAACTATTCAATTTTATGAAAAAGTGTAACATTCCTAACTGATAGAGACCTGTATTTTTCCAGAGGTCTGATATATTGAGCTCATGGAATTCATTACACAGCAAGTAATCAAGGGCTGCAGTTTAGCAAGCTTAATAATAAGACTAGATGGTTACAATCTCGAGATTTAGAGTTGTCACAACTACAGGTACTTGGAAAGGGATGGGTTTGTTAAACAGAGTGTCTAGATTTTAAGATGAATTTTAGCTATTGAAGCTAAGATGAATACAGCTGCAAAGGATCTTTACTCTATTGTTGCTTACCATGGTGTTACTTCTTACATGTTATTCTAATGTGTATCAGACTGAGAAATGGAAAAATGACTTAGAGGCCCCAAAGATCTCATTTTAAAATAATGCTTACTTTAAAAGATTGTAATCCAACCCTCTTCCTCAATGTAAATACCCTGATATATATCACAGCTGTAATTTAAATTGTCCCCCACATCTTCTCCACCATGTTTGGGAATTGATTTTATTTGTTGCTTCATAAAATATAAATAATGTAATTATGAGTGAAGGTAGTTAATATATGGGGAAAAAAGTACATGTTATTTTGCTCAACACATGATGGATGGTAACTACCACACACAGAGTTACATTCCTGAATTGATAAGCTTCCCTGGAACTGTGTGTTTCTGATACCTGTGAGTAATAGAAAGCAGGCACTAATGATAATAAACGAGGCAGAAGATTCATCGTACCACAGAGGAGGTCAACTTTACCACATCAGCTAACAACCATCAGGTGAAAACTACAATTCTTTGTTCACATTTACTCTAGGCTTGTAATGAAAAGATACAGATAGAAAATGTGCCTTTTGATCTGTATTATGGCTATGTCTCAGAGAAAAGCTGTGTCATAGCAGCTGACAAGAAAGCAGATCTAGGGATACATCTCCACTTTGCTAGTTTATGCAAATTTTGAATTCAGGTACAGCAAAGTTTTAACCATTTTCTCAGATGGACCTGGTTCATATGAATACACAGCTCTCTGCGTACAACAGCTAATATCCAAATGTCATTTTCCCCTTAGCAGAGTAGCTGATATATAAGGGAAAGATGCCAAAGCCATTGGAGCTGAAAATCTAAAGTCTTCTAATTTTCACCTTTGTAGTGTCCAGAGAAGATCACAGTCTAGCTGTGCAAAGCTGTGTCTGAATGAGTAATACAAAATCCCCTGAGCTCCCAGGAGTTTGCATGTTAAGAAGGGATGTTGTTGACTGAGCAGAATGATGCAGCACTGTGTTGAGATTTCTCCCTTGTGATATGATCTCCACATGTGAATTACAGTTGCCTTCGTTCTAAGAATCCAGAAGTCCTTTTTTTTTTTCCCTTCCCCAACACCTATATCCCTGTGCCAATATTTATGTTTGGGACCTTACTCAATGCTACATGGAGATTTTAGTTTAGTACCATGCCATGTATTAAAGGGGAGGCTTTTGTTTAAAAAGTGAAAAACAACACAGTGAGGATGTGGTGATTTGGGTGTTCCCCACCCCCCACACTTTAGAAATCACCCAGACTAGACTCAGCCTGCTCTGGAAATATGAATGAAGCTTATATTTACAGCTAGCACAATATACGAGCAGATATTTACAGTATATACAGTTACATACAGAAATANTGGAGGGTGAGGTTGGAGAGTAAGACACAGCCCAGCCAGTTCCCCAGGCGCAGCACAAGTGAGAGAAGTGCCGAGTGTCTTATCTATGTTTGACTTATGTTTTTATACATCTCAGTAAGTCTATGAGTGAAGTAGACATCACCATTGTTTTCCTTTCACAGTCTGTAATCTAATTCTTCTCACCAAAATATTCTAGCTAGCTTCAAACTAGCACAGAGGGTAAACTGCCAGAACTGTGAGACTGAGTTGCCAGGTCTGAAATGCTTGAATATTGTTGAATATACTGTGCACAAGATGAAAACTGATGTTTTAATTTCCCTGGAAAGTCTTGAAAAGCAAGTATGTAACAGATGCAAAGGATCAAGGTGTCTGAACACCATTTTCAGGTCACAGTGCAACAGGATCTGCAGAGAAATCCACGGAAAGCCCTCACTTAGTCATCTAAGTGGAGCGGCGCAGTTTTGCCTCTAACTTAATTTTCCTTCTCATGTGATTTCTGTTCTTCATTGAGGATGTAGCCAGTGAGGGTCTGGAGGGCTGGAAGTATCTTCTCATAGTTGACTGAGCCAATGTTCTGTGTGCCAGAAGTCCTACAGTAATCTATGAGGTTTGGGTAAGTATGGACATCATGGACTGCAAACTGTCTGAGTTTTATGATGGAATCCTGTAGGCATACACCACAGTATCTGAACACTCAAGATCAAGGTCTGCATTCAAAATCTGCATGCATGCTCTTTAGGCAGTAGCCCAGCTTTTGTACTTCTGACAGAATCACAGAATCACAGAATGTCAGGGGCTGGAAGTGACCTCAAAAGATCATCTAGTCCAACCACCATGTCGGAGACGGATCTCCTATACCAGATCACACAGGAACGTGCCTAGGCAGGTTTTGAGTATTTCCAGAGAGGAAGACTCCACAACCCCCCATAGCATCCTGTTCTAGTGTTCTATCACCTTCACAGTGAAAAAATTCCTCCTCGTGTTTACATGAAACTTCTATGTCTCAACTTCCATCCATTGCACCTTGCCCTGTCATTGGGCATCACTGAGAAGAGCCTGGATCCATCTTCCTGGCACTCACTCCTTAGTCTCCTCCTCTCCAAGCTAGAGAGCCCCAGCTCCCTCCATCTCTTCTCGTAAGAGAGGTGCTCTGTTTACTTAATCATCTTTGTGGCTCTGTGCTGGACTCAAGCAGTTCTATTTCCCTCTTAAACCAGAGAGCCCAGAAGTGCACACAGTACTCCAGATGTGGCCTCACCAGGGCAGACTAGCAGGCAGGAGAACCTCACTCGACCTACTAGCCGCAGTCCTTTTAATACACCCCAGAATGGCACTGGCCACAAGAACACATTACTGGCTCATGGTCAACCTCCCATCATCCAGATGGGACCCCCAGATCCTTTCCTCCTTCACTGTCTTCCACAGGTCCGTCTCCAACCTATACTGATACCTGGGGTTGTTCTTTCCCAGGTGCAGGGCTCTACACTTGCCCTTGTTGAGTTTCATTCAATTTCTTCCTGCCCAGCTCTCCAGCTTGTCTGAGTCTTGCTGAATGGCAGCACAGCCTTCAGGTGTGTCAGCCACTCCACCCAGTTTGGTGTCATCAGCAAACTTGCTGACAGTGCATTCTGTGCTCTCATCCAGGTCATTGATGAATATATTGAACAGAACTGAACTATTAGGTTTTGTTTGCAATCTACTGTAATCTCCTGTGGCTATCAGAACATGGTTCTGATTCTCTCTTGTCTTCTTTAATTTAATCTTGGTTTGCTTGTGCTTAAGTGAAAGGGAGGAAGTTCTTTTTTCAGTCTCTTTGTAATGGAAAGGGCATGTTAAGGAAAGTTTTGCTTCTGAAAGCTTAAAGCCATAGGAAAGTACTCTTCGTACTTTCAACGTGTAACATTTCTGAGAAAAGGTTAAAGGAGGCTTGGGGTTCAAAAGCATGCTTTTTTATTTTTTTTTCTCCCTGGAATGATCAAAATTACAAAGATTCTAAAAATTGAGGGGACAGAGATTATTTTGCTTTATTATTGACTTTGTGTCTTAGCCAAACACCACAAATAACTTCCCAAAAAGTGTCTAATATGTAACATTATAACACTTAAAATCTCTGCTTGAGCACACTTTTTTAAAAATAATTGTTTTTTTAGATTATTTCTGAAATGAGGTTTGAGATGCCACTCTTTCTGTTTTTCAGTGCAGATCGGGACCATCTTTATGTGAGGGTTTGGAGACATTGTTTCTCTCCAGGGATCTTGCTGCCAGGGTTCAGGACCAGCTCAGTTGGCAGCCATGCTCCCCTAGTACCATGGGAAATGGCTACCAGATGCCTGCAAGTAGGTTCTTGATGAAACACATACCCATCCTTTGGGAGCTGCTTTTAAGCTGGTGAATAGTCCTGGGACTTCTCATCATCTCCTCAGTTGCCATGTACCCTGGCTGGGGTGGTGAGACAGTCCCAGTTCCCCATGGAGCAGCCACCAAATACCACTTGAAATGCTAGTGCTATTAAACTACTGTTCCCCACCAGACACGTGGTCTAGCATCAGCTGGAAGGCAAGAGTTTCCCCAGTACATGAATCAGGCAGATCTGACCTGAATAATAAACGCCAATGAAATTCAGCAGCTTTCGTATTTATACACTGGAACAAGGGCATCCAGTAGACAGAGGTTGGCTTATGAGGACAAAGAATTCAATCTGTAATTCTACAGGAAGAAGCAAAACAAATTTAGTACTCTGGGATGACGCTCCAGGCTCAGAGCACCTGCTTCCTGATGGGATTATTGTAATATCCTCCACATGGAGTTAACCTTTCTTATGAAGAAAAAATTAATTAATGTGAGATGTTATTGTTTCAAAAATTAATATTGTTTATTAATTTTGATATTTGGAACTCTCACCACCTCTGACCACTAATTTTAATAATAATAATTGGTTCTTTATGTGGTCATGGAAACATTTTACAGTTAATAACTAGATCTAGTAATAACCAGCAAATATATAAACATTAATTGAACTGGAAGAGAAGATTCCCATGGTCAAATGCCACTTGTGCTCAATATACCACTAGTGCACTAGATGGATTCAAGGAGTTATTTTCTGCTTATAGCAGAAGGCAATGGAGAATTACAAAGAGGTTTTTAAGTATTTACTTACAAAATTATTGTTACTCAACTTGCGGGGCTAGCCACAGTCCC
>WAAF01011203.1:20323-48683 GCA_013400475.1 Tricholaema leucomelas | reverse complement strand
TCAGAGAGACGGCAGAGAGGCTAGAAAGAAAAAAAGCAGCTCAGCCAGTTCCCCCAACAAGAAGCCTGTGACTCCCTTATCTATGTTTGGATTCTTGTTCTTATATCTCTCAGCAAGCCTATAAGTAAAGTAGACATCACCCTTGTTTCCCTTTCACAGCCTGTAATCTCATTCTTCTCACAAAAACATTCTAGCTAGCTTCAAACTAGCACACAAATGGACTTTCCTACTTCTAATGTGAATCTTACGTAATTTACCCACTCTTAAATACACTATTCAGAGACATTTCCCTTTTTTCATTATTAAATACTGATTTTCTTACTCATTTTAAGTGAAATCACACCCACCAGGGTAAAAGAACACAGTAAGTGAAATGGCCATGACTCCATGCGTGATTAAAAGGAAATTATTATAGAAGGATCTACACTGTGAACATTTGTTTCTTAAAACTTACTGCAATTCTTTTATTGTTATCTATGAATTATATTGATTGTATTTCATTTTGCCATGTGAAAAAGCATGTACCTACAACTCATTTTTTGCTTGGTGACTCATAACTCTGAACAAGTCTGTAACAATTAAATTAAAGCTCATAGCACTGCATGTCTGCTCATGTCCTGCTTTCCCAGTCTGAAAAAAAAAAAATCACTACTGTTACTGAAAAATAAACTGCCTTTAAATGACACTTTTCTTTCAAACAGTCAATGCACACGAGAGAGAAAGAAGAAAATGTTGTAAGACTGTCTTTCTGAAGCTGGGAACTGTGTTTCACAGCAGCCTAAGAGGCTAGAGGGTGAGTTAGCCAAGTGTAACTAAGGACAAAAATGATCTGTTAATCCTGCATAATTGTATAGACAATATTGATAAATAACTCAAGCATGATTGAGACAGGCCAACACTGGGGTCTTTTACATGACTGTGACCAGGAACAGTGAAACTATCCTATCAACCAAATGAGTTTTTATTACTCTGGTTGTATTATAAC
Organism: Tricholaema leucomelas; assembly: GCA_013400475.1. Lineage (NCBI taxonomy): Eukaryota > Metazoa > Chordata > Aves > Piciformes > Lybiidae > Tricholaema lacrymosa > Tricholaema leucomelas. Next base: position 47,698 of record WAAF01011203.1, on the reverse strand, counting down.
TTCTAATGTACTTCACCCGAGCAAAATCAAAGTTATGGTTACATTAATAATGCGGAGTCTGGAGAAGGGAAGGCTTAGAGGGGATTTGGTAAATGCCTGTAAGTATCTGAAGGATGGCCAGGAGCGGGAAGACAGGCTCTGCTCACTTGATCCCTGTGATAGGACAAGGAGCAATGGGAGTAAGTTGCAACAAAAGAGGTTCTGCCTCAACACAAGGGGGAACTTCTTTACTGTAAGGGTCACAGAGCACTGGAATAGGCTTCCCAAAGAGGTTATGGGGTCTCCTCTGGAGACTTTCAAGGCCTGTCTGGATGTGTTCCTCTGTGATCTGTGTTAGATAATATTGTCCTGCTCTAGCAGGGGGTTGGACTCAATGATCTCCTTGAATCCCTTCCAACCCCTAATATCCTGTGATTCTGTGATACTGTGGACTTTACTGGAGGGAAGCAAAAGGCAAAACACAGATATTTAACAATGAAAGGTATTGAAAGAACTAAGTGGGATACTGGGGATGCTAACTATTGCTGGGCAGTTAGAAAGCTCTCCAGCCTGGAATTTTTTGAGGTGAATCACTACATAGAATCATAGAATGACAGAATACCAGGTTGGAAGGGACCTCAAGGATCATCTGGTCCAAAATATGGTCACATGATTTGCAAGTGAGTAAACTTTCCTACCAGTCATATTTCTGCTGTGTTCTGTCAGTTAATTTGCAGTTTTTGTCTTTTTTTCTTATGTTTTTTATCTTCTCCTCCCCTCCTCCCTTTGTTTCCCTCTTTGAATCTGATCTAGCTTCTCAGGAAATTGAGTCTTTCCAATTATTTCAGTCAAAATCAAATCTGATTCCCTATTCCACTGTAAAATAGTGTTCAAATTAATGCTTCTGCAGTCTGTTTCCATGCCGCAGAAGAGCATTCTCATGATGACAGAAAATAAGGTAGGTCCTAAGGAAGAGAGAAATCTCCTGATAAGCTCTAGATGTCAGGAAATCTTGACTCTTGCATTAGGAAAGGTGTAATGTCTGTCAGTATGAGGCTTGATCTCATTTGCTGTCTCTTGAATAATGCAAAATTGATGGCTTAAATTCATCCCTGAAAGTTCTTTGCGTTCCCACTGCCAAGAAAAAAGAAAAAAAGAAAAAAAAAAAGAAAAAAAAAGAGAAAAAAAAGAGAAAAGAGAAAAAAGAAGGAAAAAAAAGGTTCCTTTGTTTGCAGTAGACCATGAATTTGTAGAATAATGATACATTCAGAAGTATGAAGGCTTAATCTTTCCTTTACATTGTTTAATACACACTGGGTATAGCATGGCTAGTTCTAAAAACCAGATAAAATGATTGTTGCATGTTACCATTGGTAATCCAGTTTAAAAATTAGAAAATGGTCTTTTGGAGTGGTAGCCAACATGCAGGAATCAGATTTTTTTTGTCTGCTTATGCAAAATGAGGGCGTTTTTTTTTTTCTACTCCATGTTTTGTGTTGTGTTTCTTTTTAATCTTAATACTGGTTAGACATTGCTTTGTACTTCCTTCATACTTTCTTTTCCTTAAATGGTCAATATCTTTATTTCAATAATCCAAATCACAGTTCTACAGAACTAGTCATTTACACATCTGATACAGTTTTATTGCACTAAAAGCATACTTTTCCATGTAATGCTAGTAAATAAGCCACATTTGATTGCATCTATCCCTAAATCCTGCTGAAGTGTTACCAGCTCTAACACTGCATAAGCAAGAGAAACCATCAGTTTATCCAAATGTAAGTGACCAGACTAAGTCAGATAAAGTTTCCACAGAGACATCAAACACATGTCACCAGACCATCTCATTTCACAAGCAGCAGCATCTCATTAGGAGCTCTGAGACATTCTGTTCCATTAAACCGGGAACAGGCAGGCTGGAGTAGGCACCTAAAACATTATGTAGCTCTGTGCATCTGTTCACTGTACTTAGTCATGCTTAATCCTCACTGCTTCTAACGAGGTTTTTAGTGAAGTTAATTGTGTTACAAGCTTTTGCCGCTGAGAGCTCTGTGACTGCAGTTGCAAGACTGCTTTGGTTAAATTACTGAAAACAGGTACTCATTGCACTCTGCAAGCTTGCTTTGGCATAGCTCTTTTCAGAGTTTCTTATATTATTGCTTTGTATCTTAACTGCTTATGGTTTGTTAAAATATCAATATATATCATTATTTTATCAAAGGTCATATTCTTTGTAGTTGTGGATGACCTGTCCCTGGAAACATTCAAAGCCAGGTTGGATGGGACTCTGACATACCCGATATAGGTCAAGATGTCACTGGTCACTGCAGCAGTGTTGAATTAAATGATCATTAAAGATTCCTTTCAACCCAAACCTTTCCATGATTCCAATTGCTTTGACTAGGAGAAAAACAGTGAGAAAATGGCGCTGCAACTAATGCAATGGACCAGGAACATTGGAGCAAGACCTGGATGTCCTTGGACATGCGTCTCTCCTGACCCCATCCCTCACTTGTAACTGAGACATAGTATTGCTGTCCTTTAAGACACCTACAAGATGTGTTTCACTCTCTTCACAGGCTTCTAGTTACAGAGGTCTGGCACTACAGTTCTGGGCAACTGTAGTGGTTCTGAGTGTCACCTGTCCCTCACACACAATGAATTCACCAGACTAGACTCAGCTGTCTGGAAGTTAAGGAACGGAGCTTTATATATACAGCTTAGCACAATATACAAGCAGATATTTACAATATATTACAATTATTTACAATTATATGCAATTATATACAAGTTAAAGGTAATACAGAAACACAGTACCTCTACCAGCAACCAGAGTGCCCAGGAGGGGTTCCTAATCACCCTTCCACCTTCTTTCCACCCCCTTCTACCCGCTCCCTTATCTCAGGATCTCTCTCTTGCATGCAAGGTGAGTTGGAAGAGGTTGGCAAGGGGGATTAAGAAGCAGAAGGGTTAGTTGGAAAGTGTGCAGGGTCAGTGTTATGAATTATGCAAAATTAATAATGTGTATTGATGTTGATATCCAGGCAAAGATTGTTAATAACTATGAATATGGTTTATTAACATTAAATCTCACCAGAAAACATATTTGCAAGGTTCAAAATACACAGTTTTGATACTTAAACACACAAGAAACAGCCAAAACTAGATCACTTTAAGAGGCAACTAGCAAATGCAAACATTACACCGGAAGAGAAGGTTCTTGCGGCCAGTATACGTTTGCAGTTAATTATATTACTTATCCAATAGATGGATGCAGGAAGCTCTTTTCTGCTTACGGCAGAAGGCAATTGGTGAATTACAAGAGGCTTTATGGACTCATAAAATAGTGTCAGACAGTACCCAAAGCACTTGGAGGGGTTGCTGTCAGCAGTCTCAAAGCTGTTAGAGGCTTTGGAGTTTTCCCAGGCTCTTTTCTTGGGAAACTGGGAGTCCATAGCATAATCTCTGGCGTGGTTCTGGGATTCAGCAGAAGCCTTGCAGAGCGGCAGACAGGATGCGATGTGATGTTCAGCCTTGGCACAATGTCACGCTGGCTATGCAGGCTGATCACCTGCAGGCATTTAGAGGCTGTTCCTGGTAAACTGGAGGCAGTGGGGTTTCCAGCCAGTTCAGGATGCAATGAGGCAGCAGCAGCAGCACACTGTGCTACCGGTTCATCCCTTTTCATCAATACAGCCCAAGACTAGTGGGCCTTTGGACATAGATTATCCAATCAGAATGGCACTTTACCAAGCTTGACCACATTAGGTGAGACCAGGACTTCCATGTTCCCCCAGCACAGAAGGAGGGGGAGCAGGGGAACATGTCTAAGCAAGCCAGAGTCCTTAGACTCAGTGGCTGCAGGTTCTTTGTCCTCTTTTCCATGGTTGCTTCTCCCCATAGCAGAAGGAGGGAGAGCAGAAAAAAAGATGTCTGGGCAAGCCAGGACATGTATAAGCCTATTTTGGCCTATCCAAGCCTACCACAACAGTCAGGCAGAAGGGTTAATGCAGCAGAAGCCAGGCAGAGACTGTCTTATCTGTGTCTGTGTCCTTCCTTTTGTATGTTGCAGCAGAATGAATGGGTAATTTAGACATCACCTTTTTTTTTTCCTTCCACAGCCAATAATCTAATTTCTCTCATTAAAGTATTCCAATCAGCCTCAAACCAGCACAGCAACCTCACACACTAAGTGCTAGAATGGTATCTTCTGATGCTGCAACTAATGGGAGCATTTGTTACTGACTCATCTCTCATGCTTATCTAGTGCAGGAGAGCACTTCATTATTTCTGGTGCAACTTGAAAATTTTTGGGTGCCTTGAACTATCCTTTTGTCAATACAAGTTTAACTCATAACATATCCTAAACAGCATGGCTAATACATTTTATTTTTATTGAATTAGTGCTCCTGAAACCCAGAAGCAGGTTTCTACAGTTCTTAATGCTGTCCTTTCAGAGGGAAATACCATATTCTCCCGCACTGGAGTGACAGAGAAGAGGACTGAAAAATGAGCAAATATTTTGACGAGTGCTAAGGAGAAAACTCAAAATGAGGTGATATTGAGGATAGAGGTCAAATTTCTGACATCTAAATAAATGGATGATAGAACAACAAAAAAAATGTTCTTTTCACAGGGTTCTTTTACTAAGTGTACAGATTATTTAAATATATCATGGTGTTTCTTTAAAAAGCAATGCATAGCTTTTAATGTAAGGGTTGTGAGTTAAGAGGAATAGCCTCTCATTGCATATGCATTCTAAGTAGTTTACAAAGGTGGCAAATTAATCCATGTCTCAGATGAGCAGTGAACACTAGAGACAATGGCAAACTTTAATGGTAGCCTAGAAGTAACGGATGATGGTGATTTGCCTGTGCTGTAGAAGGGAGGATCAAGTAATCATGGTTTACTAACATGTCTTGCCTCTAGTAGTCAAACTCTAGGGAAAAAAAAAAGGTTTTATTCCGTTCTTTGCCCATTTTCCCTCTGCTCAACATAGATTCTCCCTTTCCTGGTGCCTGCCAGTGGCTGTACTGTGGGAAAACTCTATGCCTGAGTTTTTCTCTCTCCTTTTCTATTTTCCTACTTTGTTTGTCCGCCCAATTTCATTTGCTGCATACAAAGAAATGTTGTCTCTGTTGTGTACAAAGACAGAAGTCAAAAGTGGAAACAAGGTTATTAGTCGGACCTTCTGTTTGTTATCTCAGTATTTACCTCTTCATCTGATTAAATGCTCTGGAGATGTTTATTCCTATTTAGAAGCAGTAAGTCATAGAAACTTTACCAGTTATTTCATCCAGAAACACACAGTGGTATATTACAGAGGGCTGTCATGCCCAATTAGCTGCTATGTAATACCAAATTTGGCCTTATGGCCAACAGCTCGAGATTACTCCTTTTGAAAGTCATTATATTCCTTTGAGTCATTGATCAAAGGAATTTCAGCTGGAAGATTTCCTGGTTCAATGTCCTTCTGGAGAGTTAGATAGCCAGGGAGTATTCAAGAAACATCACGTTCAAGCTGAAGCATGAAGTAATGACTTGCTGGCGTATGGTTCCCATTTCCTTCATCCACATTAATTACTTTCAATAAATTCTCCATGATCCAGAGTATTCCTATTTTGATTATTATAATTTTCTTCCTCTCTTCACTGAGTAGACGATAGGAAATGTGGGTTTTTTTCCAGGCATGCATTCATTCAAGGCCTGTTCAAATTAATACTTGCAACCTCAGCTCTGAATTCATTAGGTTAGGGTAGAAAAGAGAATGCTTGAAGAATGAAACATCTCTGTGTTGAAAACATCAGTGTGGAAAATACTTCCTTGGAAATCTGTGACCCAAAACTTTATCTTTTGAGATTTTGTGTGAAGCTCTTGAAAACTTAAACAGATCCTTTCTTACTTGAATCTAGTAGAAACATAGCTTTTGTTTTCTCAGATATTGTGCATTTAATCACTGATCCCCTCTGAAAAATATCAACATTAAAAGATTGCTATTAATGTAATTGTAATAACTCTAAAATGAGAGAAGACAATCTGGAAAATAACCTGGTAATCGAGGAAAATAAATGTTAGAGCAGTACTAAGTGATGATGGGGTCAGATATATTTCATAATGTCATTTTGGTCACCTTTTCCTTTAAACTTGCCTCTTTCTTTTGGATGGCTTGGGAGAGCTGCCAGCTCTCTGACTAGCAGTGGAGTACAACCAATAACATAAAAGATGAGACTGCTATGTTATAGTAATGAATAATTAACTTTTGTTGTTGGTGGTGGTTAGCAAATAAATTGTCACACAGAAAAGTCTAAGAGAAGGTTGTGTGATGTCTAGCCATGACCAGTTGACACAAACGACTCATTAGACCACTATCAGTGAGTTCAGAATTTCAATTAATGTGCCAAAAGAACAGCTTTAAATGATTCAGTAGAACTCTCTGCTCATACTCTTCATCCCAAAACATAGTTTGGGCATGTTTGGGCATCTCCATTTGGTTCAGTTTGGTGTAGGCTTTGACCCAAGACTAAGCTGTCCTCGGGAAGGATTCAGTGAGTAAAGACATAAACCACAGCGTTGGGCTGAGATTGCACTGTTGTTAGAGGGAATGGCATGGAACAGCTCTTCTTACAGCTCCTCTTTGACACGTTTGAGTGTCCATTAGATTTTACTGTAGATCATACATCATAGAATCAGTCAGGGTTGGAAGGGATCACAAGGATCATCTAGTTCCAACCCCCCTGCCATGCCCGGGGGCACCCTACCCTAGAGCAGGCTGGCCACAGCCCCATCCAGACTGGCCTTAAACACCTCCAGGGACTAGGCCTCAACTGCCTCCCTGGGCAACCCCTTTCAGAGTCTCACCACTCTCATGCTGAAGAGCTTCCTCCTCACTTGCAGTCTGAATCTCCCCACCTCCAGCTTTGCTCCATTCTCCCCAGTCCTGTCACTACCTGACATCCTAAAAAGTCCCTCCCCAGCTTTTTTGTAGGCCCCCTTCAAATACTGAAAGGTCACAATAAGGTCACTTTGGAGCCTCCTCTTCTGCAGAGTGAACAGCCCCAGCTCTTTCAGTCTGTCCTCATAGGAGAGGTGCTCCAGCCCTCTGATCATCCTCATGGCCCTTCTCTGGACATGCTCCAGCATCTCCACATCCCTCTTGTAATAGTGGCTCCTGAACTGGATGCAATACTCCAGGTGGGGTCTAAGCAGAGCAGAGTAGAGGGGGAGAATCACCTCCCTCGACCTGCTGGCCACGCTTCTCCTGATGCAGCCTAGGCCCTGGTTGCCCCTCCGGGCCGCAAGTGCACACTGCTGGCTCATGGTGAGTTTTTTGCCCACCAGCACCCCCAGTTTCCTCTCCTCAGGGCTGCCCTCCAGCCAGTCACTGCCCAGTCTGTATTTGTGCTTGGGATTGCCTCAACCCAGATGAAGGACCTTGCACTTGGTCTGTGTGTCCATGTTAGTGTGCATATCTCTTCAATCGTGAGTTTGCCTCTACTGTGCCATGCTGGGCACTCTGAAATACATGGGGATGCAACTGAAGGCCTTTTCCTCCTGCCAGGGTCTTCCAATGAGACATTAAGTAACAGAACAGCAGTGTGAGAGGCCTTAAGGCAATTTGCTTTTTGTGCCTCTTGTGTGCCTGAGTTGGGCAACCATGACACCTTCAGCAGACATGATCAGTCAGGGTGGGCATGGAGAGTCAGGTGTGTGGATGTTTTCAGGGCCCAGAGATCAATAGCTGGCATTTTTATTTACAAACACATCAATGCCTTTAACAGTAAGATGGAGCCTGTCATTAACTTGTATGAACAATATAGAACTGACTGGATAACTTTGGAGCAATGTCATATAAATTCTGTGAAATGCTGACAGAGCAGATCAGTCTGGTGTATCACAGAATCAGAGCATTTACCTCAGAGGCAGGAAGGGACCTATAGAGATTATCGAGTCCAATCTCCCTGCCAAGGCAGAATCCCTGAAGGTAGCTAGCACAGGAACACATCCAGGCAGGTTTTAAAAGTCTCCAGAGAAGGAGACCACAACCCCCCAGGGAGCCTGTTCCAGTGCTCTGTCTCCCTCACTGTAATGAAGTTGCTCCTCATGTTGAGCTGAAACCTTCTATGCTCCAGTTTGTAGCTGTTGCTCCTCATCTTACTGCTGCAGACCACTGAAAAGAGATTGGCTTCATCCACTTGACACCCACCCCTCGTATATCCATCGACATTGATGGGATCTCCTCTCAGTCTTCTCTTCTCCAGACTAAACAGCCCCAGGTCGCTCAGTTTCTCTCTGTAGGGGAGTTGCTTGAGTCCTGCAGTCAGCCTTGTGGTTCTCCACTGCAGGACTCTTTCCAGCAGGTCTCTGTCTCTCCTGATCTGGGCCAAGCTCAAGATTGGACACAGATATGACATCTGTTCACAACTGCAGCATACAAGAGGCAAATAATATATGCTACATTGTGCAAAGTAGTAACTATTTCTGTCTAGTCCATAAATATAGGGCTACTGTAAAGTGATGTCTGTTTTTGGCAAAGTGTGCCAGGCTCTGTCACTACCCATCAGATCAGCCTAAGGGCATGTTTCTGAGGACAGCATTTGCCTAATCATCTTTGTAATGGTTTTGTTTGTTTCCTAGCAGGAGCATAGGAAGTAATAAACACTAAATAAGGTTAATATGAGAGCATTATGGATTGTTTACCTTTTATCAGTTTTGGTGAGAAATAACAAGATTATTAATAGAGCTAAAGTTCTAGGAAGTAAATAGGTTGCTCTGCATCCACTTTTTCTGTTATGGTGCAGATAATTACATTTACTAATATGTTATGTTTATTTTACACATCACATGAAAGCACATTTTCAGCTGGTTTTATAACAGTGGTCTGAATTTCTATTGCTCTTCATATACATTTTTTTCTTCTGAATGTTGGTTGCAACTAAAATGAGGTGTTTGGAGTGCTACATGTTATTGTAAGCATGAAGTAGACACAAGTCCAGTTGATGAAGTAGTTGGGGGATCTGATGATGAAGTATGTTAGTCTCATAGTCTGAGATCAGATAGTCCACAGCCTCATGACACAAAGCACTAATCTGGTATAGACACATTTTGTTGGCTCAGATTCAGAGAAAGTTGACAGTTCACATAATACTAGAAAGCTTTTTGCTAAATAAGGTTCTGCAAACTATGTAAAACATGTAAAAGTGTAAGCTGACATCAACTCCATAATGTGTACTGTAGCATTTCAACAGTCGTATGTTTATATCTAACAGGGATCAAACTTGTGTTGCTGAGTGATTGAATGATGCCCAGAGGTAAAGGACGACAGTCAAGCAACCCAGGAGTGCTGTAACAGGAGTTGTACAACAGATGTATTGCCTTTTCAAAAGAGAAGAGCTCACAGCAAAAAAAGACCTTTGCAAATTCTACTGAGAGCAATGGCAACATAAGACAGCATAATCTAATTAAAAAATTTAAGTAAAATACTGGCTGAAGGTCATATGCTTTGCCAATCAAAACTGTTGGAACTTTGTCCTTTCAGCTGATCCAACAACACAACAATTAACAAAGAAAAGAATCCAAATTATGTGAGTCAAATCTCTTATCAGTTGCATACTTAAGGCCTGATGGTGCCCTAAGATTGTGTGGTATTTTATATTTGCTTAGTGTTAATACTAGTGACTTTAAGTGCTGTGTAACTAATCTCTGAAGGAACTAAATATTCTATCTGCTATTAGGTAGCCAGCTTGCATACTGCATACACATTTGCATGCCTCTATCCAAAATTACAGATACAGAATAGAATAGAATAGAATAGAATAGAATAGAATAGAATAGAATAGAATCAACCAGGTTGGAAGAGACCTCCAAGATCATTCAGGCCAACCTAGCACCCAGCCCTGTCCAGTCAACTAGACCACAGTACTAAGTGCCTCATCCAGTCTTTTCTTGAACACCCCCAGGGACGGTGACTCCACCACCTCCCTGGGCAGCCCATTCCAAGGGCAAATCACTCTCTCTGTGAAGAACTTCCTCCTAACATCCAGCCTATACCTCCCCCGGCACAACTTGAGGCTGTGTCCCTTTGTTCTGTTGCTGGTTGCCTGGGAGAAGAGACCAACCCCCACCTGGCTACAGCCTCCCTTCAGGTAGTTTTAGACAGAAATGAGGTCACCTCTAAGCCTCCTCTTCTCCATATTACCTGGCCAAATAATAGTTAACAATAGAAGAAAGAAGAAAACAGAAAGAAGAAAAAAAAAACAATTAAAAAAAAGAAAAAAGGAAAAAGAAAAGAGAAAAAAGAGAAAAGAAAAAAAGAAAAAAAAAGAGAAAAAGGAAAAAAGAAAAAAAACAGAAAAGAGAAAAAGAAGAAAGAAAAAAGAGAAAAAAGAAAAAGAAAAAAGGAAAAAAGAAAACAAAAATAAGAAAAAAAGGGAAAAAGAAAAAAGAAAAAATAAATAAATCCCCCTCCCTTACAGGACTATTAATAAATAAATAAATAATAGTATATTCTGACTAGATAACTCAGGTTTTTAAACCAATTTACTGAAAAATGTGAGTATGTGGTTCATTCCCAAGCTGTTAATGCTGAAGTTTTGACATCTGAGACTGTTGATTTTAAGGAAACTCCTTGTTTTCTTTGCCAGAATGCCATTAGAATCAAATATTCTTTATTACTCTTTTGTGTGAGATGAGTGGTTCTTGCAAAGAAATTCACAGGTTTCTGTACTACTAGACTCTTAGTATCAATCCACAGTTATTAACAGGTACAAGGAGAGTAACAGGCTTTAAATAATGACTGAAGTTGTGCATTTGATATTAGATGCAACATATAATGTTGCTGTCATTGAATGTCATTTTGTTTCAGTACACAGTTAGCAAAGCTAATGTTAATTGTAGGGTAATACATTTTAAGATCAGAGAGGAAGTGTCATTTTCTTTCCAGTGTTCTCCTTTATGACACCAGTCATAGACTTTGAGCTACCTCAGCTACAGGTTTCTCAAGGGAAGGGCAGGAATTGCACATTAGCAGTGATGGCTGTAGTTATGCTCCCAAATGCTGTGAGGTGGTGCTGGTGTATGCTGGTGGTTTAATTTGAGCTTACATTTGTGTAGTTTTCTGTTGAGATCAATGACTTTGTGTTTGATTGAAATCAATCTTAACGAAAGGGCACCCAACCCTGATCAACCACACGCAACAAATGATAGATACTGATTTTTTTCCTGATTATCAATATATGATGGAACAAGGGGATTTACTTCTCATAACTTGTCATAGATGCATATACATTTCATATTAGTGTTTGATGGCCGGGTTCTCTCTCAGTCCAAACTGTAGTGGAAGTTCTGTGGTCATCTTAAACTGGTATAATCAGATCCTTCATGAGCTTTATCATACAGCTGGGTGAGACTTGTGCCAGTAGAAGCGCAAGGTAATAACTATACAGAGTGAGCACTTGCAGGCAGGAGACACTGACTGAGGTTGTTGGTTTTTTTTTTTTTCAGAGCTGTGGCTGCTTTATGTCACTGTAAAGTGGATGTGAAATTACAGCTTTTCATTAGATTTCAGAGATGTCTTAGAAATATCCACTAGCAAGGCCAATGATTAACATTAAATCTTCCTAACTTGTGGTGACTCTTTTTTCCCCACCTTCCTTTTCTGCATTAGGTATAAAATATATCTAGGCCTTATTCAAGCCGAGGGAGTACTTTTCTTCTATCCTTAAAGCTCAAAATTCTGAAAGAAAATAACACATCTCATTCCCATTTAACTCCAGCAAGAATCACATCTATGCCATATCACTGCCCTGTCCTCAGTGCTGCAGAAAGAGCAATTTCCATGCATTTTCAATTCATTTCCATCTAGGCAATAAAGAGCCTTTTGCTGTATTCAGACTCAGGGTTCCTTAGCATTCACTAAGAGTATCTTTAGTCTGGTTTTGCATTTATCTGTGACTGCAGAAGGGTATAATGATCTGACACGACCTTTCTTCTTGCCTAGGGGCAAGCAGTCAGTATACCAGTGATCATAATCTGTAGATTGGTTTGTCAGGTTGCTCTGACAGACTTCAAATACTCATATCTCACTCTCAGATCAGATGAGAAAAAGGCACTGGCATCAAGTGTACTGCAGATGGAATAACTAGTATGTTGCTTGTATGATTATTTATGATACAATAATCACAGCTGATGGCAAATACTTCCTGCAGATATGTTTTCTCATAATGAGGATTATGTATTTCGCCATTATTTCTTATTTTCCCTCTTTCTTTTTTATTCTTTTTATCTCCCCCTCTCCCCCCCACCCCTGCTCTTTATGTGGGCTTTGAACAACAAGATAGCCTGGGCATTGAGTGATTTGGCTAGAGGAAGAGCTAACTCTTAAAAAACATGGACAAAACAATCTTACAGGGTGCTTTTAATGTTGTCTTCAAAAAGGCAAGTCTGAAACATCAAAACCATTCTGAAAAAGTAGGTGGGTGTAAAGATGGAGTACACTTTCTGTCTGACATTGTTGAAGAGACTTGCTAGGGATACCTCCTTGCTACCTAATGGGAGTGCAATTTGCCCTCTGCAAAGCCTTGCCTCAGGGTGCACCAGGAGGGTTTAACCACTTTTTTCAGTCACCATGGAAAATCCACTAAAACGATTTTTATGTTGATCCCAGATCTTGTCATAATCCAGATCATAAACCCAAACAAAAGTATAGCTACAATGAACTAAGTAGTCTCATAACTTCAGACACCTTCCAGAGAATGTTAGTAGAAAAACCACTACACAAGTAGATTGGTTTACTTCCTCTTATTTCCCAAAGAAACACAAGCAGGACATTTTACCACACCATCCCAGTCTTAAATTTGAGCAATACACATACAACAAAATGCAGAAATCATATTCATTTATGCAGATAGTACTTAACTATGTTTTCATCAAAGCTAAAATTAAAATGGCAGTGTATTAATTTTAAGTGTTTTGCAATTAAGCTGAAAGAAGTTGAACTTCTGTTCCACAAGGGAAATTAATGCCAGATGATATTTTGATATCCAGAACTCTCACCACCCCCAACCACTAATCTTAATAATATTTAGGTTCCTACATGGTCATGGAAACATTCTCTGGATAATATCTAGATCTAGTAATAACCAGCAAAATATACAAACATTAATTGAACTGGAAGGGAAGATTCTCATGGTCAAATGCCGCTTATGACCAATATACCACTTGCCCAATAGATGGATTCAAGGAGCTCTTTCTGCTTATGGCAGGAGGCAATGGAGAATTACAAAGAGACTTTTAAGCATTTTCTCACAAAACTATTACCTAGCTCACAGGAGCTAACCACAAATGCAGACAGTGCCCAAACGCTCTCAGGGAACTCTGTCTTGTCATCCGTTGAGACTTGATTCTTCCTAGGCTTCTGGGGAAAGGTAACAGACAACCTCTGGCCTTGTCTCCTGGCTCCTCTGGACGATCTGGGTAGACTTTCAGGTGCAGACAGGATGTCTTGTGATGTGCAGTCTCAGCACGATGTCACTCTGGCTATGCAGACTGGTCATGTAGAGGCATGTTCCTGGTAAACTCGCAGCAGTGGAGTTTTCAGGCAAACAATAAGGCAGTATGCACTAGCAGCAGGCAACAGCAGGCACAAATACAATGGCAGAGCACGGCAGACCACACTGTTTACCTTTTTATCAATGTGGGCTGAGATTAATTGCTCTTTGGACACAGAATAGCCAATCAGAATGGCAGTTAGCCAAACCTTACCAGAGTAGGCAAAGCATAGGCCTTGAGCAAGGCAGGTACAAGCTAAGTGTGTTTACCTTGTTTACCACAGGACTCTGAGCATGCCATAGTCCTTACACTTAGTGGCTCCAGGTTCTTTTGTCTCATTTCCCATGCTTGGTTCTCTGGTGGAACACAAAAACATGCCTGGAGAAGCCAGGATATGTATTAAGCCTATTTTGGGCCTATTAAGCCTACAACAACAACTTCCTGGTAACTTTTTTTTAGTAAATGTTTAATGCTAAAGTTTTAAAGAGAGTCAAAACCACTGAACTACAGCCTCTCTCTTTGTAGTGTTCTAAAGTAAAAGTGTATTGATGTTCTGTGATATTTTTGAGTAACAGTTAGGACTGGATGTGACAATCAGTAACTCAGTGTATTAATTACACTTAAAGCAAACCAAATCTAATTAGACTACAATGCATATCTATGATAGTTTATATTTTTCTGGTTTATGTCACATATTTATGATAGTTTTATTGTGTTTTGAAATATTATGAACTTCAATGGACTTCCAATTCTGATTAAAAAAATCGCTGTTTATATAAATGGTAGAAATTGTGCCTAAAAGTATTTCTGTAATCAACATATTTTAAATTCCACAGAACTATTGAGGCTGGAATAGACCTCTGAGATCATCCAGTCCAGCCTATGACCTAACCACCACATCAACCAGACCATGGCACCGTGTGCCACGTCCAATCTTTTCTGAAACACCTCTAGGGACAGAGGCTTTACCACCTCTCTGGGCAGTCCATTCCAGTGTCTAGTTCCCCTTTCCGTGAGGAAGTGCTTCCTAACATCCAACCTAAACATCCCATGGGACAGCTTTAGGCCACGCACTCTCCTCTTGTCACAAGTTGTCTGGGAGCAGAGCCTGACTCCAACCTTACTACAGCTTCCCTTCAGGTAGCTGTAGAGTGTGATAAGGTCCCCTCTGAGTCTCTTTTTCTCCAGGCTGAACACCCCCAGCTTCCTCAGCCTCTCCTCATCAGCCTTCCCCTCCAGTCCTTTCCACAGTCTCATTACTCTCCTCTGGACTTGCTCCAGCACCTCAATATCTATTTGCAGTGAGGGGCAATAATAATTTGCATTATTAATTGATGCCTTTAAGTACCTGGTATTTTAGCAGAGGGTAAGCATTGTCCATTGGTTGTTCAAAGCATTATCTCATATAATCACACGAGGTTCAATGACAACAAGTGTAAGGTCCTGACGCTAGGTTGGGGTAATACCCCATGTCAATACAGGCTGGGGGATGATGTGATTGAGAGCAGCTCTGCAGAAAAGAGCTTGAGGATATCGGCAGATGAAAAGTTGAATATGAGACAGCAATGTGTGTCCTTGCAGGTCAGAAAGTGCACAGCTCTTGGGCTGCATCAAAATCAGTGCAGCAGGCAGGTCAAGAGAGGTGATTCTGCCTGCCAGACCTTACCTGAGGTAGTGGGTTCAGCTCTGCAGTCCTCAGCACAGGAAGGATATGGACCTGTTGGAGCAGATCCAGAGGAGGGCTGTGAAGCTGATCACCTTTCCGATGAAGAAAGTATGAGAGTGTTGGAGTTTTTCAGCCTGGAGAAAAGAATGCTCCAGGGACACCTTATTGTGACTTTTCAATACTTAAACAGAGACTTCTAAGAAAGATGGAGAGAGAATTTTTAGCAGTTGGTAGTGACAGAGGCAACTGTTTTAAACTAGAAGAGAATATAACATTTATATCACATAAAAGGAAGAATTTTTAAGGGTGGTGAGATACTGGAACAGTGAAGTGCTGTAGTAGTTACAGAACTGGTACAAGCAGCACAGGGATACTCAAAGTAGTTAACAAACACTCAAGGCCAATATCCTGTAATGATCAAGTTCTGCCTTTATCTGAGTTTGAAAAACAACTGGGGATAAATAAATTACATAAATGTATTCAGGAGCACAAGTCCTGTAGAGTAAATGTCACAGCAATTGTGAACCGCAGCAGCTTTAAAATTAACAACTAGTACAAAAAAGCATGTGTCTGATGCTTGAAAGACCAGTTGATTGCTCTCCCCAGATCTGGAGAGAGGAAAGTGAATCTTTAAATGTCACTTGGGGAGAAGTAGAATGGGAAGGAGGAACTGAGAAAAATCACACATGAAGGAAAAGACATCTTCACTGTATTTTGAGATCTTGACAGATGTACTTATGATTAGGCCTGGTGTAAAAAACAGATATCATTGCTGTTTTCACTAGTATAAGACAATAAAATGCCATTAACTCACAAGTAACTGCATTTCTTATCAGATAGCCCAGAGGGTGATGTAATCTTGCCTAGTTCCACTAGTTATTTTATATGAAAAGGCAGCAGTTTCAACTTGCTTCTATGGAATGCAGTACCAAATAAACCTGAAGTTTAATCCTGTAAATTTACTGACATTAGATATCTGCTCATAAAATATTTATTAGGAGTTTAAGTATGTGTTTAAATAGTTTGTTGCATAGTGACAGAACTATATTGAAATGCTTCCAGCACATCTGCACTACAAATTGCAGAGCTCTGGAATGGGTTTCAAATTAGATAGTCCTGCAAAATTCAGGCAGCAAAACTGTATGGGCTGTTTCCATGGCTTGGCTAAGGCTGAGTACTATACTGTTCTGTATTGTTTTAGCTAAACTGGGAATCTAAAGTAATGCTTTACTGTTTATTGAAGATATGAACCACTGCTTTTTAGTGTTACTGCAGTGGGCACTGGATTCTGCAGTAGTAACAGATGTCTTCATTAATTCAGGAAGGCTGAACAGAAATGTGAAAACCTAGTAATAAGTGTTCACAAGCTCAATTCTTCCTGGAAATGGGAAAGATATTTCTGTAGTAGTATGTATTGCCTACTAGTTTGAACATGCAAATACATTTAAAGAGTATTTGAATAGCAAAAAAAGGGGTACTATTGTACAGAGACAAATTGGAATCTGTCTATCTCCTCTCTCCCTATACACTCCTAGAATCACCCAGGTCGGAAGGGACCACTAAAGGTCATCTATACAACCCCTCTGCAGTGAGCAGAGTCATCCTCAACTAGATCAGGTTGCCCAGAGCCTTGTCGAGCCTCACCTTGAATATCTCCAGGGATGGGACCTCAACCACCTCTCTGAGCAACCTGTCTCAGTGTTCAACTACTCTCATTTTAAAGAACTTCTTTCTAACATCCAAGCTAAATCTACTCCTCTCTAATTTCAAATCTTTGCCCCTTGTCCCATCACTGCAGGCTTTTATAAACAGTCTCCATTCTTCTTCTAGGCCCCCTTCAGGTAATAGAAGGTCACTATTAGGTCTCCCCAGAGCCTTCTTTTCTCTAGGCTGAACACCCTCAGCTCCCTCTGTCTGTCTTTGTAGTAGAAGTTCTCCAACTGCCTGATTATTTTCGTGGCCCTCCTCTGGACCACCTCCATGTCCTTCCTGTATTGAGTGCTCCAGATATGGGCACAGTACTCCAGGTGAGGTCTCAACAGAGCAAAGTGGCAGAATCACCTCTCTGTATCTGCTGGACACACTTCTTTTGATGCAGCCCAGGATGTGATTTGCCTTCTGAGCTGCAAGCCCACACTGTTTGCTCATGTCCAGCTTCTCCTCCACCAGAACTCCAAGTCCGTTTCCCCAGGGCTGCTTTCTATCACCTCCTCTCCCAGCCTATATTGATAGTGAGGGTTGTTCCGAACCAGGTGCAGGACCCTGCACTTGGTCTTAGTTATATGAGATGGATTTGTAGAGAATTAATATTGCCTTTGTAGTAGCAGAGAGGGCAGAAAAGGTACTAAGTCTGTCAGCTTTCCTGACATCCATGATAATGAAAACCTGTGCTGTTAGCTCTGTCGTATTTCACAGCTGAGGAAAAAAACCTTTATAGAGACACAAATAGTTAGATTCTGTATAGTGATTAACTAAAGCAAATGCTGCTTAGGCAATGCTGAATTTTATGTGTAAAGAAATGGAAATTAAAAAATACAAGTTTGTAGCCAGGTGGGGGTTGGTCTCTTCTCCCAAACAACCAGCAACAGAACAAGAGGACACAGTCTCAAGTTGTGCCAGGGGAGGTATAGGCTGGATGTTAGGAGGAAGTTCTTGACAGAGAGAGTGATTGGCATTGAAATGGGCTGCCCAGAGAAGTGGCGGAGTTGCTTTCCCTGGAGGTGTTCAAGAAAAGCCTGGATGAGGCACTTAGTGCCATGGTCTAGTTGACTGGATAGGTCTGGGTGATAGGTTAGACTGGATGATCTTGGAGGTCTCTTCCAACCTGGTTGATTCTATGATTTAGTTAAATTCTTTATTGTAGAATTTTTCCCTGTGGTGTGCATCCTGAATTTGGAGCAGCCGTAGCAGCTTGGGTAAGCTTATAAAGTTTCCTGAATTCTATCTGACCACCCGTAAGTTTTCTAGTTAAGCAGAGCAGTCATGAACCTGCTGCCTGCCAGAAAAGTTGAATGATTTCCTTGATATTACCTTGATCAGTACAAATGCACATGTTTTGGAGAGAGGTTTGTCTGTGTGGGTTAGCCTAATAGACAAATGCCCCAGTAGCACTGGCAATTGAAATGAGATTGGAAGATTGACTATTCTTCATGAGAACAAAAGGCAACTTTAAGCTAATATCCCATTTTCAACAGTGACCAAAAGTGAATGTCTAATAAATAATGTAAGAATCAGGACAGGTTATAAGGTAATTTCTTCTCATAGTCTTGCATCCTTACCCTATTTTCTCTTCAAATACTCATGAGCTGGATGAGGTTTCCATGTACTTGACAGTGCACAGTTATTTTTCCTTCAGCACATTTGTCCAAAATGCAAAGGCTGCTGAATCTTCAGTTCAGTAAGTGGCCCTCTGGAGATCTCTAAATTGCAGATTACCAGAAGCAGGGACTGTAAACCAGGGATGCATTGCTCTCTTGTTCTCCAAAACACTGCGGAAAACAAAAACCTCAATGCTCATTGTGGCAGTGCGGAGTTGATAAAGTTCAAGAGGTACTCAAAAGCAGCCCTGTGTCATGGATCTGTGTACTGCTGCAGGCTTGCTCCTTCTGCAGCTAATTCAGTGCATGACTAGGGATGCCAAAGCAGAAAGTCCTTGGTTTAGTTTACTTTAAAGAAGCAATCTTAAAAGCCGTTGCCAGTGAGTTCTGGGCTGAGGAGTGTTGGTGAGAAGAAGCTGTCCTCTTCTTGTTATTTCAGGGATCTGTGGGATTGGAGCTGATTGAAAATATTGTACTGTGTCAAAGGAAAAGACAGTGACCTTTGCTGAAAAATAGCTTAGAGAAAATCATGTTTACAGTCTCTAGGATCTTGCCCTGCTTTTCTATAAGCTTCTGAATCATAACAAATGTTGCTGTTATGTAAACCTCCCAATGTGTCAGTTTGCTGATATTTCTAACCGTGAAGTTCTCCCTGAGCCCCCCCTCCTTTCTGAAGTCATTTGCCCTGCATCTTCTGACCATTGCTCTGTGCTTCTCGAATAACTCTTCTTTTTGGTATTTCCTGTCCAATCCACCCCACTTAAGTCACAGAGAGGTTTTTAGGAGTTTTCTGCTAAAAAAACTAACTCCAGTGCAGTTCCAGATGAAGTAAGAAAAAGTGCATTTGTTAATTGTTCTGTTTCCATGGCACCAAAGACCAGGCTTTTTCTTTCTTGTTTTGACAAACCATCTTTGTACTGAAAGGCCAGAGTGATCGCAAGTGGGTTTTATGCTGAGTGCTTTTGTGGTATCAGCTCCTTTGTAATCAGGAAATGGCAAATGCAGCTAGTAGGATTGCCTGATGTAAGGTTCTAATAGTCTATCAGTCTTTTTCACACAAGAGAAGTGAGTGAGTGAAATTTTGACGGTATGAGTGACAGGAAGATGCAGAGCTGAAGATAGGTCAGTTATTTCTCTCTATGAGATTTTTCCCATTGAGCAGGCTGTCTATCTGTGTGACCTGGAAGCAAGTACTTCATTGACAATGATGAGAGAAGTACTGTAAAGTCATAAAGTCACCCTTAGAAAGGCTGTCCCTGAACCTTTGTGGAGTACATAGGTGTCTGTGTCAGATGGAACAAGAATGCACCAGCCTTGTGTAACATCTTTGTTGGCGATGTGGACAGGGGCATTGAGTGCACCCTCACCAAGTTTGCTGATGACACCAAGCTGTGTGGTGTGGCTGACATGCTAGAGAGAAGGGATCCATCCAGAAGGACCTTGACAGGCTGGAGAGATGGGCCTAAGCCAACCTCATGAAGTTCAACAAGATCAAATGCAAGATCATGCATCTGGGTTTAGGCAATCCCAAGCACCAATATAGGTTGGGCAGGGACTAGCTTGAGAGCAGCCCTCAGGAAAGGGACTTGGGGATGCTGGTGGATGGGAGCTCAGTATAAACCATCACTGTTCTTGTGCAGCCCAGAGAGCCAACCAGATTCCGGCCTGCATCAAGAGAAGTGTGGGCAGCAGGTCGAGGGAAGTGATTCTCCCCCTCTACTCCACGCTGGTGAGACCCCACCTAGAGTACTGTGTCCAGTTCTGGAGCCATTATTACAAGAAGGATATGGCTGTGCTGGAAGGTGTCCAGAGAATGGCCACGAGGATGATCAGGGGGCTGGAGCACCTCTGCTATGAGCAGAGACTGAGAGAGTTGGGGATGTTCAGTCTGGAGATGAGGAGGCTCCAAGGTGACCTTATTGTGGCCTTTCAGTATCTTAAGAGGGTCTGCAAGAAAGCTGGGGAGGGACTTTTTAGGATGTCAGATAGTGATAGGACTAGGGGGAATGGAACAAAGCTAGAAATGGGTAGATTCAGACTGCATGTTAGGAAGAAGTTTTTTCAGCATGAGAGTGGTGAGATCCTGGAATGGGTTGCCCAGAGAGGTGGTTGTGGAAGCCACATCCCTGGAGGTATTGAAGGCTAGGCTGGATGAGGCTCTAGACAGTCTGATCTAGTGTGAGGTGTCCCTGCCCATGGTAGGGGGATTTGAACTAGATGATCTTTGTGGTGCCTTCCAACCCTGACTGATTCTATGATTCTATGATTCTATTATTTTATGTCTCCTACCAAGATACTTTGTGCTTCACATAGACTACGTAGATTTTGGGACTAGCACTACCCTCTCTCTCCCCCACCTTAATACCTGAACTGTCATGTGTAGCCAAACTATTCTATTGACTGCTGAAAGGTGAAGTTTTAGATAGGAAAAAAAAAAAAGATAGATTGAACTCTTAGGAATATTTTTTTTTTTACTGTTGAATTATTAAATGCTACAGAATTCAGCAGTGAATATCCTTCACAGAGGCAGTGTATGATTGGTACAATAAGAACTTGTTCAGATTCTGAGATAGATAATTTAGGTTATATGTGTTACCACAATAGTGAGGTGTCTGGTGTCTGGTGCTTGGAAAAGTAATTGAAGTTAGCTTCTTTGAAGAGCTGATGGCATAACTAAATTGCCTTGGTTAATGACCATGATGAAGCTGGAGAGGGGAATTAAAGAGGAAATCCTTGTCATATGTGACAAATCCATGGTCTTTCAGTCTGCCAAATATTGCTTACATTTATCCTCCTCAGTAGAAGATGAGGATGGGGTCATCAGTTTTGGGTAGCCATGAAAGTAGATGATAGCTGTCTGGGGGCAAAGATAGGATTTTTCACAATAGCAGCAAGATGGCTTCCTTTTCCCCAGCCCTTTTGTACTGCTGGTTTCTGTAGGACCCTGGGTAGGATCCTTACAGCTGAGCAACACAGAAGCACACAGTGAAAGCAGAGATGTGTGCTGCTATATATAGTGGAGATTATAATACAATCAAAAGTATTCTAGATTGCAGCCTTCTCAGTCATCCCTTCACACTGCAGGCTGTCAGGCGTACATCAGTCTCCATATTCTGTCTTTGGAAATAGGCTCACTGTTTGTCTCAGTGGTGTGTCTGTCTCTGTGTCTTTGGGAAATTTCACTCTGAGAAAGATTTATCTGCATTCGTTTTTCACTGGAAACAGGAGCATTTCCCAGGATCTGTTTAAACACAGCATTTCAAAGGAGGGGCAACCACAGTTTTATTTCTGCCTCTTCTAATCACATTTGGAAAGGCAAACACAGCTATCAATTTAATGGAATGCTTGCTTTTCTGAAACTGATCTTTGCTACAGCAAATGACAGAAGGATACTGTTACCCTGGGTATTTATGGATGCATTTCCTCAGCTGTAAATGTATTTCCTTATAAATTAGACAAGGTATTTTATGAAAGCAGACTTCTTTTCTATTTCTATATTGCTGTACATTCTGACATTACATTTTATTTCTTAGGCTGGTTACATAAAATCTGAAAAGGAAGAAATTGCAAGTTTGCTTCACCCAGGATGTTATTCTTTACTTCACATTTGATTTTTTTAATTTGCTTTTATGCTCTTTGTGATGGTTTTTGTGTTACTCACCCCCTCACACACTTCAGAAATCACCCAGACTAGACTCAGCAGCTCTGGAAATTGAATGAAGCTTTATATTTACAGCTTAGCACAATATACAAGCAGGTATTCACAATATATACAGAAATATACAAGTTAAAAGGTAATACAGAAACACAACACCTCTCCCAGAAACCTGAGACCCCAAGATGGGTTCCCAACTGCCCTTCCACCTTCTCCCACCCCTCTCTACCTTACCCTGGACGTTGCCTTGTGCCCAAGGAAGATTGGAGGGCCAGCCAGGGCGGGTAGGAAACAGGTGGATTAATCACAGAGATGGCAGACTAGGTTAGAGAGAGATGCAGTCCAAAGCCCAGACAGAGAGTGTCTGTATTATCTATATTTACGTTCTTGTTCTTATACATCTCTGCAAGCCTATGAGTGAAGTAGTCATCACCATTGTTTCTCTTTCACAGCCTGTAATCTAGTTCTTCTCACCAAAACATTCTAGCTAGCTTCAAACTAGCACGGTCTTGCAGTTGATCTGTAACAGGAAGATGCATAATTAAAATAAACAAAATTGTAACTTCAAAAGCTTCTTTGCTTTATTTCTAATCTGCTCTTGTGATATCCTCTCCCCTCTTCTTTCCCCTTTCCTCTCCTCTTTCCTCTCCCCTTTCCTCTCCTCTTTCCTCTCCCCTTTCCTCTCTCCTTTCCTCTTTCCTTTCCTCTCTCCTTTCCTTTCCTTTCCTTTCCTTTCTTCTCTTTTCCTTTCCTTTCTTTTCCTTTCCTTTCCTTTCCTTTCCCTTCCTTTCCTTTCCTTTCCTTTCCTTTCTTCTCTTTTCCTTTCCTTTCTTTTCCTTTCCTTTCCTTTCCTTTCCCTTTCCACTTTTTAATGAACAAGGTAACTGTATTAAAATCTAAGTAAAACTCTTTCTCTGCTCAGGCTATATTTGCAACAGATTGTGTTTTTTTCAGTAGCTTTCAGTTCAGAAATTAGCTGTAGTTGTAAGCATTGCCTACTAGAATGAAATTAACTGTGTACTAATTGAAGTGATTGTTTGAGAGGGCTGTTAATGTACAGATTAGTAGTGAACAGTTATGTCCGATGTGTTCCGGTCATCACTGCTACTGATTTTTGCTCTAGGTGTCAGTTATGGTAAAGGTTACCTCTTTCCAAGAGCTGAAATAATTTTTGCTAGTTTATTTCTGTGTTTGAATATTAGAGGGCATTATCCACAGTATAGAACTGCACACACACATCGCTTCCATTTGGATAAGAATCAGGTGAAAAATAAATTACAAAATAATAGTACTATTATAATGCTAATTATGATAATTTACCAGAGTGGATCAGTGGAAAGAAGCTATGAGGCTGTTACCAAAAAGCTCATAGCAATGTATTACAGATGTTGCTTCCTGAGGCTGTCCCTGAGACAACACATTTCTACCACAGCAGAAGTCCTGTGGTCTGGCACAATTAATTTCTGCTTCTTAATATTTTTTATTGTTGTTGTTTTTTTGTTTATCATGATGTCACAATTCTTTCTCTGC
Organism: Tricholaema leucomelas; assembly: GCA_013400475.1. Classification (NCBI taxonomy): domain Eukaryota; kingdom Metazoa; phylum Chordata; class Aves; order Piciformes; family Lybiidae; genus Tricholaema lacrymosa; species Tricholaema leucomelas. The sequence continues at coordinate 24,006 of WAAF01011203.1, read as the reverse complement.
ACTTTCCTACTTACTCATTGATGCATTTCTCTTCAGAGGAGAACACATTTAATCTGAATAATTTGTAGCATCCATAAGTATATGGTATACTCATTCAAAAGGCTCAAATTTTATGGCACCTCTAAGTATTTCCTGTGTATTTAATGTATTTTGAAATAGCATAAAATATATTTCCAGTTGGTCTTGATTTGTTGTGCTGCTTAGGTAGCATGGGGCCTTAAGATAACTTAATTTTGGTAACTGGAAGGCTCTTTCTAAAGCCTAGCAAGAAAAAATGCATATGGATTTTTCAGGCATGGAATCTCAGCGATGTGACCTTTGCAATGTTATTCGAATGACAAGAACACAAGAACCTCATTGGAAAAGTGACATTTCATTTCAAATATTTACATTTATCCAGCCACTGTGGGGTTTATGAGATTGTGCTTTGAAGTTTGGTCTTTTATTGGGTTTGCTTTAAGTTTCTGATTAAATTTGTGCATGTCTTTGAGTATGCTGTAGGTATACAAATGGCTACATATACAATGAAAGCTATCTCATAAGATGGGTGCATCTGCACAGGCTGGAAAATTTGGCTTGTAATATTTTAGTTTTCATAGAATCAGTCAGGGTTGGAAGGGACCACAAGGATCATCCAGTTCCAACCCCCTTGCTATGGGCAGAGACACCTCACACTAGATAAGGCTGTCTAGAGCCTCATCCAGCCTGGCTTTAAACACCTCCAGGGATGGGGCCTCAACCACCTCCCTGGGCAACCCCTTCCAGGCTCTCATGGTGAAGAACTTCTTCCCAACATCCTCACAGCCAAGCTGACACTTTTGTTTGTTTGTTTGTTTGTTTTTACTTTACTCAACATCTTAACTTCTGCTGTTAAAAGAGAACAAAGAAATCGACAATTGGAAACTACTCATATAGTGAAAAGAATGATATGAGCTGTATCTTATGAGGTTTTTCTCCAGTCCTGGAGATCTTGAAGTTTACTTCTATGCATCTGACTGGATAATCTTATCTTCCTAATGGGTTTATTGCAGAATTTGTCTTACTAGGTACTAATGCAAGGATTTTCTTCTCCTGTCTATGCAATGATTGGCATGAACAGTGACAATTTCAACTTGAGCATTTTATATATTGGTATTTTTTGATATCACATATTAAGTTAAACAGTACTGAAATTTTGGTTCACAAAGTTGTACAATTTCAGTTAAATTAGTAGAACTCTGTGGAAAGCTCATTCCCCAGAGTAGTTTAGCTTTCTTGATCCTGATTTATGACTCCCAAAGCAAACATGCAGCAAGCATTTTGTGTCCCCAGGTGAGAGTAGAGGTATAGGCTGGATGTTAGGAGGAAGTTTTTGACAGAGAGAGTGATTTGCCATTGGAATGGGCTGCCCAGGGAGGTGGTGGAGTCACCATCCCTGGAGGTGTTCAAGAAAAGCCTGGATGAGGCACTTAGTGCCATGGTCTAGTTGGTTGAACAGGGCTCAGTGATAGGTTGGATTGGATGATCTTGGAGGTCTCTTCCAACCTGGTTGATTCTATGATTCTATGAATAACAGATCTCTGCATGCTGTTCTGAATTTGAACACTGGAATGCATGGAATTACATCCTTCCTGGTTTAGAGGACCATTATTGCAAGCACCAGTACCCAGAATACTAGTAGCTACCATAAATCCTATTTCCTAAGCATGTGACTTTTCCATCCATCTTTATAAATTTCTTTTTAAGCATGTAGATTTTTTTTTCTCATTATTTGCTTAGCTAACCTTCTGCTAAATTAAAATGAATTGCTTGCACAATTAGAATACAAGAGTGAGCTGGTGTTTATCAACAATACTGAAAGATGGATTTTTTATTTATTAAAATGTGCTAGTTTGAAGCTAGCTAGAATGTTTTGGTGAGAAGAACTAGATTACAGGCTGTGAAAGGGAAACAGTGGTGATGTCTACTTCAATCATAGGCTTGCAGAGATGTATAAGAACAAGAACGTAAATATAGATAACACAGACACTCTCTGTCTGGGCTTTGGGCTGCATCTCTCTCTAACCTAGTCTGCCATCTCTGTGATTAATCCACCTGCTTCCTACCCGCCCTGTCTGGCCCTCCAATCTTCCTTGGGCATAAGGCAAGATCTGGGGTAAGGGAGATGGATGAAAGGAAGATGGAAGGGTGGTTGAGAGCCCCTCCTGGGGACTTAGGTTTCTGAGAGAGGTGTTGTGTTTCTGTATTACCTTTTAACTTGCATATTTCTGTCTAGAGCTGTATCTATTGTAAATATCTGGTTGTATATTGTGCTAAGCTGTAAATATAAAGCTTCATTCAATTTTCAGAGCTTCTGAGTCTAGCCTGGGTGATTTCCAAGGGGTGGGGGGGGAGGCGGGTAACACCCAAACCATCACATAAAAAGATGTTCTCCTCTGTACCGAAAAAAAAAGCAAGCACAGGGCTTTCACACACACTGCAATATGGCCAAAGCTCTCCTATAATTATCCTCTGACGTCAGAAATGTGGAAGTATTTGAAGATTAAATCTCACAGTATTAAAAGTCTAAGTTGTTAATAAGGCACATTATTTTTATTGTGCAAAGTGAATACCCCTTGCCAACTATTTTAACTAACTTGAATGGAACCTTTTCATATGACAATACATTAAAACATTTCACTGTATCACCTGATTATCCTATCCCACTTTGCCTATTATTCTGTTTCAGTCTTTTGTCTTCACATTAGTTTGCTTTTTGAGCTTTTGTTAAAATCCAATTAAGTACAATTTTCTGTTCACTTTTCCACATTACATCCTACTTTGGTTCAGTATGCCCAGTGCAAAATCAAAGATCTTTCAAACCACTGAGAATTGTTCTTCATATCTTCATATTAAGACATTAGATAAAGTTCTGCTTCACTTCAATTTCTTTTTAAAGTGTTATATCCTTTTAGGGATTTCAAAATACAAGAAGTCTGTGTGGATGTAGAAGCTACAATTCAATAGCCACTCTTGTTACTGTTTGCTAATTCAAGGCAGAATACGGCCACAAATACTCACTGTAATTGGAAAAAAAATTCCTCTGTCAGAGAAGTATTTGATTTGATTTTTGATTAAAGTAGCTATGCTCTTGAGAGACCCCACCTGGAGTACTGTGTGCAGTTCTGGAGCCCCCAGCACAAGAAGGACATGGAACTGTTGGAATGAGTCCAGAGTAGGCCACAAAGATGCTCAGTGGCCTGCAGCAACTCTGCTATGAGGACAGGCTATGAGAGCTGGGGCTCTTTAGCCTGGAGAAGAGAAGGCTTTGAGGAGACCATGTAGTAGCCTTCCAGTATCTGAAAGAGGCCTACAGGAAGACTGGGGAGGAACTATTTACAAGGTCTTGTAATATCAGGATGAGGAGTAATGGGTTTAAACTGGCAGAGGGGAGATTTAAACTGGAGGTTAGGAAGAAGTTCTTTCCAGTGAGGGTGGTGAGACACTGGCACAAGTTTCCCCGGGAGGTTGTGAATGCTTCCCACCTGGAGGTGTTCAAGGCCAGGTTGGATGAGGCCTTGAGTGACCTGTTCTAGTGGGAGGTGTCCCTGCCTATGGCGGGGGCTGGAACTGGATAATCTTTGATGTCTCTTCTAGCCTAACCCATTATATGAACATTCTATAAATCTTCAGGAAATTATATATATATATTTTATATATATATA
>WAAF01011203.1:0-20239 GCA_013400475.1 Tricholaema leucomelas | reverse complement strand
TATATTTTAGAGAGACTGTACAGAAAAATATTAAGCTCTTTTCAAGTTTCAGAATTTCCAAGTTTAGGCAGTTTTTTTCAGAATAACTTCCTTATCTTTGGTTCAAACATTCAGATGATCACAGCAATATTTTATTCATAGGTATCTCCAAAATCACATTAGAGTGGAAATAAGTTTGGCTTGGTGTGATTTGTCTCCTCCACACAGTAAGACATATGTCTTGCACCTCAGGGATTTTCTCAGTATATGCAGAACACCACTGCCCCTCTGATCCGTTCCAAACTTGGAGAAAGCAACACTTGCTGGAACAAATTCCATATTATTTTCACAGAATCACAGAATGACAGAATGTCAGGAGCTGGAAGGGATCTCCAAAGCCCCTCCAGTCCAACTCTCCTGCCAGAGCAGGATCACCTATACCAGATCACCTAATCCAGATTGGGTGGACCACCCCTGGATAAGGAATTGGCTGGATAGTCGCACGCAAAGACTGGTGATCAGTGGCACAGTGTCCACCTGGATACCAGTGACAAGTGGCGTCCCTCAGGGGTCAGTGCTGGCACCAGATCTGTTTAACATCTTTGTCAGTGGTATGGACAGAGGAATCGAGAGCAGCCTCAGCAAGTCTGCAGGTGACACCAAGCTGTGTGGCACAGTCGACTTACTAGAGGGCAGGGATGCCATCCAGAGGGACCCAGGCAGGCTGGAGAGGTGTCCACTAGACAGGTACCCAATTGTATCAGAGCATGAACATGACAGGAACTGTTACTATAATGGTCTTTGCAGCCCTAGATTTCTGTAACATGAGGGACATTCATGCAAAAATGAACACAGTACACAGCTGTAAACTATTGGAAGGCTTTATTAGATTCACCACTCTCTCACTGTGCCTTCCTGGACAACTGTATCTAATTAATTTACGTTAATTAGATTAGACGGTAAATGTTAGATTAATGCGTACCGGAAAGCTGTTGCCTTTTCTTACAGGGCAATCAATGTAATCCAGCAGATGTCCTTTTCAACATATAGAATAGTAATAATTTTTGCAGGTAAATTGAAGCCATAGAGTTAATTAGCTGTATTTGCCACCAACACAGAAATATTTCTTGTCAAGCTCACCATCCAGTCTTACTCTCATTTAAATGATGATGACAGCATAAGAAAGGGCAGATTTGATTCTGTAATGGTTTTAAGCCAAAATGAGGGTGGATTCAGATCAGCTATTACTAAGAATTTCTTCAATGTGAGAGTGGTGAGGCCCTGGAGTGGGTTTTCCAGAGAGACTGTGTGGAGGGCCCATAGGCCCAAAAATAGGCTTACATATGCCTTGCCCTGCCTGGACATGTTTTTCTGCTCATAACCAGAAGTAAACACATAATGAGCACAAAGGGGCACAATAGGCCTGGTGCCATAAAGTCTGGCCTGCCCGGGCTTTAGGTTGTGTAAGTCCCCACAAGCGCAGCTCATGCCTGCCTAGTGTAAGGCCTATTTGATCCCCATATTTGGAAGGTCCAGGCTTCTGGCTTTTGCCTATTATGGTAAGGTTTGGCTGACCGCCAACCTGATTAGTCATTTTGGTGGCCAATGGGCCATTAATCTGGGCCCACATTTAATAAATAGAGATACACAGGTAAACAGCCAGCTCACTCGCTCGCTTGCTCCCCCGCACTGCTGCCTGCATACTCACTTGCAGGGCTCACTTAAGCCTGCCTGTATATACGGAGCTCAGACTCCTGTGCAGCCGTGCATCCCACTGCACGGCCGCTGCCTTCTGATTGCCTGGTGTGCGCCATTGCCACAAGTTGCCAGGAGCAGGCCCGCTTGTCTGCACGCGATCGGCCTGAGTAGCCAGCGTTAGACTGTGCTCAGACTGCACGGGATTGTATTTCCTCTGCACCTGCCTACGGAGCCAGCAGCACAAGGTCAGAGACTCATTTCCCCTAAAGCCGGAGGACTCCAGCCTCAAAGTCCACAGGCAGAGACCCTGAAGAATTGGACACTGGTATAGGCTGTGACATAGCTCCGAAGGGTGATTATTGATAATTAGTCAGAATTGTGAGTAAATGCTTTAATGCCTCTGTAATTTCTATTGCCTCTGCCATAGAGCAGAAAGAGCTTCAGCCCACCTGCTGGGCAAGCAGCATACTGACCCCAAGCGGCATTAAGCCGTGGGGAAAACTCTCTCTGTTTATAGTCTGAATATTGTTGTAAAGGGGTTTAATTTGAATTCTGGGGAGATCCGAGGCCGATTAGATTGTTATTAAATAATTTATTAATNNNCCCCTGAGCCTCCTCTTCTCCAGGCTAAACAACCCCAGCTCCCTCAGCCTCTCCTCGTAGGGCTGTGCTCGAGGCCTCTCACCAGCCTCGTCGCCCTTCTCTGGACACGCTCAAGCATTTCAATGTCCCTTCTAAACTGGGGGGCCCAGAACTGAACACAGTACTCGAGGTGTTCTCTAACCAGTGCAGAGTACAGGGGCAGAATGACCACACCATTCCTGATGCAGACCAGGATGCCACTGGCTCTCTTGGCCACCTGGGCACACTGCTGGCTCAGTAAATACTTAAAAGCCACTTCCAGTATAATATTTGTGTTTGCCACTTCAAAAAATAAGTGATTTAGTTTTGCCTGTGCCCTAGGTGTATAAATTTCCAACCTGTGCATTTTTTGAACCTGTGAATAAGTTTCTGGTGAGTTTTAATGTTAATAAACTGTTTTCATAGCTATTAACAATCATCGCCTGGATATCAAATTTAACACAGATTATTAATTTTGCATAATCCTTCAGTATTTTTATCAGGTAAAAGAAAGTATTGCACAAATACTCAGATAGCTATGAAACCAGAGAACATGTTGTCATGATAGTGCCAGCACCTTGCATTGTCTGCAAGAACACTTGTTTGCTGACCAGGGCAAGTCAATGCCACCATGTAATTAAGCTCCATGTGTTTTTACTACCATAACTATATCAGATTTTCTTCTCCTGGATTAAGATGTTAAAGGAGTAAACAAACAATATGGTGTTAATGACTACTGCTAATGTTCTGACTGTTTACTTTTTACTTCCTGCATGCTTGACATGTCAATGTAGTAATTTTTTCAATTAAGTCACTGCTTGTCCATCTGTCCTAGAAGCAGCACTTTGCAAGCATTATTGGATTCAGACATAACAAATATTTGCTTAAATAGTTAATCATTAGAAGTCTACAGAGCTCATAACAGTGGAAAGGTCATTTGCTATAGAGCATAATTTTATTTGGAGGGAAAGGAAAACTTCTTTAAAATTCTGTTGCAAAAATTGCTCTTTGTGTTACATTTAATAAGGACAAGTGCAGGGTCCTGCATCCAGGGAAGAAAAACAACAGGCACCAGTACAGGTTGGGGGCTGCCCTGCTGGAAAGCAGTTCTGTAGAGAAAGTCCTTGGAGTTCTGGTGGACAGCAAGTTCTGCATGGGCCAGCAATGTGCCCCTGTGGCCAAGAGAGCCAATGGCATCCTGGGGTGCATCAAGAAAAGCATGTCCAGCAGATCTCTGGAGGTCCTTCTCCCCCTCTACTCTGCCCTGGTGACACCACACCTGGAATAGTGTGTCTAATTTTGGGCTCCCCACCTAAGAGAGATAAGGACTTGTTGGAAAAAGTCCAGCAGAGAACTAAGAGGGTGAGTGGGGGACTTGAGCATCTCCCCTATGGAGAGAGACTGAAATACCTTGAGATGTTTAGTCTGGAGAAGAGAAGACTGAGAGAAGATCTCATCAATGTCTATAAATATTTGAGAGGTGGGTGTCAAGTGGATGGGACCAATGTCTTTTGCTGGTCAGCAGCAATAAAACAAGGAGCAACAGCTACAAACTGAAATATAGATGGTTTCAGCTCAACATGGGGAGAAACTTCTTTCCAGTGAGGGTGACAGAGCACTGGAACAGGCTCTCCAGGGAGATTGTGGAGTCTCCTTCTCTGGAGACTTTCAAAACCTGCCTAGATACATTCCTGTATGAGCTGCCTTAGGGGATCCTGCCTTGGCAAGGGGGTTGGACATGATGATCCCCAGAGGTCCTTTCCAGCCTCTAAGGTTCTGTGATTATGTGATTTAGACTGAGATAGAAACCAAATCCCTTGTTGTGACTCCAAATGAAACAAATGAAAATGAAACAGAAGTCTGCATGCCACTACTTCATCTACTTTACACAGATAAAACTAAACCACATAGAATCATAGAATCATAGAACGGTTTAAGTTGGAAGGGACCTCAAGGATCATCCAGCTCCAACCCCCTGCCATAGGCAGGGACACCTTTTCAAATTTCTGCACTTTGTGGAAAAAAAAAAAGAGATAAAGGAAACAGTCTTCAGGTTTTGAACTGAAGCTCTTCCCTAAGCTGTTTCAGTGCAAGTGTGAATTTCCAGTTTCACAACTGCTGATGCTTAATCATGCAACAAAGCAAACTTCTGAATCTCAGCACTCCTAAACTTGGAGCTATCAGGTCAGTACTGGCTGAGTGGTTTAAGCATATCTTCTTTAGGAAGAATTTCTTGAGTACAAGGGTGGTGGGACTCTGGAATAGGTTGCCCAGGGAAGCTGTGGATGTCTCCTCCCCGGGGGTGTTCAAGGCCAGGTTGGATGAGGCCTTGAGCAGGCAAGTCTAGTTGAGAGGCATCCCTGCCCATGGCAGGGAAGTTGGAGTAGATGACGCCTGAGGTCCCTTCCAAGCCAAACCATTCTAGGATTCTGTGATTATTTTAAAGAATATTGAATATAATTAGTATTTGTTAGCTGCTGAAATAAAACAAACAAAAACTTGTTCTTTCTGCTGGCTTCTGTTCAGTCAATTTAAGGCTGAAATAGTCACTTAAAATGGGAGGAACAATTGACTTTAACACCAGATTCACTCCTTGTAAAAACATGCAAAAGGCAGAGTAGCACTTCTTGATAATACTTTGTGTGAACCACTGTATAAAATACAAGACCCAGTATGGCTGAGTGGGAAACTATGAAAGAGGTTAAACCTCACTTTTCTCTATCATTGTAGTTTCTTTTACAAGTCTAAGAAAACATAAAAAAAAACATTTCAAAATCAAAATAAATTACACCCATCCGAAAAACTCTGTCTCCTTTGACAGTTTGTTTGAGAGCTTTCCATAAAAAGCAATACAGATCTCAGGATTTTATGATCTTTTAGTTATTTGGGAACATGACTGAATAAATCAAGTGTTACATTTTCTGGCTTAGCTTTCATGAGAACTCAAGCTGATGTTTCTAAGGCCAGGGTTACTGCTGAGAAGCTTTTTGGACATGCTGAGAATAGTTCCTGTAAAATATTGTAGCAATATTTTAAGCTGCTGTCACATTATGGTGGCCCTTCAAAAAAGCCAAAATTAATGAAGAGTTATGTTTAAATGTGGTTTTTCTTTATGTCTGAGCTGCCTGTTGAAGCCAGGAGGGAAGCAGACTCCTTGTTTAAGAGCAAGAGCTACTCTACTTTGACTAACCCTTTCCTAGATGTGAATGTTGTCCATGATCTCACATTCACTTATATGTCACAGCCAGCAGAGAGGCAGCCCCATGGGTAAAATGCCATGGAGAGAGCCTGTGCAACCCTTGCTTCACCAGCAGCAAAAGCCTGCAGGCACGGTGGCACCAGCCTGACTGCGATGCTGGGTGCAGCTGAGGACAGGGGAAGTGATGGGAACCTGCACTGCCCGGTCTGCCGGCTGCCACAGGATAGGACTAGGTACTGGCACCCTCTAAGACAGGTTTTGAGACCACGAGGCAGCTGGGAGCAGGAGGAGCAGAGCTGGCAGAGGCTGGCACATAGGCTTTTTCCCTTTCTGATGTCTGCAGCAGTCTGCAACAGTTAATTCCCATAGCAATAAAGTACTTAAAAACAAACCAGTTGTGGAAACAGAGGAATAAACCACACTGTCATAGTTTATACATATTTAATCACAGTGAAACAACAGCCCCCTCCCGCCTCTCTGGTCTGGTGTCTCAGCCAGCTCTGTGAATCCTGGGGCTTAAAGTAGGCAGGCATAGAGATTCTAGCAGAAACAGCCCTGCTGGGCTGCCCTTGTGAGGAAAAATTTTCAGCTGGGTTAGGGAGAGGCTTTTGAAAGAAGAAACAATGTCACCAGGATCTGTTTTTATAACCCTATCACCATACTGCTTAGAGTTACAGGGAGCGATGTGGGGCTCAGAACAGAAAATCCAAGCTATTTGCAGTTAGTCAGGCAGAGTCTCAAGTCTTTTTAGATCTCATTTTATCTTTCCTGTAAAACTAATTTTATTTTTTGTTTAATGTTGGAGAGTTTCTTATGAAAATTAAGTTTCAAATATTTCCTTACGTAAGTGCAGTCAAAACAGAAAGGTGCAGTATCACCCATATAGTTGCCCATATCGTTGCCAAAAGCAGATGGCTGGGGAAAAGTGTGTTACAGCCTCAATATTCAGCTGGCATTGAGCCATATTTAGCCCAGGGTTCATGAGCTGATTGTGGTGTCTGTGCATTTATAGTCCATGAATCCACAGGTTCCTTTTGACACAGCATCAGCTCCTTGTTCCCATACATCCAGACATCCATTTGTAGGAAAGGTACAAAGCCTGACAGCTGCAAATTCAAACAATTTGGAAGCCTGTGACAGAGCACAGGGAGGTTGAATTTTTTAAAGAAGTGGCTCAAAAAGACATCAGAAAGGTCTCATTTCCCAAACACCCCCAACATCCTCTGTGCAGCTTTTTTCCTGCTTTCTGCCACTTACTACCACATTGCTGAAATTTTGCCGGATATTATCTTTGTTACAATATCTGCAGCATTGTTTTTGCAGCTGAGTTTTGAGGAACTGAAGCATGCTTCATGAATTAGAGTGCAGCTCTCCCATACAGCTGGTTTCAGACAGCTCTTGAATAATGGGTCACAATGAAATCCTGGACTTGAAAGCATCCTAACATCATCCTAACACAGCTAAACATCCAGATTTGATTTTCATGTTCTGAACAATCAGAGATAGCAGAGGTTTAACTCTATACTTTATATTTGTACTACAGTGTTGCCAGAATGATTTCTGCTTGGCTTTTCTGTTGACAAACAGCTCCTGCATAAAGCTTGCAACTTCCTAATGAATTCCAGATGTTATTTTAATGCCTGAGGTTAAGAAGTCAGTCCCCAACTACAGTTAAAGATTGCGACTATTGATTTAATTTCTTTTGAAATTTAATTCAGTTCTAAATAAAGTATGGTTATAAATTTGCAAATCTCTTAATGCAGTTGCTTAATCAGCTGGTTACTGGCATTTTTAATCAACTAATGAACTGAAAATCTCAACTCTGTAGTGGGTCAATGAAATCAGGTTAAAAAAAGGAAAGTAGCAACATTAGACAATTGGACAGAGAAAAAGAAATGCATAATTATGATGGTGTGACCAGCTGAGCAGATAAAGGGAGAGCAGTGGCACTGTCTCACAAAACATCCTCATAGGTAAGCTTAGGAAGTGTGGGTTAGAAGAATGGACAGTGAGGTAGACTGAGAATTGGATGAAGGACAGAGCACAGAGGGTTTGTAGTCAATGGTGCAGGGTCTAAATGGAGACTTGTTGCTAGTGGGATTCCACAGGGGCCAGTACTAGGTCTAGTCTTGTTCAACATATTCATCAACAACCTGGATGAAGGAACAGAGTCTACTCTCAACAAGTTTGCTGATGGTACAAAGCTGGAATGAATGGCTGACACCAGATGGCTGTGCTGCCATTCAGCGAGGACTGGACAGGCTGGAGAACTGGGCAGAAGTGAACTTCATGAAGTTTCCCTGCACCTGGGGAGGAATAACCTCATGCATCAGTAACTGCTAGAGGCTGACCTGCTGGAAAGCAGCTCTGCAAAGAGGGACCTGAGAGTGCTGGTGAATAAGCTCACCATGAGCCAGCAATGCACACACTTGTGACCAAGAAGTCCAAAGGCCATTGTGAGGCCAAACCTGGAGTATTTTGTCCAGTTACAGACTTCCCCTTTCAAGAAGGACAGGGAACTACCAGAGAGATTCCGACAGAGGGCCATGATGATGATGGGACTTGAGGATCTTTCTTAGGAGAGGCTGAGAAACCTGGGGCTCTTTCTCCTGGAAAAGAGAACACTGAGAGGGGATCTCTTCAATGCACATAAATGTCTAAAGGTTGAAGGTCATGAGGATGTGGTTGGACTATTCTCAGTAGCAGCCAGGAATAGGACAAGGGGCAACAGGTACAAAGCAGACCACAGGAGATTTCACTTGAACTTAAGGAAAAACTTCTTTCTTTTGAGGGTGGTGGTGCCAGAGCAATTATAGTCTCCTTCTCTAAAGACTTTCAAAACCAGTTTGGATGTGATCTTGTGAAACCTGGTCTAGGCATACCTGTGTAACCATGGTGCTTGGACTACATGGTCTCCAGAGTTCTCTTCCAACCTCTACCATTCTATGAGTCTATGACCTTTTATAACCTTTTCTTGTTTTGCAGATGATGAAACTTCTTTCACAGATTCTGTAGTGTCTTTGCATAAGAATTGCCAAAGAGTTAAAATTGCAGTGTAATACTTCAAAAAGCAGATTCTCAGTCTCTGGAAATTAGTCTCATATCAAGCTCCTAAGCAATGTACTTAGCTGTACATTGACTGCACATTAGCTGAATTTGAGTTTAGGATAATGTGTCTTTCGGAAATGAAGAGAGCTATTCATAACTATTCTAATCATTTAGTACATTTTTTCCACTTACAAAAAATATTTTCAGTAATATGATGTTACTAATACGAAGAAATGACTGAAAATTTCCTGTGGCTGAAAGCAAAATAAAACAAACCAAAAAAAAAGACCATCTGATCAGATTGAAATGAAGTGTCTTACAGAGGAGAAAAAGAGCTCTCTATTGGCAAACACGGTTGGGGAAAAAAAAAATCTCAAGGAAGAGCAAAAATAACTCAGAATTTTACCTTACATACTTGTTAGTCAGAATTTCCAGACATTATTCTGAAGACAAAAAAAAAGAAAAGTAAATTTATTCATTTTTTAAAAAAGAGAATCCTCTATTTCATGGGAGGTAAGGGATTTTTAATTATTGAAAGTCACATTCTGGGCTCCTCAACTCAAGAGAGGTGTTGAGGTGCTGGAACGTGTCCAGAGAAGGGCAACAAAGCTGGTGAGGGGCCTGGAACACAAACCCTGTGAGGAGAGGCTGAGGGAGCTGGGGGTGTTTAGCCTGGAGAAGAGGAGGCTCAGGGCAGACCTCATTGCTGTCTACAACTACCTGAAGGGAGGTTGTAGCCAGGTGGGGTTGGTCTCTTCTCCCAGGCAACCAGCAACAGAACAAGGGGACACAGCCTCAAGTTGTGCCGAGGGACATATAGGCTGGATGTTAGGAGGAAGTTGTTGGCAGAGAGAGTGATTGGCATTGGAATGGGCTGCCCAGGGAGGTAGTGGAGTCACCGTCCCTGGAGGTGTTCAAGAAAAGCCTGGATGAGGCACTTAGTGCCATGGTTTAGTTGATTGGCTAGGGCTGGGTGCTAGGTTGGACTGGACGATCTTGGAGGTCTCTTCCAACCTGGTTGACTCTATTCTATTCTATTTCAGACAACAGATTCCTGTTATCTTCCTGTCCATTCAGAGCATAGCATTTAGTTACCTTTTGCTTTGTCTTTTTAAAACTAAGCATTACAGGTACCAGAATTATAGAACATGTTCCAGCATGCTGCAGAATTATGTTCAGTTTTTACACAATAAGAGCTGATTTCTTTTCAGCAGGTTGTATGCTTTTGTGGGACTACATGAATCTGAAAGGTACAGCTATCCTTTAATTATTTCAGTTTGGAATAAATGAAGCTATTGAAGATACAGGATTTGGGGGGTTTAATATATTGAAGTGAAAAAGTGAAAACCATTGCCATCTGGTTTTTGCATGAAATCTGGGGTATATCATTAAAGGTCTCATTTCAGAGCACAGCCAAGTTACTTCGCTGTGCATTCTGCCCACAGTTCAGATGCTTAGACATGTAAACATCAATACAAAATTGTCATTCGAGCATTTTGGGTGGAAACCAGAAACTTAGCTGAGTGCACAACCTCTTTTATCCCTTTTTGGGCTTATAGACCATTTTGTCTCATTATCTGAGTCACAGGATCACAGGATGTTAGGGGTTGGAAGAGACCCAAGGAGATCATTGAGTCCAACCCCCCTGCTAGAGCAGGACAATACTAACACAGATCACAGAGGAACACATCCAGACAGGCCTTGAAAGTCTCCAGAGAAGGAGACCCCACAACCTCTCTGGGGAGCCTGTTCCAGTGCTCTGTGATCCTTACAGTAAAGAAGTTCCCCCTTGTGTGGAGGCGGAACCTCCTGTGCTGCAATTTACACCCTTTGTTCCTATCCCAGGGATCAAGTGAGCAGAGCCTGTCCCCCACCTCCTGGCCAGCCTTCAGATACTTATAAACATTTGTCAAATCCCATCCCATTTGATAAATGTCTGATAAATGAGTCTGCATAATGCAACAGACATTTGCAAATATTTATATATATATATATATATATACATGTTTTAACAAGTAGCTATTGTACAATGCATGAGATTAGTTCTATTGGTAAGGTAATATTGGCCCTAAATGTTGAAGACATTCTGCCCTAATTCAATTTCCATTGATTCGTGTTGGGTTTCTGTTTGAGCATAATATAATTAGGATCAGCACATTCCCATCTTTTGCCAGAGGTATCCAAGGGCTTTATTTCAGATGATGTAACTATGCCTATCTAATCTCTTTTTTTGTATGTCTGATAGCTTTGGTGAGCATTTTCTTCTTTTATATGAAACTTAGTAACTTGGTTAACCCAAAGAAGAACTGCTAAGAATGTCTTCTGGATTCAAATGCTGCATCAAGGAAGAAGTTCTTCACAGACAGTGATTGCCCATTGGAATGGATTGCCCAGAGAGATGTTGGACTCACCGTCCCTGGAGGTGTTTAAGAGGAGGCTGGATGAGGCACTTAGTGTCATGGTTTAGTTAATTAGAAGGGTTAGCTGATAGGATGGACTCGATGACCTTAGAGGTCTCTTCCAACTTGGTTAATTCTGTGATTCTGTGATTCTGTGATCAAGTGAGATTTATTACAAATAACTACTGAATCACAGAAATGTTCAGAGTGGGAAAGACCCTCGAGATCACCAAGTCCAACCAATAATCCTACTCTATGAGGTTCACCCTAAGCCATATCCCAAAGCATCACATCCAGACAACTTTTAAACACATCCAAGGTTGATGACTCAACCACTTCCCTGGGCAGTCCATTCCAATGCCTGACCACTCTTGCTGGGAAATTCTTTTTTCCTAGTGTCCAGTCTAAACCTACCCAGTCACAGCTTGAGGCCATTCCCTCTTGTTCTATCACTAATTACCTCTGAGAAGAGACCAGCAGGACTACACCCCTGCAATCTGGACCTGTAACTGCTATATTTTGTAGGAACTTGTAGCCTTGGCAACCAATGGTGTGGAAGAAAAATGCTAGCATCCCCTGAGTAACCATGGAAACCAAAACAATGCTTATGGGATAACCTGACCTACCTACATAACACAGGTGATCCTTTATATTGAATACCTGGAGATAAGATATTGATGTTAATCACTTGGAACAAGTGATGTCTTTTCACTATAAATTATGAAGAAAAAGCTTTATGGAATGCATATGACAAACAAAAATAAGATATTTTCTCTCTAATTAAAAAAAATGGAACAGAACTGAGGGGGGGAGGAATTATTTTTACCTTGTTTGAGTCATATGGTGAGCTGAATTACCCTTCCTGGTTTGTGTTATCAATACTTGCTCATTGTATTAAGCAGCTGGAACTGAAAATAAACTACTCCAGCTTTAAACAAAGCTACTGTCAATACTGCATGTTCGAATAGACCAATCCCACCCCTCCTTTCTACTTATTCTGATAAACTTAAAGCTGCTATGAAACTCCTTACTAAAGAATTCAGAAAATTACTGACTTTTGATCTGGCCTTGAGCTGGCTTCTAAATGAGCTATTATAAGCTCTTTAAAATAAACTGTTCCTTCTATGTAGTTTAAGAAAAAAAAGTACCTGAAGGACCAACAGTAATCAAATCATGCCAAGTACTTCCATAATGAAAAATGGTGTCTGGTGCTGTCTTGAACAAACAGCTCAGATCACATTTTGCCTGAGATATGAGGGCGGAGAATCTGACAGCACAAATCTGAATATCCCTCATCCTTCTGGTCTTGACCGCTTGCTGTTGCCAGCGATGCTTTTCCGTTGCTCTGTCTCAATAGATCACGTATCTGAGAACAGTTTTAGCTTTAATAAATGCCCCATTTGGAGTGCTAAGGGAGGCTCTATAAATCTGTTTGGTTTTGTTAAAATCTTCCTGCAGTATGCTCTGAAGAAAATACTTTTCCTTTGTTGGGCAGTGGGACACTGTGGATCTCTTTAATCCTACATAACTCACCCAGTTCTCTTTTTCCCCCTCTGTCTGGAGTCTGAACTCGCCGCTTGTCTGTCTGGAAAGGTTCTGTGGTTTCAGATGGGGAAGGACAATGCCAGGATGTAATTTAACAGTAAATCATTTGTGAAAGCAGACAATCTATTAGGGGGAAAAAAATAAAAGAAAAAAATCCAAAAGGCAGTTTTCTTTGTTCAATACATACTGTCAGGGCTGAAATAAATAGAAGAGTTCTCAGTATCATTAGCAATTTTTTTCCCTTTTGCAGTATTAACCTACTTCTTTGTACCCTGGTTACTGTTGCACCTGGGAATTACATCCAAGAAGAGAAGCTGCAAATACCAACCTCTCCTGCTTTGTCTCAAGTCATGTGAAAATGCCTTAACAGATCTTGAAAGAACCATGTCAAATATTAAACAGATTTTATTTATAGCTTATTAAATCCATGTTATGTTGTATTCTCTAAGCGAAGCCTGTGCAAAGACTCGCTGTTTTTTATCTTTGCCTTGGAATGTAAACTGTGGTTATCATTTACAAAATGGATTTTGGTATGGTAAAAGTGTTAAATAACATAATCAGTAGAAAACTGCTTCTTGCTCCAGCTGTACTCAGGGAACTGCTATGGGAAACAAGGCAGTAAAGTCTAATAAAAGCAGGTCAGATGAAAGGACCCCCAAAACTGAAGTAAAATGGAAGAAAACCCAATTGTATGGGGAGAAATATTTTTTGTGAGAGAAATTCTAAGACTTGGAGGGGAAGGTTTGGTTCTTTGTTTCTTCACTTGAAATTCTCATGCTGCATCTTTGTACAGGTGCCTACTTCTGACTGTGGTGAGAGAACATGTCAAGGTAAAGCAGAAGGGACTAGGTCGAGACCTTTGAAATAGCAATCCAAGATTTCCACAAAGAAAACTGCCCTTGGTGGCCTCACAGTGGCCAGAGCTTCTGCACCCAAAGACATATTCACCCCAGCTACTGCCACAGCCTCACCAGAGAAATTAAAAGAATGTCAATGGCAGATACTGAGGGAATGCTGGAAGCAAGGAAAGGGGAAGGCATCGGAATACATGTCAATTTTACATGATGTCATCACTCTCACCGCAGGAAAAGTCACCAGCAGAGATTTAGGGTACAAACATAACAGCTGGAAGACAAAGAGTACAAAGCTAATCACAGATGGGGATTTTGACAACAAAAAGTCAAATTAACTAATGGAAAAAGAAGTTTAATGAAATGAAAGGCATTTCAGAAAGCAGCAGTGAAGGTCTGTGGTGAGTTGACGCTGGCTGCACACCAGGTACCCAACAAAAGCCTCTCTATCATTCATCTCCTGAGCTAGACAGGGAAGAGAAAAAATAAAAAGCTTGTGGGTTGAGATAAAGGCAAGGAGATCACTCACCAATTACTGCCACAGGCAAAAGAAACTCGACTGGGGGAAAAAATGATTTGATTTGTTCCAAATCAAATGAGAGCAAGATAATGAGAAATAAACCCAAACCTTAAAACACATTGCCCCCACCCCTCTCTTCTTCCATGCCTTAACTTCACGTCCAACTTTCTTTGCCTCCTTCCCTCAGTAGCACAAGGGGATGGGGATTGGAGTTTTCTGTGAGCTCATCACATGTTGTCTCTATTGCTTATTTCTCTGCAGAGAGTGGGCTCCTCACATTCTTTCCCTGCTCCAGTGTGGGGTCCCTTCCATGGAAAGCAGTCCTTCATGAACTCCTCTAAGGTGAGCCCTTCCCATGGGCTGCTGTTCTTCACAAACTTCCCTAGCATGGACCCTTTCCACAGGGTCAGAAATCCTGCCAGCAAACCAGCTCCAGTGTAGATTTCTCTCTACAAGATTTCACAGGTCCTGTTTTGATCTGCTTCAGCTGGGCTTCCCATGGGGTCACACCACCCTTCAGGTATCCTCTCCTCCACAGGTTACAGATGGATATCTGCTCCACCATAACCTCCATGGGCTGCTGGGAGACTGCCTGTCTCACCATGGTCTTCACCTGGGGTTGCAGGGTAACCTTTACTCTAATGCCTGGAGCATTTCCTACCCCTGGTCTTGCTGCTTGCAGAGTTGTTTCTTTCACATATTGTCCTCCCTCTCTCCAGCTGCAGTTACTGCTGTGCAGGAACTTTCTGCCCTTCTTACCAGAGGTGCTGCCACTGTCATGGATGGTCTTTACCTTGACCAGCAGAGGGTCCATCTTAGAGCCAGCTGGGATTGGCTCCATCAGACATGGAGAAAGCTTCCAGGAGCTTCTCACTGAAGCCACCCCTGTAGACCTCCGCTGCTACCAAAGCCTTGCCATGCAAGCCCAATGCAAATTCATTAGCAAGTTGAAAGAAATGTCTGAAGAGTGAGAAATAAGAGAGAAAACTAGTTTATCTTAGTTATTTTCCACAGGAGACAACAGTTTAAATATTCTTAGGGTGAAGATGAGTTTTGTAAGCTAGTCAAAGAGGATAAATCTAGGAACTCTCAATGCCATTAGAATACTGAAAAAGCCATATGGAAGGATGGCTCTTAAAAATGGAGTTGATAAGAGAAATAAAGTATGTTAATAGTGAAAGGAACAGAGGAAAATACTGCAAGGATAAAGATCACATAGAATTACCACACCACAAAAGACCAAAACCTGACTTGCTAACCTGTTCAGGAGATCTTTGCTGAGGCTGGTGTGAGCAAAAATACAGTACATTGTAACATGAAGAAAACATAAGGTTATATCACCTGTTGTTTCTTGGAACCCTGAGAGGTTTTCTCACTTAGTACTCAGCATCACTAAGGAGATCTTGAAATACAAAAAAAAACTACCAGGAGAGCTCAGTATTCTCTTTCAGTAAGAGTGAAAAGTAAAAATCTAAAACAATTTCCAGATTTTCATTTCAAAGAATTTAGAAAGACTTTTTTTTAATGCATTGCAGAAGCAGTTATGGGTTTATGGACTTTTTTTTCCCCCTTCTGTAGCTTTTGTATCATTACAGGTAGATGGAAAAGCGTATTTCTGAAACTGGCAGTCACCCTTCTCTGCAAGACTTTACATTTGGCAGGCTTAAACATTTGAGCTGCTCTTCTACAAGCTCTTTCAGAGCTAAATTACTTTGGAATAAATATGTTTAAGTGGGGCAACTTTTCCTAAGATTCCCTAGTGTTCTTTTAAGTGAAACTTGAAGAATCAGTCTAACTAACCTCTGCCTTCAGCTGCTCCAGTTACCGCTTTCAAATACTGTTAGCCGTGCGTCTTTGGAAACACCTTTAATGATGCAGTATTTAGCAGCTACCTTCTTTGGTGAGTTAATTCTCCACACTTCCATGGATATTTTTCAGTTTCACTTTCCAGTGGCATCCTCAGCTGCAGCCGACTGCTCCACATCAAATACCTTCCTTATTTGAGAATGAGTTCTCTGTGTCTCGTGATCTCATTCTGAAGTAGGGCACTGAACAATTCAGCAGTGAGTAAAAAGAGGCTGTGAAAAAGGCTAGGAAGTCTGGAGTAAGTGAATGCTGGACATAACCATTGGACATTCCTGTATCTGCATGATACTTCAGTAAAGAGCTTCTGAACTCATCTGTGTTTGCAGTGAGACTGTGAAAATATCTGTACTCTGTAACCATTAAAAATTGAGAGTAGCTGAAGTAGTTCCAGCTCCTGTGGAGCAATAAAGCTTTGGCATAGTGAGCGGGGAAAGACAGCCAATCGCTTAGAAAAGTGTATAGGAGTAAGACAGCTGCGGTCCAATGTGTTTGCATGATCATAATTATGATTAATTAGGCAGAATACTCTGAACTCTGGGGAAAATATTTGCTGTGCTAAAACCAAAGGCTTTTAATAGAAGTGCCAATGGGGCTGGAATAATGACATTCACTCTTCCTTCAATGAAAGTCCTTAATATTCCACCATTCTGCTGAATCCTGACAGAAAAAAATACTGGGTGTTGCATTTGATGAAGACACTCCCTCCCCCAGCTGGGTATCCACGGGTAATGGACACAAGGAATTTGAAAATAGCAGACATAGTGCATTAACTTGTCTAAATTATTATGGTACAAGCTAATAATTTATTTGAAGTTCACAAACAGATCAGGAAAATAATATAGCCTAAATCAGTAACCTGTATCCATCAGTCATCGGTAGCAGAGGCTTTGGGCAACAAAACAAAGCTGGGAAACACTCCTTTACTGCAACTTCCCAGCTTAAGGTAATAAGCCTAGTAATAAGCTTGTTAGAGAAGTACTGAAACCTCATCTGTGAATTATTGTAGAGGAGAAACAATTATATAATAAACACATTTCCTTATTCAGATATCTCATTGCATTTTACACATTTAAAGCAGAGAATGAGTGCATTCTTCTTTTCTTTCCTTTCTCCTTTTCTTTTATTTATCATTTCTTTTCTTTTTTTTCCCTTTCCTTTCCTCTCTTCTCCTCCCCTTTCCTCCCCTTTCCTCCCCTTTCCTCCCCTTTCCTCCCCTTTCCTTTCCTTTCCTTTCCTTTCCTTTCCTTTCCTTTCCTTTCCTCCTGTCCCCTCCCCTTCCCTCCCCTCTTCTCTCCCCAGAAATCTCCTCAATTAGCCACAGACCCTTCAACATCCTGAATATCCTTTGTCAGTTGTACTTTAACAGAGGTGCTGAGGACAAGAAACTGTTCGACAGGGTGAGAGAAATGCTAAAGCCAAAGTAGTAGATATCCCATATCTGACAAGTGGAGGGTGAAAGGATCAGAAGTAATGATCTTTTGCATTGCACTGCACATCACTATTTGTGGGTTTAATAATGAGATTGTGCAGTTTTAAGCCAGCGCACCAGGGAAATATTCTGGAAAGCACTGAATGTGTAAAGACTGTGCACAGGCACATATTTCACATGAGGGCAGTTACATTTGCATTCAGAGCATGAAGACAATGAAAAATCAGTTTCTGTAAATCTGGCCCAGGATGACTTCAGTATGAATTATTCATTCAATGGCTTTGCATTTCCCCCCTAGTTTAAAATAGGCAAAAAATGGCAAAAGGAGAAAAAAAAAACCCTTTTGTCTGAAATTCTGTATTTTTTTTTTCCTTTTCTGAAGGCAAATATTGAAATTTGCACGTACTATTGCCTGAAAATGTTACTCTTAGTTCTCCACTTGTCAAGATTTTGAAGCAGAAACAAAACATATTGCTTTATTTGGGATATGCTGAACACTGTTGTAAACCAGGTCTTTTAAAAAGCAGACTGAAAAGGAAATTTCTGTACTATAATGTTTCTTAACTCCCTAGCCACAAGCTCTTAAACCTTCATTCTGACATAGTTAAAAAAAAATAGCTAAAAATATGCTTTTTTTTCCCTCTAGCAAGCATGTAAGAACAATGACCACCCTCAAAATTCTGAAGGAAGTAGTGCAGAATTCAAAACAATTTCTGTCATTGCAGTTTCAATGAAAAAAAAAAAACAAACCACACCAAAAAAACAACAACAGAAACCACCCAAGTTTGTATATATGTTTGTTTTAACCACACACCATGAAAAGCTCAGCCTTTCATAGAATCACAGAAGCGTAGAATCAGTCAGGGTTGGAAGGGACCACAAGGATCATCTAGTTCCAACCCCCCTGCCGTGCCCAGGGCCACCCTACCCTAGAGCAGGCTGGTCAGAGCCTCATCCAGCCTGGCCTTAAACACCTCCAGGCATGGAGCCTCAACCACTTCCCTGGGCAACCCATTCCAGGCTCTCACCACTCTCATGCTGAACAACTTCCTCTTCACGTCCAGTCTGAACCTACCCACCTCCAGCTTTGCTCCATTCCCCTTAGTCCTGTCACTACCTGATAGCCTAAAAGGTCCCTCCCCGGCTTTTTTGTAGGCTCCTTTCAGATAATGAAAGGCCACAAGAAGGTCACTTCGGAGCCTCCTCTTCTCCAGACTGAACTGTCCCAACTCCTTCAAGTCTGTCCTCATAGGTGAGGTGCTCCAGCCCTCTGGTCATCCTTGTGGACCTTCTCTGGACATGCTCCAGCATCTCCACATCCTTCTTGTAATGAGGGCTCCAGAACTGGATACAGTACTCTAGGTGGGGTCTCACCAGAGCGGAGCAGCTAGTCACACATCAGTCAGGGTTGGAAGGGACCACAAAGATCATCTAGTTCCCACCCCCTACCCTAGATCAGGCTGCCCAGAGCCTCATCCAGCCTGGCCTTAAACACCTCCAGGGATGGGGCCTCAACCACGTCCCTGGGCAACTGTGATGCTTTGGGTATCCCCCGCCCCCCACACTTTAGAAATCACCCAGACTAGACTCAGTCGGCTCTGGAAATTTGAATGAAGCTTATATGTACAGCTAGCACAAGGTACAAGCAGATATCTACAGTATATACAGTGATTAACAGAAATATACAAGGTAAAAGTAATACAGACACAACAGCCCTCCCAGAAACCTGAGTCCCCAGGAGGGGCTCTCAACCACCCCTCACCTTCCCTCTACCTCTCTCAACCTTACCCCAGTCCCAAGGAAGAATGGAGGTTTGGCCAAGGGGATTAAGAAGCAAAGGTGAATCAGCAAAGCAAATGGAGGGTGAGGTTAGAAAGCAAGATGGAGTTCAGCCAGCAGCCTCAGCTCCACAGCAGGCAAAGCTCCCAGCGAAGAAAGCAAGCAAGTGACTTTTTCTAATGTTTTGCTTTTCCTTTCTACACATCTCAGCAAGACTGTGAGGGAAGTAGACCTCACCATTGTTTTCATTTCACAGCCTATGATCTAGTTCTTCTCACCAAAACATTCTAGCTAGTTTCAAACTAGCACAGCAACCCATTCCGGGCTCTCATCACTCTCATGGTGAAGAACTTCCTCCCCATGCCCAGTCTGAAACTGAATCCAGCAACTACACAATCACCTTCCTCTCCTAGGGACCTCCAGCTGCTTTCATGGCAGAGACACATGAGGCACAGCCTAAATGGCTCCCATTATTGCTTCTCTAATATACTGGCTCCACAAAAAATTTCTCTTTGAGAAGATATTAGAGGTGATTTTTCAGTGATGAATTCTTGTTCCTGGAAGGCAGTCAGCAAGAGTCAGTTTGGGTTTTTTAATTCTGAAAAGCTGCTGAAGAAAAAACTGTGTTAACTGAAATATGACTGTCATTGCCACTGACAACCTTTTTTCTTCACTCTTTATTGCTGAAGATGCTGCAAGTGGCAGGAAGCTGGATGACCAGTGGGCTGTAATTTATGAAATATTTGGGGATATCTCAGTGTGAGAAACTCCATAAAAATGCAAAACATTACTAATGAACTTGACAGTTCTAGGCTGCTCATATTGAAGGACAAATTCCCATTAGAGGCAAAAATAAAATGAAATCTTCACTATTTTTCAGGCTAACATAATTTAAATAGCTGATCTTTAAACAAAATTATGCTCCATCTATTGTCATGGGGAAAAACAGACTCAACTTGGGGAATTTAACTTAATTCCTTGCCAATAAATGTAATTACTGATTTGGATATTGAGAAACAGAGGCGGCAAATATTTAAGTATTGGTGGAAATCATCCTCAGAGACATCACCAGCTCCCCTCAACTGCGGTGAGGCCATTGGGACTGGCTGGAACTGTCTGAAACTGGCTCAGGGCCACCCTGCTTCTCCTGGCAGAGGCTGCCCTTCATGTCCTTGCTGCCAGCAGCTGGGTGTCTGCAGCCAGCACATCTGTGTTGTCCATTTTCCCGATTTTCATATGCAGAGTTCATTTTTGTAGTCTGTGGATAGGTGTCATGGAGGGCCCATGGGCCCAAAATAGGCTTAT
>WAAF01011199.1:0-117362 GCA_013400475.1 Tricholaema leucomelas | reverse complement strand
CTTTAGGATCTTTGAAACAACCTTGTCTCAAAAAGTCAATTCCCAGAATGCAAGGCGCATCAGGACCAGTTACAATAGTATGTTTCTTCCACTCTTTACCAGTTAAACTTATCTCAGCCTGCAACTTAATTAACTCTTGAGATTCACCAGTGATTCCAGAAATAGTTACACACTCTGTGTCCCTTTACAATTTGATGGCAATAAAATAGACTGAGCACCTGTGTCAACTAAAGCCCTGTATTTCCGAACTTTTGAACTGCCAGGTCACCTAATGAATACATTCCAATAGATTCAGTTTTCTCCACTATCTCTTTCCTCCTCCTGGCTGGAGGAAGGGCACCCCTAATGCTGAACATGGCATGAGGGGTGTGCACAATGACTGGTGTTGTGGTGAGAGAAATTGCAATTACTAGAATAACTGCAGTTACTCTGGGGAGCCGAAGAAGCAACAGCTATTTTTCTGGCACTGCTGCCTCTGTTTCTGCCACTCTGCAGTTCCCTGATGCTCTTCAAAAGAACTGAAGTAGGCTGACCATCTCACTTGCTCATGTTCTCACTAAATTGGACATGCAGGATTATCCACAGTGACCCACATAATTGCCGAGGTCTAGGTGGCATTTGTCTCCTGGGCTGGAATTGCTTTGCAGGAAGTGGGCAACTGTTCCTGATGGCAGAAACATGCACCCATTCAGATGATGAAGGAATGGTATCCTTTATCAGATTGGAAATGGAGGTTTTAAGTTTCTCCTTCGGTTCTTTCATGGTACCTTTTTTCTCTGTACACAGAGTTTTTATGGCAGAGACTAAGGCAAACTGTGATGAGCTGTCCTCTATCTGACTCTGCTGGTCAGTGAACTCACCAACAGTGAGAGGCCTTCCATTACCACTGCTTGATAGAAACCTGCTAGCCAAGATGTTAGCACAGGATGAAAAAGGTCTTTGTGAGACCTATTCCAAGAGGAATGTCATCAGCCTCATGTGTACCATGATCTCCATAAAGCACTTCCTTCACAGCAAACTCCTTCAGAAGCTTAATTCCCTGCTCAATTGTGTTCCAGTTCTTAGCTGCCCATGGCAAATCATCTCCAGAATGATATCTCATCCACAGCCAACAGGAGGCGTGTTCACAAGCTAGCCTTACTGAGAGGACTTGCTAGGTATTTGTCCATTCCCCTCTTCTTTGTGAGTGGCCCTAGCTGCCTTGCAGACTTGTCTCCTACCTGTAAGGCATTTGCACCAATAGTACGGCATCTCACCAACCACCTTAGGATTGACTCTCCTGATTTCCTTGAATACTCCTTTCTAACTTCCTTGATCTCTTTGAGAGGATCATTGGAATTCTGGATATCATCCTCCTAGAATGGCCTAGAAACAGAACTTTTCTAAGAGCACTTCTTAAACTCCTCAGAGCCATCCTCCTTCTTGCAGCCAATCTCACATAGCTCCTCTTGTCAGAGTATTGAAACCTGTGTATAATGGTTAAGTCTCTAAGGCTGGATTTCTCCTCTTCTTCCTCTTGTGTACCAGAGATCCATTCACCTAAATCCTTTCTTGAATCACTCTCTGTCAAATGTTTCCTCTTAGCTCTCACCTTGGCTGGAGCCAGAAAGGCTTTGGAAGCTCCTTCTAATGGGTCTGAATCTCTGATGGTCTGACCTGCTGCCTGTGAGTTTGAATCTGCTTTACGGTTAGAAGCTGCTCCCTGAGGATCTGAACTAGGTGAAGAAACAGCAGAGACTTGAACAGCTGGACCTGTTCTTTGGCTGCCTGCCACATTATTGTCAACAACCGAGGCTTTGGCAGTTGTCCCAGAACCTGCGGGAGGAAGTGCAGTGGTGGACATGGTGGTTCCCTCTCGCCCTCCCCCACGACAGACATTGTTTTCGTTTTCTGCAGGCCTTATCTCTAACTGCTTGTGAGGAAACTTGCCTCTTTTTTTCTTCTTAAAGCAGCCACATTCAAATTTGTCGTGCACAATGCTAGCATTAGTGCTAAACCAAGAACTACCAGGGCTAAAATCACACGTGATAAATATATCACTGTATTACATGTGTAAAACTCATTACAGGGATTTGGCAGGTCAGTTTTAAGCAGAATTACTTGCATCAGAGAATATTTTTCAGCTGTTGTAATATTTCCTGACTTATTAAAAACAAGAGTTGGCAACAGTTTCAGTAATATTAAAGCCTACCCAGCCAAGAAGATACTCTCCAAAATCCAAAAACATTCCTTTAATCTTTCTCCACAGCAAATCAAACAGGAGAGAACCAAGCTTCACTGTCAACCAATGGTTAAAGTAAAAAGCAGTAACTGGCCATGCAACAGCACAAAGTAAACAAAACAGCTTCATTTTAACTACTGAGCCTAATTAGCAATCAATCCAATTTAATTTGCCCCACATTAGGTGCCAAAATAAAGATGTGATGGTTTGGGTGTCACTCGCCTCCCCACTCTTATGAAATCACCCAGACTAGGCTTAGCCAAGCTGGAAATTAAGGAATGAAGCTTGTATTTACATCTTAGCACAATATGCATTTTGTATATGTGTATTCACAATATATACAGTTATATACAGAAATATACAAGTTAAAAGTAATACAGAAGCACAACACTCCTCCCAGAAATCAGAGTCCCCAGAAGGGGCTCCCAACCACCCTTCCACCTTCTTTCCACTCCTCTACCTTATCCCAGAGTTTGCCTTACGTGCAAAGTGAGCTTGAAGGGTCGGCAGGGGGGGTTAGAAAGCAGAAGGATTAGTTACACAGAAAGAAGCCCAGGGAGAAAGCACAGGCTCCCAGAGACACACACCAACTGTCCTATCTATGTTTTGCATTCTTGTTTTTATACATCTCAGCAAGCCTATGAGTGAAATAGGCATCACCACTGTTTTTTTTTTCACAGCCTATAATCTATTTTTTCTCATTAAAATATTCCAATTAGCCTCAAACTAGCACAGGTGCCTGTTCTAGATATATACAAAATATATAGTCACCAAAGGAGTGTCACTTCAATCTGAGTGTCGCTTGTGTTCACCTGTGCAGCCAACTTTAGTTTTATGGTTTAAAAAAAGGTCAAAAAGAGGGCATAAAAAAGAAGAATATTCCTCTGGTTTTCAGAGCTTACCTGGCCATCTATTGTTGCCCATGCTCCAGGGACTTTATCATGCCCTCGAATCCAGTTGTGCAAAGCTGCTGCAGGTTGGTTCCAGGAGATCTAGGAAATCACAACATCCCAGATAATTCTTTTGTCTTTAAGTATAAATCCCATTAGCTACATTTTCCTATATAAGAAATATAGATCCTTCTCTTTCAGTTTTCATTTATTTAACAGCACAAAAAGGATGTGGTTTAAAAAAATGAAGATCCATGATCGTCAGATGGATAATCACAAGAGACCTATCAAATGGGATTCTCTTAGCACTTCTGAGTTCTGTGCAGTTTATATTTTTTCATAGATTCTCCTTCTCACATTAATATGAAAACAGAAGTCTTGCTACTAGATATCCATTTGCAAATAATTAATATTATGATTAACAAATGTAATAAGCATAGTGCAAATGTAAGTAAGTGTATGTCTGGTGTGTCACCTTCTGCTAAAAATGATCTATTAACTGCTTGGATCCTAAGTTTTTGAATAAATGTACAAACTTCTATTAAAATATTTTCTAACCATTTATAATCCTTTGTAAATTGTTTTACAAATGAATGGAAGCCCTACTACAACTTGCAGTTGCTGTAAGTCTTTGAGGAAAAAGGAAATAATGTTCAAAGAATGTCATGTAAATGTAACACCAGGGCAAATGTATTAATTTATATTTGCAGTATATGTACATAATTAATTAAAGTATCAGAATAACTATTAAATAACTAAACTCAGCTACCCGGTACCTTCTTAGTTTAAGCATAAAGAATATGCAGAAGCAAGTTATAAGACAAAGAGATTTTTACAGCAGGAAAATTAAGTTAGTTCAGTCCAAGGAAGCTCCTTTGGAATGGGCTGCCCAGGGAGGTGGTGGAGTCACCGTCCCTGGGGGTGTTCAGGAAGAGACTGGATGAGGCACTTGGTGCCATGGTCTAGTTGACTGGATAGGGCTGGGTGACAGGTTGGACTGGATGATCTTGGAGGTCTCTTCCAACCTGGTTGATTCTATCCTATTCTTGTTTCTAAGGTAAGCCACCTTCAATACCTCGGGTGGAAACGACTGCATTCACCATGGACAAGATGCTGAATCTGTTGGTCTAGCAAAGGAAAAGTGTTACAGGCAGCATTCACTACTATTTTATGGCAGCCTTCACAGATACAAAGAAGATCCAGCTAATGTAGTGGGGGTGCTTATATAATGTAATTCTTACACGGGGGGGTTAAGTATTTTTTTCCTCCATTGTTTGCTTATGTGAATTTTATATTCATTTATTTTTGTGTCAACACTTGCTTTCCTAACAGTGAATCTGTTGCTGTAGAGAATTTAGTACGGACTCTGGTTAACAAAGAGAACTATCCTCATGCAATGCTATATCTCAAAGTACGGTAACACAGTAAGAATTCACTCTGTGTAGACAATCCCAGATAGGATGTCAAGTTTCTAAACATAAGTAACTGGTGAAAGGAAACAGGAATTTAACCTGGGGCCCCATTAAATGCATCCTTGGAGTTATCCCAGGATTAAGGTGTGAGGAAGCAACTGAGTTAAAATTCTTGCTAACCTCCTATCACTCCTGGTATCACGCAAAATATAGTGTTATTTAAAACTACCTCTGCATTTTCCTTTTTCTGGATCCCTTCGTATGTTGCCCCTTCTTTAGGCTGAGGTATACGAGGGGCTTTACCATCAGCGATTAGATGCACAGCTTCCACCTAAGTGAAAAAGTAACAGATTTAATGTTAGCTTGGTTCACCTTTTCTCCTCAGTGGTATTTGTGAATGACAGCGAAAGACTTTCTGGCACAAGTGTAATAGTATTTCCAAAACGTAGAGAACCAATGCTGCCCTGATTAACATGCATTTGAGAAAAGAAATACTCTCAGAAACTTGGTGGGTTACATAGACACCAAACATATAGCATCTGCCTAAATTCTGCAGGAGCAGAATGTGGCTCTGTATGATTGGATTTAACTTTTTTCCTTTTCCTTTCACCAAAAAAATTATTTCTCCACATTTAAACAGAGAGGGGGAAAAAACATCTAATGATCCCTACTGAGTACTTCTACACATTTTCTTTTCATTTTACAATGACACAAAGAACAGCAAACATGCAAACTCCAAGGCCAATCCAGCAGGACTCTGAACCTGAATTACCATCCTTCTCTCTTTTTTTTTTTTTTTAAATTCAACCTCACCCCTAATTTCCTGTTCTCTGTGAACCTTAAATTTCACCTTGTAAAAACATTCAAGAAATCTTTGGAAAGAGCCACATTCCAAACAAATTCAACATTTTTTCCTTCTGTAGAAACAGGATATTCTCTGCCTGCTTCCAGCAATGAATACTCAGTGGTCCTGAAGCAATGAAGCTTCACTGAAGTCTAGGATTTGGCTGAGTGCCACAACCTCTGTCTTTCGAAATGCATGCATCTTGTCTGCATTTTCTTTAATTTCAAACTCTAGCAGACGTTTTTGTTTTCTTCTTAAAATGTAGATATTTAGTACAGTTAAACATACCATAGCCTTTACTCCTTCTGGGAAGAGAAACCGGTTATACAGGTCATCCACAGTATCATTTTGGCCAACATCACATTCTCGCTGCAGAAGTATTGGTCCAGTGTCCAAACCATCATCAGCCCAAAAAATAGTAAATCCTGCTTTCTTATCTCCTTGAATTAAAGTCCTGGACATAACAAGCAAACAAAACAAAAGCCTTACAGTAAATACAGACAGTATGAATGTAGTCAGGGATATCAACTGATCTGTTACACATTCACTTACTTTAGGTAGACAGAAGAGAAACTCCTAACCATCCTTAGCACTAGTTTTATTGGTCATTTTATAGTCAAGGAACCCACAGTTTCAATACCATTGATGTCTGGTTTCCACAAAGTGGCATAAGAAATGGTGAAACTGAATCCAGAGTGTCTATCACACAGTTCAATGTGATGACTAATTACAATGTATTATCAGTAATAATAGACACAGAGCAAAATGTGTGCAAAAGTTGTGACAGTTTTAAAGAAGGAAGTTTCTTGTGTGTTATCTTAATGATTTATGGTTTACTGTAACTGTTACTTAGCTAAGCCTTGTGACTTGTCTGTAGGTCAGTGAGGGAAGTACAGTTGTTGAACAGCTGAAAAAGAACTAAACTCAGAATGGAAAATGATGGATATGCAACTGTGAGAGGAAAAGTTATTAAGGAACTTTGTATCCAGACAGATTCTCAGCTGCTGTGCACGAACATAGCACTGCTTACAAAAGACCTATGCTGATTTACATCAGCTCAGGATCTGCCTTTGGATCTGCAGAGAACTTCAACCCCTTAAATTTTCCATTTCTCCTTTGGAGCTGCATGTGCCTCAGAAAGATGGAAAACAGAACAGAAATGTGTTTAAGGGAGCCACTAGAAACTGAGAAATACATATTTCCTACATGCTTTTAACTATTTGTCTGCATGTAGACACCAACATAATTGTCAGTAAGACATATCTCATGTAAGTATTCCATTGGCAGTTCAGGTTTGAACACAATTATCTGAGATGTGTCTTCTACACATGAAAATTCCTTATTAATTGTAAATGCTGAAACCAGCATTTTTTCAAAGGAGTAAAGCACACATTTGTGGAGAACAAGGGCAAAGCTCCAAAGACAGCTGGAGAAGTTGGCAGGTATAACAAAACTGAAAGCTTACACGAGTTTGTCTATCCCACAGCAGATGTTTGACACATTTTAGCAGCATTTATTCTGTTTCATACTATGCAAAAAGCTTTTAAAAAGCACTCTGGTGAGAAGTGGATGTCCTTGGCATGGCAATGGAGAAGAAGGTATCATAGGCAAATGTCTCTGATGCTGAGCTGGTGACAGGATGAGAACTACTGTGTGCCACCTCCTCTGTCCACCAGCTTCCTCTAGAAAAAGTTGATGATAATGAAGTGGCAGCAGCTGGAAAAGACTGTGAAGGATGGAGTGGGGAACCCTAGAGGCCCAGGACCCTTGTTTGTGCCTGATGTCCCTTTAATCATGCCTAATTTCTACAGGCTTTCTTGGGCACACTGTAGGAAGAAAGTGTCTGATCAGCATGATAGCTAAATCCAAAGCACATGAAAGAAATTATGACGAAAGGAAGGGTTGTGAGGGTCAAAAAAGAATCATCAGTCAAGGGCAAACTCTAGCTAAGTTTAAAGGTTTTAGGACAATGGCCTTTACCTGAGAAGGGCAGGAACAGATGCTTACGGAAGGAATATGCAGAATAGAGCAAGACTCAGTGATACACCATTGGCATACAGTCCCATTTTGGGAAACATTCATGTCAGGAAGTTCATGAAAGACAGTTTATATCTACATCATCCTATGGAATGGATCTTGATGAACTTTTCCTCCACAGAAGCATATTTCTAGAGCTTTCTAGATGTGCAGTTCCACATTTTAGTAATAAACTGCATCGAGTAAAAGTACCTCCTTTATTTAGTCAGTCCTCCTACTTGATGTTTTTGCTGACTGCTCTCTAACTTTTGATAAAGAGGAACCACTTCTTATTCTCCTTCCTGTGCCTTTCATGGCTTAATACACTGCTAGCATATTTCCTTCCCAATGAACATGCTTCTAGTCTGAAGATTCCTAGACTTGTCTCCCATTATGTAGAAGCTGTTATATATATTTGGCCATCTTTCTTAGCCTTTTCTGAGGTATTTCTAGTTCCTTCATGTTCTAACAGATGCAGACAGTATTTAAGTTAATTTCACTGTCTCTGAAATTAAAAAAAAATAAATAAATCTTGTACTGCTTACAAATAGTCAGTAGGGTTTTTTTACTGCTATGTGCATTACCTTATGCTCTTTAACTTTAAATTTGACCTAGCATCTTCCTAATCTTACTTCTACATTCCCACATTTACCCATTTGTGTACAATGTGTATTTTTTCTTACGGACTAAAATCAGAGTGATTGGTGTATTGCTTCCTGGCTTTTCCTTTCAGCTCTTTTTAAACTGATATTCCTCTTGTTGTTTTCCAGTCTCCTGTGCCAACACAATCTGAAGGCTGTCCCAGACCCAACGAACATTTGCTTGAAAGTCCCTTGGTCCTGACAAGAGATTCTTATTCATTCATCAGTTTATCTAAAACACCTTATACTCGTAGTTCAGCTCAAGAGGATTGTTCTGATTTATTCTACACATATAATGAAACAAATCAGAACAAAATACAATTTTGCTTTGAATCTACACCACTGTCTTTAGATAATCACCATGCTGCCTCTAAGATTCTTTTAAAATGGTTTCTTCATATTCAGACAATTTCTTACTGAATTTAAACACCATGATAACAGCATTTCTATCGTCACAAAAATGCCAGATCTGAGTCTACTGTGGTCATTATTGCAGTGTGTCTCTTTCACAGTAACATTCTGAATCCAGCCTTGTGCATTGCTCAGGAGGACAAGAAAGTAAGGTTTTATTGTTGTGGCATTTTATGATGAAGTCGCAGCAACAGTGGACAAGAGAAGGGCAACTGACACCATCTACCTGGACCTGAGTAACACATTTGACTCTGTCCCACATGATATCCTGGTCACCAAACTGGAAACACACAGATTTGATGGATAAACCACTCGCTGGATAAGGAATTGGCTGGATGGTTGCATGCAGAGAGTAGTGATCAATGGCACAGTGTCTACCTGGAGACCAGTGGCAAGTGGTGTCCCTCAGGGGTCAGTGCTGGGACCAGTACTGTTTAACATACTTGTCAGTGACATGAACAGAGGAATTGAGTGCATCAGCAAGTCTGCTGATGGCACCAGCTGTGTGGCACAGTCAACTTGCTAGAGGGTAGGGATGCCATCCAGAGAGACCTGGACAGACTGGACAGGTGGGCCCAGGCCGGAGAGGTGGGCCCAGGCCAACCTCATGAAATTCAACAAGGTTAGATATAAGGTCCTGCACCTGAGTCGGTGCAAGCCCAAGCACAGATACAGGTTGGGTGGTGAATGGCTGAGAGCAGCCCTGGCTAAAGGACCTGGGGGTCTGGGTTGGTGAAAAGCTCAACATGATCCAGCAGTTTGTGCACGCAACCCAGACAGCAACTGTGTCCTGGGCTGCACCAAGAGAAGTGTGGCCAGCAGTGCAAGGGAGGTGATTCTCCCCTTTGCTCTTGTCAGACCCCACCTGGAGTACTGTGTGCAGTTCTGGAGTCCCCAACACAAGGAGGATATCAAACTGTTAAGCGAGTCTGGAGGAGGGCCACAAAGATAATCAGAGGGCTGGAGCACCTCTGCTATGAGGACAGGCTACAAAAGCTGGGGGTCTTCAGCCTGGAGAAGAGAAGGCTTCGAGGAGACCCTACAGTAGCTTTCCAGTATCTGAAGGGGGCCTACAGGAAGGCTGAGGGCTATTTACAAGGTCTTGTAATGACAGAATGAGGAGTAATGGGTTTAAACTGGGAGAGGGGAAATTCATACTAGATGTTAGGAAGAAGTTCTTTACCATGAGGGTGGTGAGACACTGGCACAGGTAGCCCAGGAAGGTTGTGGATGCTCCCTCCCTAGAGGTCTTCAAAGGCATGTTGAATGAGGCCTTGAGCAACCTGTTCTAGCAAGAGGTGTCCCTGCTTACAGCAGGAGGGCTGGAACTGGATGATCTTTGAGGTCCCTTCCAACCTAAACCATTCTATGATTCTCTTGTATCCCTTTTCCCTTCCCTTCCCTTCTGTGGAATCTCAAGCTGTGAATCAAGTCTTGTTGTGACAGATACCTAGTTTTTGTGGGGGATGAGATACGAGGGCAGTGTCCTGCCTATGAAAACTCCAGACTTTTGATTTGTTTGTATAAGTAAAATATGTGAAAATACAGATCATATCACTGATCTTCCCAGAGAGACAGCTGCACTGGCACTGGAAATCATAATAAATCTTAGGTATGAAGTACATTTCATGAACTAAATACTCAGCTGCTGAAGTTTCTTCAGAGCAGTTTCAAGTCCACAGAACTGTGCCAGCGTTTACATGACTGATGGGCATAGACCAACATCCTAACATGACATGAACATTATTTAAACGCAGAGAACTCACCAGTTGATTGCAGAAGCTCCTCGATGGCGTGGTAGGATGGATGGATGGTAAATAATTGAGCCATGTTTTGGGCAGTCAATAACATCCATGGGGATGAACTGCGTACAGAATGGAAGGACATTCAGCTCTGCTCCAACTGATTTGTAGGCTGCAACTACTTCCTGGATAGGTTTGCCTTTAGCTCTCCATCTGGGGAACTTAAAAACAGGAGTGCCGTCCTTCTCTGCTGCCAGTGCTGAGGGGCAAGAACAACATTTTAATTTTTAAAGAATTCATATTTTGCATTAAAAACTCGATCTGAAATCAGAGAGACACTGAATAACAGCTCAAGCTGATCACCAAGGGAATGATTACAGCCTCCCCTTTGTACTGTTCAAAATCCTGTGCACTCTTCCTTAGTTCTTTGGTTCTCATTCCTACAACTTACATAATTTTCAACTTTAAGTTTACTCTTATCAATTGGCCAATAAGTACTGATGAAAGCAGAAAAGAACAAAGAATGTTACTGACTACTTAACACTGACATTTCATTTCTTGTCTGATCATTACATTTGCCTAAAAATAGTTTGGTTTAGCAGAACTTAATTTCCTGCTTCAGCAATTATTATGTGAATATGACTACATATAACTAAGATTCACTTGCATCTGCAGCATCATGCTATGTGGTGCAAGTAATTACAGATGCTAGTGGCTTTCACTAATTTCTTCAAAATTCTGTTTACTGATGCCTTCTGGATATGCCGTCATTTATCTGTGAGACATACAGCTACACCCAAAATTAGATTCAAAGATGAGGGAAAAAAAATTGCACCAACTGCAAAGAGAATGTTTAGGTGACTGACAAATTCCACTGCACAACCAGTTAACTCATCACAGCGAGTTGGATAGTAGAGTTGTATTCTACATTTGTGGAGTTGTGTGTGTAATAGGAAGAAAAGGGAAAACAAGAAGTATAGAAAATTCACCCAATTTATATTTCTAGACACATTTTGGATTTTTCTTTCTCATTTTCACTCAGAAATTGGATCTTCAATTTGACCTAAAGCATCTTTTGCCTATTATCTAAGTCTTAAGAAAATGAGTACTTAAATATAATTCCATGGAAGTTAGTATATATTGCAATTGCTTTTAGAAACAAAAATTGTGGCTGTCTGAGGATACAGAAAGAATAGCAAATTTCACATGAGACTTAAGCAGCATGAGTCATCTGGAAGTAAAAAGCAATGAAGCATCTAGTTATTTCTCCTTTTTTTTTTTCATCAGGAGACCAACAAACTAATCCTGTTGTTTAGTTAAAATTAATATATTGTTTAAAACAGAGGAAGTTTTACTTAGCTACATATGTTAGTATACTAACTGCACAATAATCGTTTATATAATGTAACTGAGTACTACACAGTATGCTTCCAGAGCTGGAAGGCTGAATTGTCTTTTTCTAAACTAAGAGTTGTCTTCTTTAATTCTTCCAAAATATGATTAAATCTTTTAATTAGGTAGAGTGACAGGATGCAACAAACTTGAGAACTACATGCTAGTTTGGGAGTGCCATAGCCCAGGTAAGCAAAATTTATGTTTAATACTTCCCTCAAAGGAGTTCTGTAAAAACATGTCAGGACTCAACAAAAAAACAAACCCCAACTTGAGACAGCTCATGGAATGTAGTTTTTAATTTCAGGTTATCCATAAAGACACATTCCATTTTGGCACTTCTATTTGCTAATCACATGGGTTTTTTTTGTCACTGGGAAAAAAAAAATATAGTTACATGTCAGATGATTCCAAAGTAACTTTTTGTCAGTGTGGTTTCTGTTCCATAAGTACAAGACTGAATACCATTCAGACAACAATTCTTTTAGGAACTTCAGAAAATCCTTATGTGTGTTGACAGTGGAAAAAGAAAGTGCAAAGCTTCCTCTAATATTTTCAGTGTGTTTTCCACAGTCCAGGTGGAAAAGAAATAGGCTCTGCAGAACCACTGCTACATGCAATCATGTCAGAAAAAGGCAGGAAGCCAGAGATAAAGTCTTGGCTCCATGCCTTGAGTGTCCCAGACAGCACAGGAAAACAGGTGACAGGCGTTTGTGCTTGAGTACAGGCTCAGCAGCTATGTGCTTTAAGATACAGATCTAGTTCAGGCTGATGCACATTCAAATAAGGTACCCAGATTCATTTACTTTCCAAGTATCTGAAGGCATGTCACTGTATGGTTAGGAAAAACTTTTAAAGATTGACAAGCTTAAGCCAGTTCTGGGACTTGTGTATGTTGAAGTGTAATTTTTGTGTTGAATCCAGTGTAATAAAGCAATGCATGCAAGTCATTCCCACATGGATATCAGCTTCTCACAAAAAGGCAAGTCTGTTATGTATGCCTGTAATTTTAACATTTGCATTATGGTTACACTTACCCAAAGGATCAGCTTGTCCATTCTTGTCAGGCACTGTGAATACACCCACAACTTTATGTCCCTCTTTTCTCAGCTTGTTATAAACTTCTTGTCCAAAAATACTTTGACCTATAAGGGCTAGTTTTAGCTTATGCTGATAAACCTGGCAAAAAGAATTAAAACAAGCCATGTTCTAGGATGCATTGAAAATTCATTGTTGTCTACATTTTTTTCCTTGCTTTCTCTTGATCAGTGCTCATTTCCTTTTAAAATGGAATAGTCTTTCTAGCCTTTCTNATTAATGACCAGTGATGTAAAATTCAGAGAGACCAGACTTAACATAATAGACTCATCTGATACTGTCACTAGCGTTTATATGGCTTTCTCAGGGTTGTCACCAGATAGACCCACTGCTTGTTACAAGAGGCATAACAGGCTCCATGATTTTTTTCATAGAACGAATATTGTAAGAAATTAAAATACATTTTTTGAAACAGGCATATAAGACACTTAAATCCCTATAACTGAATGGTAGCATAACATTTGTTATATGCATAGACTAAAGAAGACAAATTTGCATTGTTCCTGCCAAGTTAGGGGTAGCGATGATCCACATGATGCTATTACAAGGACATACTGCTAAGTCTGAGGTTCCCTTGCTGGACTTCCACTGCGTCCTGCATTTGCATCCCAGTACAATGGACGTATGTTTTAAAGCTTCTTCAGGTGCAAATAACTGTCTTGACTTCTTATTTTTAAGATACTTAGAATCACAGCATTACTATGATATACCGTGTACTGCTACGTTATTCAAGTGATTTCACCCGGAGAAAACTACTGATTCTTTAAGAGTCTCCCTTCAGATTTAGGGAATGGTTGTGCTCCTCTGCCACCCTAGCTCCAGTCCATCATCTCTAACACCTCCTTTACCCCAGAACTGGTTATTCCTGTAGCTACATGAACTTGATTAAAGTACTGAGGTAGAAAGGCACTGACCTGACAAAATGTGTCTTATTCTTAACTGGATCTACTCACTGATATACTTCATTGCTCTGTCCTGAGCCCTAACACAGGTCCAGCAGGATTGCAGGAATAAGTATGCAAGCACTGGCAGAAGGGTGGAACTGTCTCTATAAGCACTGTTTTTGCATTTTCCATCAGCTTCTGGAAACTGAAAAACGGGAAACCTTTGAAAAACAAATGGACTAGCAGACCTGGTTATTAAGGAAAGGTCCACATAGAATAAACAGAAATATTACTTTCCTCAAAATCTGGTAGAAACTATTTCTAGACTCAAACAATTAAGATCTCTCCTCTTAGGAGGCCTGAATGTAAGGCAGCACATACACTCCATCTTTACTCTTAACTGAACCAGACTTTGACTTCCTTTTTTACTGAATGAGCCATTAGATGCCTTGAGCTTAGAAAGATAAAGAGGAATCAAAGCACCGTTCCAATATATTAATCACTGGTATTTGTTCTGTATGTTGGCACTTGTATGTTTTTCTTCTTTTCTCTCCTCTTTTCCTTTTCTTAAGGTGCCAGGACATGAGGACACCTTGACTAAGTGGGTCATTG
Organism: Tricholaema leucomelas; assembly: GCA_013400475.1. Lineage (NCBI taxonomy): Eukaryota > Metazoa > Chordata > Aves > Piciformes > Lybiidae > Tricholaema lacrymosa > Tricholaema leucomelas. The sequence goes on along the minus strand of WAAF01011199.1, from coordinate 103,199 downwards.
ACTGGATATCAAGTGGTCTGGACTGCCCATCAGTTCGCGTGGCAGCCTTTATGACAAAGAGGAATACCCTGAATAACAGGTTACTCAAAACTACAATCCATTTCATTGCAATTGATTTCACAGCTGGAATATTATGGATGTATTTTGCTGATTTTTAAGTTACATTGTAATTGCACAGCTGGCCTTAGAACTGGTCATTTCTACTAGAGGAATATTGAAGTGTGATTTTTTATTTTTTATACAAAACAATGGGAAATAACTCTAGAGACAGTATTCCCCCCCAGAACGAAACTGCAGAGTAAAACTCTCCCTGTATTACAGCATTAGTCAGAACTAGAGCAACTGCAATAGTACTAGTTCATAAGATGTAAAGGTGGACATAATCTGGGCTCCTGCAAAATCAATTTGCTATAGTTAACTGGTAAAAAATGACTGTGAGACCAGTGATGATAATATTACAAACCAGTGCTGCACTGGTGGCAGTAATTCTTAAAATATGTCTACTGTTTTGTTTTTAATAAATATCTTATTCTGAATTACAATTAGCACAAATTCTCATTTTAGTTGTTATCTAGTCAAGCCCCGTGGATACAGGTAGATCTCATTAACAATGTCTCATGACTGATGTATCTGCTTTTGTATCAGAAATGTTGCTGTATTTAAAAAAAGTAATAGAATCATAGAATGGTTTGAGTTGGAAGGGACCTCAAGGATCATCCAGCTCCAACCCCCTGCCATAGGCAGGGACACCTCCCACTAGAGCAGGTTGCTCAAGGCCTCATCCAGCCTGGCTTTAAATGCCTCCAGGGAGGAAGCATCCACAACCTCCCTGGGCAACCTGTTCCAGTGTCTTACCACCCTCACTGTAAAGAACTTCCTCCTAACATCCAGTCTAAATCTCCCCTCCTCCAGCTTAAACCCGTTACCCCTCGTCCTGACATTACTAGACCTTGTAAATAGTCCCTCCCCAGCCTTCCTGTAGGCTCCCTTCAGATACTGGAAAGCCACTATAAGGTCTCCTCGAAGCCTTCTCCTCTCCAGGCTGAAGAGCCCCAACTCTCTCAGCCTGTCCTCATAGCAGAACTGCTCCAGCCCTCTGATCATCTTCGTGGCTCTCCTCTGGACCCACTCCAGCAGTTCCATATCGTTCTTGTGTTGGGAGCTCCAGAACTGCACACAGTACTCCAGGTGGGGTCTGACAAGAGCAGAGTAAGTGGGCAAGCTGGAGAAAGATACACCTGCTAGATCATTGAGCATTGTTGGCACGGTATGAAATCCTGATTTCTATACTATGCTCATTTACAGTGCTAGCTCAGCTAGTACACTGAAGGAACATTTATGATAGCCAAATGAGAGTCTTTTGGTTAGCATTTCTCAGTAAGAAGACGAGACTGGCAGAGATTTTCTTAGTTCTCTGCCATCGTATGCAATCACCTCTTTTCATTGCTTTTATAAAGTTACTTGACCTCTTTTTGAAAGTAGTTTTAAACTACTCACAGCTGTACTCTGTTGCTTTTCTGATACTTGGACAATCTTTTTGTAATTTTAAGTCCAAACATGTCACCACTTTAAGAGATAATTTTTCTCCACTTTTTGACAAAGCGTTAGTAACATGTGCATCTTCTATATCTAAGCTTCATTTTTAGTTCATGTTTCCCTGTGATTAAATCTGATTCTCACATTACATGGAACTGCATTCAAGTTCCAAATCATCAGCTGATGTAAATCAATGCACTTTCAGTAAAGATACACATCATTATTTTACTCTATTTGGGGATCTGATTCAACATACGATGAGAAGCAAACAAAGAACAGTCTCCAAGAAAACAAAAATATAAATGGCAAAACTGAGAAGTCTGTAAACTGGATAAGTTCCATTTATGCATTGAAGGGAACAAAAAGATTAGTTTGGCAGCAAATCAGTTCACACTTCCTGAAAGTTACTCAAATGGCAAGTGGTTTCAATTGCAGGGTGGATCTGGTAATTATGCTATAACCAGTGATTCTTGAGTTACTTCTCCAATGAATGGTATATGTGTATTGTATGATTTCTTTTAACATCTGGTTTAGACATGGCAATTTGCCTGTAGCACATTAATACATACACTATCATCAGCAGAAAGCAGAAGGCAAGCCCACAAGTCAGTCAAGCATAGGATTGCTACTGTGCTAAAAAAAAAGAGAAAATCCCATATGTGGAAGGGCTTGAATGATCAGACCACAAATTCAACTCTTCATTTTCTCTATTGTTTTAAAAACTACAGCTGGGAATCTGCAGGAGATCTTACGGCCACCCTCGATATTCTTTTGGAAATTTTCCTCAAGCATTTTCCTAAGATCAGTTAGGCCTGTAAAAGTGCGAATCATTTTGTAAAAGCATTAGTGTGGATGTAAGACCAAATTAAAGTGGAAAGCTCTATAAGGTTACATAGAAATGAAAAATAGTTTGGTGTTCTCTTTCTTACAGAAATGGTATATTTTGGTTGGCATACCATCACTAGCATTCATCAAGAAGCTGTAGCAAGGTAGCTCATTAAAGAACATCAAAACAGTCCTGTTGTTGAATAATGAGTTAGATGGATGCTGGATCATTATCACTAACATACACAAAGATTAAACATTTTATGTTGAGAAGTTCTAAGAGAACTGCATAGAAAAGAAGCCTGACAAATGCTAGTGATTGTCAAGTTCTAGTTTCTTGTCGAAGAAGAGTCTAATGTTACAAAAACTTTCCGTAGGGGAATATTTATTTCGCAGTTCTAAGAGAACTGCATAGAAAAGAAGCCTGACAAATGCTAGTGATTGTCAAGTTCTAGTTTCTTGTCGAAGAAGAGTCTAATGTTACAAAAACTTTCCGTAGGGGAATATTTATTTCGCAGATAAAAATATTTTTCTGTTATTGCCTCTTTTGTATGTGTGTCTAGCATTTAATTGGTTGTCAGTTTCTAGTCAATTTTCTTAAAAGACTAACATATGGCAATTTCTACTGTGGCTATGAACCTTACTATCAAAGAGACAGCAATATTTTATTCTGTGTGAGAATGTAGTTAAATGAGTATTTTAATATGTTCCATCTTTTTTAACATTAATGTACAACTATGCTTCCTTTGAAAAGCAATACTGCAACTTTATTTCAGCTGAAGATCTCCTTATGTATGCTAAATTCCAGTGCCTTCAAATAGAAACCTATCGTAGAGCTTCTCATCACATCTACAGGCAATGCATTCTGACTAGTCATTCATTCTCGGTTTTTTGGCACTGCTGATTGCATTTCCACACAGCTTGGGCTGAATCTCTTTATTCTAATGCCCTCCGTGTAGACACCTTTGGAGGAATGCTGTCCTCACGCTAAACTGGGCAGTCAAACACGAAACAAAGTACAGCCTTTAGGAAAAGAAAAGAAATCCTTTCTAGCCTTATTCAGTGTGCCAGACCTACACATCTGGACAATTTAGACTGGGTACAGCTTTCAGGGATCAGTTAGTTGCACGCGTTCTGCAGCCTAGATATTTTAACAGGACATAAACAACGGCTTGGAATGAATGCACGCAGGGGTAAAAAACTACGGATGCAGAGGAATTCAGGCCATCAACTTCAACCCCAAGTAACCCACCATCCCACAGCTAGGAACTGGCGATGAGGTCACGAACGAAACACTCTTCCTAGGCCAAAGTGTGGGAGCTTCACTTTGGTACGGGGAACGGGCATGGTCCTTCCTAACTGAGAAGGCAACCTTCAGCTACTCGCAGGGCAAATTCGGCGTGAGCGAGGCAGCAAGCGGCCACGCTCACATTGTTCTCCACACGGTAACCGGTGATAATCACAGCACCGCTAGTTCCCTGCAGCTTCCAGACACATCTCTGCAAAATGCAGCGCCCAGATGATGGCTGCGATCCCGCCCGCAGCCCAGCCGGGCAAGATGCTGCTTCCGCAGCCAAACCAAGCAATCTTCTGAGTCCTCCTGACCTTCCAGTGCCTATGCGCGCTTTGTTAACACCCCGACAGAGACAATACGCATCACATCCTGAAAAAAATGCCGCCTCCCCCATCCCCACTCCTTGCTCGGCCCCTTGCTGCTCTCCGACCAGGGCTGCACGCAAAGGAGCAGCCCCCGCCGTTGGCTCCCGGGCACGGCAGGAGGGGGGACCACATCCTCCGCTGCCCGCCCCCCGCTACTCACGGCGGCCGACGTGCAGATGGTCCGCAGCAGCCGGGGGGCTGTCCGCAGCATCTTGCGGGGCGCCGCCGAGCCCCTGGATCTCTCGGCCGCCCGGTAAATACAGAACTGCCACCGCGGCCACGGCGGACCGCCTCGTCTGATGCAACGCGCGCCTATGCCTCTGGCGCCCCGCCAGCTTCGGCACTCGCGGTCGCGGCGGCGCGCCCCCGCCCGAGCCCGCGGGGTTAGGCGCGGCGAGCGGAGGGGAAAAGCCCCGCACCTGCCGCTTTTTGCCGCCACGCCTACTGTCCCCTTGGCGGGATGGGGACGGCCCCGGCGCCTGAGGAATGGTGGAGGTCGCTGCGGCCGCGTAGTGCCGGTGAAGGGGCGAGGAGTCGGGCAGGAGCTTCAGCCCCTCGCTTTTCCCGGACGCGAGCAGTGTCTTCCCCACTGCTGCCCACAGGGTCCGAAGGCAGAGACAAACGGGGCGATGGGCACGAGTCACGGCCACCAGTGCAGCATTTTGTGGTCCGAAGCCCGTGCAGTGCCCCCATCAGCCCCCTGCAGAGGCCACCACAGTCCCTGTCCGTTCACTCTCAGGCTCGATGACGGCTGAGCCCGTCATGTCCAGCTCTGTGCCCTCTGTTGGGGCTGTTGGCGAGACATTTCACGTGAACCTGCTGTGACAGTCAAAAGATGACTAGGTGATCCACATTAACTTTTACCTTATTGCCAAAAAGCCAGTAATGAGGTTAAAAAAACATTAATGACTTTCTGGAAATATATATCACCAACATCACAAAGTATTTTTAAAGCTGCCCATTTTACTTCATAATTAAAGAAAAATAGGACTTGAGGTTAAGTATTAGATGTTTCATCTCCAATATTTTTCTAAAGTCACAACAAAATATTCTCATCAGAGGTATAGAAAAGGTCTTGAAAATATATTCTAAGTGATAAAAAAAAAATCGGAAGGCCCGAAAATAGGCTTGTTTTATGCTTACTTTGCCTTGCCCACCCAAACATGTTTTCCTCCCCAAACCAGGGGTAAACACATTAAAGGCACAAAGGGGTACAATAGGCCTAGGTGCCACAATATCTGGCCTGCCTAAGGTCCAGGTTGTAAACAAGTTATATAAGGTGGTTGTAAACATGTTGCATAAGCCCACGCGCTTGGCGTGCTGCCCACTCACGCTCTCCCCATATTTGGGGTTACTAGACCTGTGGACCCTTCCTAATTTGGTGTGGTTTGGTCTGCTGCCAGAAGCCTACTGGATAATATTGTGGCCAAAGGACCATCAACCTCGGCTCCTATCTGATAGTGCAATCCGGGTAAACAAGAGGCTCTTGCCACCCTCTCCATTCACCTCCCTGTCTGCCTGCTGCCTGAGGCCACTACCTTTGTTCCCTCGACGTGACCCCTTTGTTCCACGACACCCTGCACCGATCTAGTGGACGATGGAACTAGGCGTTCCCGGCCGGCCACCGCTCCAGCCTGCCGCATCAGCCTGATAGTGTCCATGGAATTTGCTCAGACAGCGTGCCCCAAATTCGAATCGAACCACGAGAATCAACTACGTGGCTTTCGCCATATATATGTATTTTAGGACCACAGATACTGAACCTTCCAACTAGTGAGTATTCAGACCCTCTTGATTCAAGTTGCTAAGAAATTTTTTTAACTTTATCAGCGGCACTTTATGCCACCAGACTCTCTGACCAGAACATTTCTAAAACCTCTTCTAAGTTGCTTAATTCGGCTGTAAATAGACATTCTGTAAAGTAGTTTCACTGACCATGTACAAAGAATTTGTGTGGGTTGGCTGTACATAAGTTTTGGGGAAATTTTCATTGTATATAATAATAAATTATTTAATAACCTTCAAATCGGCCTCAGATCTCACCCAAACTCAAATTCAAACCCCTCCACAACAGAAGGCAAATGAACATGACACCACCAAGAGGTATGAATAGCAAACCCAGAAGTAGGTAGCATAGCAGTGTAACTCCATTTACTCTATTTTTTCAATGACCCAATGACCACTCTCCCCAGGAAGAGGAAAGGTGAATTGTAGGTTGAAATTGAAACATTTAATAAGACAATAATGAATGCCCCTACCATTAGCATTAACAGAAAGTACACAAAGTTATACTCAGTCTATATAGTGGTTGCAAGCTGCGCAGTAAATCCCAGATGTCAAGCACTGTGAGCACCACACCTCCACTGAAAATGTGAAGGTCACAGCAAAAAGGAGAGTAGGCCTTGGGAGTAGAATGACAGGTGAGACCCTCCAGTGATAGTGGCCATCACGAAAAGAGACTGTCCTTAATGAGCCTTATAATGTAGAGTGTTGTTAATCTTACTGAATAAGCATTTCATTAAAAAAGAGTAATAATTAAACAGCTTGATAGGTCATGTTCTAGCAGTACAGGCACTACACACACCACACAGAAAACAGTCATGCAACTGACCAAACCCACCACATATTTAAATAAGAAGTACAGTCAACTAGTCTTCACTAAAAGAACTATTTTACTGCCTCAGACAGTAGGAGGAATCAGTATCTGTGTAGTTTTCTTGTAACTTGAAGTTGCACAAATTCCACACAATAGAGCACAAGCAACTTCTACTATAAAAGCTGGCATCCAGATAGTCCTATAGTACAAAGTTTGGAATTGAATTCAAGTGTTGCTGCAGTTCATGAAACTCTGAATCGTGGTCCATGATCCAAAATCCTCTCCAACTCCAACACTGTATATTTGGCATTTAACCACTGACATACAGGCTTAGGGCAAAATACCTGGTTTTCCTAGGTAAGCGATTTGCAATGACTTACGGCTCTATTCATTATACACACACATCATAGACAATACAGCAATGCATGTGTAAAGCATCGGTAAAGCCTTGTAAAGCAAGGTTTTAATTAGCTGGCATAGCTTCATCTCCAAAACACAACTCCAAACCTATTGAGGCAAAACTATATCTCCATTTACTTCATATAAGACTGAAATGTTATGTGAAAAAAAGGAAAAATCACAGAAGGTGTCTGTGGTCAGTGGAAGCACAGTGTAAAGAAGAGCTGGAGGGTAAGAAGTGGGATTTATTTTAGATTTCATAGCAATGAGGGGGCAGGGATAACACCGACAGGGATAAAAAGGTGTGCTAAATCATATGCAAGGATGGTATGTGCATACCATCAGCTTCCTTCTTATTATCGATGATGAACTCATGCAAGGGTTTTAACAATCACTTAAGAAATTGGCTATTTAGAATTTCTTTCAGTGTAAAGATTTACAGTCAATTCAAATTGTACATTTTTTGTTACCCAGAAGACAATTAGGTTGACCTGTCTGACAACACACAATAGGTCTTGTGTGACACTGTAAACTCCAACATCAGTGTTAAATATTTTAATAGTTACAATGCACTTCTCTGGGCTTTCTGTTGGTTGGGAAAAGAGTAACTCAAAGTATCCTTCACTGATTTCTGTATCCCAGTCAGGAAGGTATCTAGCAAATTATCAATTTCTTGTTCATCTGAGGAGAAATTCTACCTCAAATTATATATTTGTAAATCGAAGCAATTGGTTTGGAGCACATTTTATACATACTTCCCTCTCTTCTTCTTTTTTTTTTTTTTTTTTTTTGTTTGTTTTGTTTTTGTTTTGTTTTTTTTTTGTTTTTGTTTCATTTTTCCTTCTACTCCTGTCTTTGTTTCCTGAAGCCAAAGTTTAGTTTGAAAAAATCCTGTAATTATTCCTAGTAAACTTTCCAGCATGGGTTTCCTCCTCTCTCTTCCCTCATTTTCCAGAGATGTAGGTCAGAATGTTGCAAAAAACAGATAGAAGGATATATATACAAAAATTATTCTGGAGCTAAAGATGCGTATTCAGTAGCATGGTCACAAAACATAATGTGTCCCAAAACGTACAGAACAAACCCAAGACGAAATCCAGCCAAGCATTGCAAATCCATGTTGATTTCTATGAAGCAGAAGCTGCTCCGTGTCTTTGAAGATATCATCACGACTTGGCAAGATCATTAAGAAAGGCTGCGTTCCACAGGACACCATGTGCACATATTGAAGTGCTTGGGAAACTGCTTGGAATGTTTCAGGATTTGCTTCCTTTTGAAAATCAAACCCCAGGATTCAGTAATCAACTAAATAGCTCTGCATAAGCTTTTTGTGGTTGGAAATCATCCATGATGGAGCTTTTCATGATGAATAGAGATTTGGTCATAGTTCAGATTCAAATTCCTCAGGAGTACTTTAGAGTTCACCCAGTTTTAAAGACTGAGTAATTAAAATAAAATAAGGCTTTGTACTGGTTATTCCCTAAGTTAATTGCATGGCAAGTTTCAACTCAAATTTTATACAACATAAACTTTTCATGTTTTTCCACTTGCTGAAGCAAGATTTCATGGGAAAGTTTTCTTGTTTTGTCTCTACAATATTTATATTGAAAAGTTGCTTGCTAATTTTTTCCCCCTTGGTTCCTAATTTCATTTTGAGCCAGACACCCACATAATGCTAAGGCTTTCACAACCCACTGACACATTTATAATCTTATGTTTGACATTTTATTTTTGCAAAGTAATCAAAAGGAGGCATGTATTTAATGATGAAAGGTAATTATTTTATCAATTTAACCATCAGAAAGAACTATCACACGTCTCACTCTCTCAAATTACATTCAAAAGAATAGAAACTTCTGCAAAAGTTGTCATTATCTTTGTGGAACAAGGTTGCAAAGAGCAAATCTCAGATTATAAATCAATTCTGGGAACCCTGCCACAAAATCTTTGAGCAAGAACTTTATTTTACTTGAAAGATTCAGAGAGCTGAGCATTGAGCATTCCATAGATGAGGAATGCATAGCACAGCTGGTTTGCTGCAGATCCAGCAGGCCAAATTCTTTCTCCTATAAATAACTACATTTCTATCAATCTTAGTGGAGTTTTGCCTGTATAAACAAAAACCAAATTTTGCTCTGGATGATTTTCAGCATTAAAAAAAAAAAAAGTTGTTTCTGTTTGAATGCTATATTAAAGTTTTCTGTAAGGCAAATATGAAATTTTACTTCCATGACTATTTTGTTCTAGTCAAAAGAAATTATTGTTTTCTCAATGATGTCTATGTTTTGTAATGTTTAACTTACAAAAAATCACTGTGTGAAGTGAAATCTAAAGACTCTTCTGACTACTGAATTGTCTGAAGATACTAAAAGATTCAAGCAACCTTAGCAACTTCCTACAACTTGTATAAAATTAAGCTTCCTGATACAAATGGAAGCTGTCACCCAACTTCTAGAAGTTATAAAATCATCAATAATTTCACAGGAGCAAACAGCTATTCACTGGTAAGACAGCCCAGAGAACTTATCAAAGCTGACCTAGAGTTGCTGGCAATGAAACAGTTAGCTTCAAGATAAAAGTCCAAATCAGATTTGGAGAGAAAACAGAAATTCTAGCAGTATCTAGAACTGACCTAAGTCCAGTGCAAGCAACAAAATGCTGCCACCTGGAGAGATGAAGGAAAACCCAGTAATAAGTAATTTAAATAACTATCATGAATGGCAGCATAAAATTTAACTGGTGTACTTGAGTCTAGAGTCTAATTGTGTGGGCTTTTTCCCCCCCCAGTTATGGAACCTCTTGCTCTTTTTTTTGTCCCCTCCATGCTCTATTCTAGCACGTTATCTTTTAAAATAATTTTCTTTACACACATTTAAAGTAAGGGTTACATCAACTTATGCTGTGAGGATCACATTGCACTCTTTAGTGTGGCCATTGCATAGGCCAACCAGTTGGGTTATGTTGCATGCAGCTTTGACGATTTCACAACCTTGCAATAATCAATTCTATGATATTTCTTTCTATACAAATTCAGTTCAGACTTGGGAAAGGAAGGGCCTTACCAAGTCCATTCTGAAAGTTTCACTCTTGTACCATTCTGCAGAATTCAAGGACAAGTTTTTCTGAGACAGACAACAAAAAAACTGGCTGGTGACCATTTGTTAAACAGTGTGAAAGTCTCTATTTATGTGCAGTCTTCCATAACTGGAATAAACAGTATTTGTTTCAAATGAATCATACACGCTTTATAGAACACGTGTTCTATTATTTTCCTTTTAAAACCTGGAAGACATACCTTGGTTTTGAACAAATGTATAGTAGCTTTGCTGATTTCAATAAAAGCTGCATCTTCACACAAAATGCAATCCTTAAACTCTAGCATAAAGTGTGTTTTCATTCTCTGTGATACTTATATCTTCAAACACCTTTGCGCTCGCTGCCAGCTGTCAATGTTCTGCTCAACTGTGCAGTTGCACAGAAGCTCGAGTGAAGGAGACACATTTATTTGGCAAAATTTACCAAAGTAGTGTTCTCTCTTTTAAAAACAAACAAAAAGTTATTCCAAACATTGTTTGTACTACTTTACACAAAACTAAATTCCATCTCTTCTTTCCCAAGCCCAGGTTAGCCTCTTATGATGCACTTTAAATAGCTAAAAACTCATCCACAATAGATCTGTCAACTAGAGCTTTCCTCCCCAGAAACATTTAAATTCAATGTATCTCAAAGGGTGAATTCCTTTTACTCACCAAACAATTACAGTAGGTGCTATTTTCAGACTGGAGTTAGCTTTTATGGATGATCCTGCATTTACTGATACATCTCTCATTGGAGCTGCTATTTTTATTGCTCTGTCCCGACTGAAATTGCTGATGCTTCTGGTTACACTGGTTTTGAAGCCATTTTCCCTTCTGCGGATGCTACAGATTTCTGCTGTAGTAATTTAATTGTTGTGGTCATTTTTAACGGCCCTGAAGCGTTACTTCTCCTGCTATCCAAAGAAGTTATATTTTTATTCTCCGATATTACACTCACCAAGGCTTTGAAAAAAATCGACTATCTGCATGCAGCTAAGTACCTCATGGCTCCGTGTGAGAACAAATGACAGTGAGACAATTAGATGATACTATTGCAGCAGTTACTCCGTGCTGAGCTCCAGACACTCCCCTAGAGCTTGGAGAATTCCTCCCACCCTTCTCTTCCTCCAACATCAGAGAGGGGACGTGTTGTAAGGGATCACATTCTTGTCGACTGCACCCGGCAGAATTTTGCCTCTCAACAGAGGCATGGAATCGGTGCGAGTGACTAGGGCCAGGCAGCATTACACCATTGGAAAAGCGGAAAAGCGGAAAAGCTCCCAATGCCCATGCAACTCGGAGGCAGGGCCAAACGATCAGCTCACAGATGCTGGGAGTCAAAAAGGGAAAAGAGGAGTCCTCTGCCCCACCGCACCTCTGAAGCGCCGCTCCACAGGAAGCTGGGGAAGCGGCACTGCCTGCGGCAGTTACTGCCCCACTCTTTCTCCCCTCCACGGCGCCGAAGCGCAGCGCCTGCCTTCTTTCCGCTCTCCCTGACGTTCGCTGCGGGGTAGCCACTTGGCGCCCCTGGCACCTGCGAACAGGCTCTCCAGCCGCGAGGGCCCCAAGGCCGTAAGGGAACCGAAAGTCTGGAACCGCGCAAACCCCACGACAGAGCCTGAGACGCCTCAGAGGCGAGGGCGGGGCGATGGTGCGCCACTGCCGTCCTCGCGGGGGCGCCGCCGCCCGCCCCGCGCCGCCTCCCCCTCCCCGCGGAGTCCACTCGCACTCCGCTCCCCAACCTCGCCTCCATTTCCCAGAGTGCCGCGCGGGAGCGGGGCAGGAAGTCTCGTGCGCCTGAGTCAGGGGAGGAGGGGGAGCTGCCGCCGGGCGCTGGAGATGGCGCTGGAGACCCTCTCTCCGGACTGGGAGTTCGACCGCCTCGACGACGGCTCGCAGAGTGAGCGAGGGCGGGGCGGAAGGGGCTAGCACTGGGCCAGCAGTCCTGCGGCGGTAACCGCTACAGAGTCGGGGAGGCGAGGGCTGAGGAGACCCTGGTTCTCTCCCGGAGCCCTCCTGGCTCCACGACGTTGCTGCAGTCACCGGTGGGAACGGGAGGGAGGGAGGAGGAACCGGTCGGGAGCTGAGCGAGGTCATCTCCCCAGCTTCCCTCATGGACCCTGCCCTATGCGGGAAGCCGGCCACTTGCCGCGCCCCTTCCCCCAGCCGCCAGCCCTGTTGGTGCTCCTCCCTCCGGTCAGGCCTGTGGGGGTGGGCTGTCGCGGTGACATTTTTGTTCTTCCACCATCCTATCCATACTTGTTGGGGGCTGTTTTTGAGTGAGAGAGTGGCTTTTCCAACCTTTCGGCTTTTATCTTCTCTGGGGACTTTCCTCCAGTGTGTCAGACAGGGAGGGGGCAGGCAGGTTTGCCTTACTGTTTTCTTGCACGACCCGGACAGGAGGAACAAATGCTTCTTGTGGGGATGAGGTTTCTTTCCTTCCCGATCATTTCTCGCGGCTCACAAATCTTTACAGCTGCTTCTTCGGTTAGCCATAAAAGTCACATCGAGATAAGTTAGTTGTATGCAGCTTCTGTTGCTAAAGACTTCCGTGCATGGAGTTGGACAATCAGTCCCTTGCGGTTTCACCTTTCAAAAATAACCGAAACCTTGCGATGCTTAAGCCTTTGGCAGTGGCTGTAGGTGTTCATCCAAATTCACGTTTTTCTCAGCCTGTGAAGGTGACCTACTTTTCTAAATAGGGGACGTATATAGTTGTCACACTAATATACGTTGTAAATTGGACTGTGCCAAATTAATTACATCAGGTGTTGCTGTGAAATTATGTCACTCATAGACCATCTCAAGGGATGGTACTGTTTATCCCATATTAATTTAACCTGGATTTCAGTGGAAATAGAAACTGTCTCATGCTGAGGATTCTCTACCTGCAGGATAGAAAACCTGGTATATCACTCAAAATGCCAGATGCCCAGTAGTTAGACATTAAGTGAGAGTGCACCTATGGGCTGATCTGCTGAAAATACAGATTTCACCTAGAAAAAGGTTGAAGAAAATTCCTATGATTTGAAGAACACTTGTTGCTGTTGTATATTTTCTTTGTCACTAACATTAGTAATTACAGTGTTCTCAACTGGGGACACGAGATAGTAGGTCTGGTTTGGTGCCTCTCTGTCTTAGATATTTATGGATATAGCACTAGCAAATCCTGCCATGCCAATAAGGCCTTTGAATATTGGTGTTGCTGCTTTTTATGGAAAAAGATTAATTTGGGTGATTTGTACTGCTGACTAGATCTCTCGTGTTGTTCCAGTTGTAATACTTTTCGTTGTACCACCTGAGGAGAAAAAAAATCGAAGTTCATTCTAAACAGATTGTAATCCTATGGAGTATATCTGCTGCTCTGAAAGAATTACCTACTTTCTGTGATATGTTTTTGTTTCTACGTGTAAGCCAGTTTATTTGGGATTTTTTTCCTGCATCTTAAAAAGCTTCCCCCAACTCCAAGTAATTTTCTGTCAGTTCAACCCTGCCTATCGCTTGCTGGCTAACAGTGTTTACTCTCTTATCTCTCTTAGATAGGGAGAAGTTATTCACACCTGTCTCATATTTTACATATGTTCACTGGAAGATGCCACATCAATGCCTATCAACAGTTAGTTTAAGTATTTGGAAATAGTAACAGTTATATATAAGAACTATACCATTGTTAAAAGCCATCACTTGGCTGCTGGAAAGGTGACAGTCTATGGGTCCTCTGTCAGAGCACTGGTACAAGATTTCATCTGAGAAATGCTGCCTATTTTGTAGGGATTTGATTTCAACAGCATTGCCAGTTTCCTGCTCTTTTATGATCTGGAAGCTTTTTCTTTCCTTCCTGTAAATCACCAATGTCTATGTCAGTTTCTCTGCTCTTTGCTTTTTTTTTGTGCAAAGGAAGGAGAAAATGGAATTGGGGGAATACCACAACATGCCTCTAATTCTAAATCTCCATACTCCATATTTTCTATCAGTAAGGTACTGAAGCTGATGTAGTGGGTAGTTAAACTCCATTCTGCATGACTCTTCCTCCATCAGTGTCTTACTGGTTTTCTGCAGCCAAGTTCCCAGAAGATGTAGTGGAAGAAGCCTGAAAGATGAGATGAATTGATGGAAGATAATAATACAATACTATGCATCAAGCGCTGCACATCAGTGTCTGGAGTGCATACTGCTGAGAGGGAGTTTTTGTTCACTTGCTTTGGATCTGTTTACATGAAATTCAGTCTCCTTACTTTGACAACGTCTGTGCACTGTCTAGACTGCAGATACAGGCTGAACCAAATGGCACTGTTGCAGAATTTAGTGTGGGAGAGCATACCATGCTGCTTGGATAGGCTTTTCAGTCCACATGCCTGACATGTACTTCAAAGTACTAGCTTAGAACTAGTTCAGGACTTCACTGCAGTTGTTTCTTGTCTCAACTTCTGTGTGCACAGTCCTCTCGCATTTTTGTTACTAATTTGTCCTTACTCATTTCTCCCCTTATACCCAGTACAGTGTCACAGTCAAATATTTTGTTTCTGCAAAAAAAAAGATTAGTACTAATTGATTCAGCAGTGCTGTCCTTATGAGGTAGTTATCAGCTACCATTTGACTCAGTTATTGGCAGCATGGATAAGTAAGAAGTTAAACATGCAGAACAGAAGTTTTTTTAACTTGCTAGAGCACTCAGCTTGCTGAAGTGTGTGAAAACAGCACATATAGAGCTACATGAGAGTTAAATTCTTGTTTAGGAAAAGTTCATTTTTTGACTGACATTATCTAACTTTTACATAATTCTATTTTCAACAAACATCAGAAAATCACATGCTATTAAATTTCTTATCCAATTATGGGGAAGTTGCTTTAGTGTTTGCATGAAAAGGGATTGTACTTTCTTTGTGAGTGTAGAAGACTTCAGATGTGGTAATTCAGTCCATAGTTCAGATTATGAAACTAAGTAGTTGTATATAATTTGGAGGGAAGGAAGGAGGGAATGTCTTAATATGGGAAGAAAAAGAAGTCAGCATAGAGTGAATGTAACTTTTGTGGACCAATTGCTTATAGAGTTTCTTTGCTAATTCTGAAATTGTTGGTGATTGATAAATGAATGTTACTTTTTGAACCTACTTGCTGGAAACAGTAATGAGACAGCTGTGCATTTCAGCATCCACATGCTAAAAGCCACAAACATTCTGCTTGGAGATGGTGAATTTGTAAGTGGGAGGAATGACTAAAGACAAACTTCGTGTATAATGCCCAAATAATTTACAGAGAGGTAACAAGGAGAGAGTGAAAGAAGGATTGCTACTACTACAGCTGCTACTCAGGCCAAAATGGTGAGGCATGTTGCCTCAAAGTTGGAGTACAATTGCATATGTAGTGGTTCAGCTGACTGGTAGAATCACCTGCTGTGTTGCAATTTCTACAGTTGTTCCTTTGCCCAGCATCCTTTTCTTAATAAAGTTTTTGATATTGCAGTTTTCTGAACAGTACAAATATTATAACTTTCAGAAATTCATGCTGAAGTGCAGTTGAAGAATTATGGAAAATTTCTTGAGGAGTATACATCTCAGCTGAAGAGAATTGAAGATGCCGTGGATGACTCTGTTGGAGATGTTTGGGACTTCAGTCTTGATCCTATTGCCTTAAAGGTCTTCATATATTTAATATTCATTGCAGCCGTTGTTTTCCTACTTTGTTTTTCCCTTCAGAACATGAGTAGTAAAAGCTTGATACTTTTGTGCTCTTAGAATTTTGACTTTTATTTTTGAGAAACCTAGTTAATTTTTATCAAATAATTGATGCATATAAAAATATGTTTTCATATTATTCTTTTCCAGTCTTTTGGATTCCAGTGGAAATTAAATTAATTTGTAGTTATTCATGTGTTGGAAATGTTAATTCCAGCAAAATTCTTCCCTGTGGGCGCTGGCATTTTTATCTGGGTGTTTGGGTTCCAGCAGAGCTCAATTGTATTAACTGCAGAGCAAACTGTGCATGTATTTATAATTGTTTTTTGGTTTAATGGCCCTGGTACAGTATCTTCTGTCCTCTAAGAGGTGGCCGTTTCTTTGGGCATAACCTCTCTTTCTTCTGTGGAATGTAATTTTTTCTCTTCAATGAATTTGCAGATGCCATTTAAAAGTGCTTTAGTTACAATATGGAATTTGTGCTGAAGATGCACTCTTAAGCAATCATCTATTGAATAAAATTTGAGTAAATTATTTGCAGGGTCACCGCAGTGCTAGATGTGTATGAACTAGTCAGTATCATGTCTGACTTCAGTAAAAAATGTCAGTCCCTGCACAGAGATATGCATGATGCATCCTGTTTCCTACATTTGAGATTCTTAACGTCATAGGTTTCCCAAGCTGTGTTTTTTCTACATGCTCCATAATAACCAGGCTTTTGCTTTCCAGGTGTTTTTCTTAAGTAGATTATTTTAAGCAGTATATATATCAGTAGTTGTTTGCCTTTCTACCTAGAGTGAAAGGAAAGGTATTTCCATCTAAATGTGAAGAGCAAAGATTTCCTGCAGTATAGGTTGTATATGTGTCGTTATTGCTGTCTTATTACTGACCCTATTTGAAATTAAATTGAGGAGGGGAAAAATGCTTACCTGGTTGGATAAATGCATTTTTAACCAGTATTTTCTAAAGTTGTTCATTTGTTGTTTTGAGGTGGTGTTGGTTTTGTTGTGGTGGTGGTGGGTTGGTGTGGTTTGGTTTTGGTTTTGGTTTTTTGTTTGTTTGTTTTGTTTTGTTTGGGCTTTAAGTATTACTTATTTTTTTAAATTTTAGCTTTTGCCATATGAACAGTCGTCCCTACTGGAGCTCATAAAGACAGAAAACAAAGTAAGTGCCTTATGCTTTAAAGAAAAATATATTAAACCCACAGAATTATTCTTGCTAAAACCAAGCCCTTTAAATGTGAATTAATTTGTAATCTCGGTGTGTTTCTTCCCCTTCTTTGAGTCTAGGTTCTAAACAAAGTGATAACTGTGTATGCTGCTCTTTGCTGTGAAATAAAGAAGTTAAAATATGAGGTAAGTTAATCTGTCTTTTATTACTACGTGTGAAAATGTTTGCAAATTGGCTAGCTGATGTATGGAAATATTGTTCAGCAGTAAAGAAACCAAACATATCTAAATTTTGTAGCATGATTACATGTATCTTATTCACTAAAAATGTATTTATTGTTTTTTTTTTTTGTTAGGCAGAAACAAAATTTTATAATGGCCTTTTGTTTTATGGAGAAGGAGGTAAGTAACTCCTTTTATTTTACAAGCTTGTAGTTTTGTAGTGTTGCTTCAGGTTATATTAAATGTTACAATAACTGTAATGTAATAATATAGAAACATGCTTTCTCTCTATCTCTGACTGATGAACACCAGATTACAGAATTGGAAGTTACAGGGATATATGTTAATGTCATGAGTTACCTTAAGATAACAATGAGATTGATTTAGAGCCCTGTTACCTGCAATAAGTATTGTTACATAACAAGAAGTTTTGTTGCAGCCTTATTTACATGAGAAGTAGGGAGGTTGGGCTGTTGAGGTTGTATTAAAGATATAATGTACAGCTTATATACTGTGGCAGTTGTTTTTCAAAGTACAGCACTGAAAAGCCATTTTTCGTATGTAAAAGCATCCTAAAAGGACTTATTTTGTGATGGGACTAGATTTTACAGTGATTGTAGTAAAACAATAAATCTGTTATTTGATTTTAATAAAACAGTGAAACCTTTAATAAGTAATTTGGACCAAGTCCAGCCTACTTCTCTTGTGCAACGTTCAAGAGAAGTTGCAGTGTGTAGCTTTCAAATGCAGGTAATAAAACTTGTACTACTCTTTAGACTACAACAGGATACATGAGCATAAGTGATTGTAAGTCAATTAATTTAACAAATTATGAGACCTTGCTTTAGGTGAAAGACACTTTTGTGTCTTTGAGTTAAACTAGTGACTCCTATAAAGGACTGGTCTTAAGCTTCCACCTTAAAAAGATGCCAGTCTGGGAATAAGCACTGAGCTTGTTCCTGAGGACTGAATATATTAATTAATTGATTTAGAGACACATCACCTAACATTTTCTGTTTTAGAAATGTGAAAGGGAAGTTTTTTTCATAGCAGTCATCTAAAAAGGCTTTTAAAAAGCTTTTCAAGAGCATTAACCTTGACAGAAGTCATGGGGTATGTGAAATCTTTGAGCAAGGGACTGCTCTTTTGAGTGCTATATAGGATGACTGTTGTGGTTCAGTTAAGAAATGTGTGGAAGTGTGAGGTTGGGTTTTTATTTTGCAAATTCTTGCTTCTTATCAGGCATGATTTTAAATATCTTAAAAGAAAGTGATATGCTGCCAAAGTGATACTAGGAGATCCAGGAAAACTTCTCAGTGTCTCTAGCACAAGAGTCAAACTATTGCAGATTAATGTACTACAGCAGCCGTTTGTTCCTGATGGAATGTTATGGAGGGGACACTTGAGAATGAGTAACTGAGAAGTCAGGCTTCTGTGGGCTAGGTAGGAATGCAGAAATTATGTTCTCCACTTCCGTGTCCTTCCTTGTAGCATCCACTTTGATAACAGCAAGCTTGCTTGCTTAGAACAGCTGTCAGTTACTGGCCTGAGGATGGTTGAAATACCTGCAAATACTGTGCTGGCCTATTCCTTCTGCATAAAGAAACACTTATTTTTTTTCCAGTCCTTTGAGTGCCTAGGACTAGTCTAGGGACTTTAAGGAAATTAGTTGTATAGTGTTACTTGGAACACGCACCAAATGTGTAAAGGAGAAGCATGCAATCTTTAGAATCTTGTCCCAGAGATCCATCTTGCAGAACTATGGTGACTCCTTTAGTCTCTGGTGACTGTTCCAACAGAACGTATTTTATGAAGCAATAGACCTGCATTTCTTATGCATGTGAACTTGCAAGGGTAAGCCATTTTTGCTTGGAGTGACCCAGTAGAAAAATCTCCAGTAGAGCATTAATCTATCCTCACATTAAGAAGACTGTATTTTGTCAAGTGGTATTGCAACTGCTGCAATTTGGCACTGGTGATGTAATTACCATTTTTCACAGTATCCTGTTAGTGTATTTTGTCATACAGGTTATGCTTTGAAGCTATGGTGATGGGCCAGTTCTTTTGTGCAGGATGATATGTAGGAAAAAAAATCAATTTCTTGAGGAGATTGTATGCTACACAGCTTTTTCTTCTGATTAATGATGTAGTATTTTCTTTCAGTAAGTAATTACCAGTTAGTGTTCCTTCCAATATAAATACCTAGTGCTTTTGTACAGACTTTTAAA
Source organism: Tricholaema leucomelas (assembly GCA_013400475.1). NCBI lineage: Eukaryota > Metazoa > Chordata > Aves > Piciformes > Lybiidae > Tricholaema lacrymosa > Tricholaema leucomelas. Next base: position 83,813 of record WAAF01011199.1, on the reverse strand, counting down.
AATGGAAACTTACATGAAGTTATATAATACGTGTCTTCTAAGAAGTATGTTTGGTATTCTTTATTTTCTTTCAGGTTATGGAAATGTTTTTCCTGTTTCGTGTCTAGCTTGTAAACAATGGTTGACAAGCTAGACACTTCATAAACTTCACATTAGGAAAGCAAAAGCTTTCAAGGCTCTGTCATTATGCTTATAATACTGTGTTCCACTTGTATGACAAACAGATGGCATGGAGGGCAAGCTTCCATGTTAGATGAACAGATATAACACAGGCTTTTGAAAGTACTCACAAATATTTGTCCTTTTAGCCACAGATTCCAGCATGGTAGAGGGAGATTGCCAAATACAGATGGGAAGATTTGTTTCTTTCTTGCAGGTGAAGTATGTTTTGATTGTTATGGCAGCAATTATAATCTTAATTTTACTTGCAAAGCAGATTTAACAGTCTGAGGTATCCTGCCTGTATCCTGCTGAAAGGCATCACAGTCATTTGGTACATTATTGTGTTTTGTCTGCAGACCCATCACAACCAGCTAACATATACCACACAGTGCTTTAGATGTATTTTTTTTTTGTACTTGTGAACTGTGGAAGTCTAATGAAGAAAGAAATTACAGCTTGTGTAATCGTTGCTCAAAGAATTTAGAATTTACTTGAGAATTTCAATAAGGGAAGATAAATTGAAGTTGTTTCATTGGATGGTAAAGTTAAAGGTACCTGTGTTTATGGTTTTGATTAGCAAGTTTTTGTTTTTGTTGACATTGGGAGTGGCTTCATTATTTAAAAATATATTTGTATCTGATAGAAGGAAGCAAAATTAAGATATGTATCTGCAAAAAAATTTGCTTGTGCCTCACTCACATTTTTAGGGAAGAACATTATTTTCCTGTACAGTTTGACTGTTATCAGGGTCTTGTCCATGAAAACAGGATCTGTGTTTCTTCTGAGTGTTTCCTGTACTCTTGGGTTTCAGTGTACTGTGGAATTTTTTGTCTTTAATATAGCTTAATTTACTGTCCTCTTCTCAAAAGTGTTTCTATTTTTTTCAATATTAGTTGCAGTTAAGTATCTGTTGAAGCAGAAAATATGCAGAAAGCTTCCAAAATGTATAAGCAAATTTGAGTTTAGTAAAGGTTAATATTCCTGTTGTTGCTGTATAGTAGCATGACAGTAGAGTTTTACTGAATTGTAACTTGTAATTGTAGGTTGAATACTATAGGAACTTGTTACTCAACCTCTTTTACTGTGCTCAGGAGTAGTTGTTAGGGTATCTTGGTTGGGTTGTTTTCCCCATTTTTCAACCTTTATCTTATCAGCTTTGTAATTTCCATCCTTTATCTTCTGTATCTTTCCCAACAGATGTTTGAGATCTTTTAGCAGTTCTGAAAAGGGGCTACTGTACATTCGTGTTTTTTCCACACTTCTTTTCTCCCTCTAGGATGCCCTGTCCAGGTAGAAGTTGAGAGCAGGGTGATTGTCTGGCTAGATATCTGTGTGCATTGCAAATCTACTCTGTAAACAAGTTTATTTGTGGAGTATGTGTTGATATGTCTATTCTTAGGGTAAACACTACACAAAAATAGAGTAGTGTTGCTTGTGAGCCCACTTTGTATGTATGCTATGATGACTTTCTGATTGATGAGCAACTTTGGAAAGAAGGGCGATGCAGGATATTGCCCCGAAGGGAAGGTTACTGTGCTAACATGTGTGTATTGCTTTGGGTAAGGCTGTAAAGGAAACTTACTCCTTACTGGTTTTGCACTTTTTCAATTATTTTATTCCCCTAAATGCGCTCAGCAGAAGTCTATTTTTGTAGAATGGGAAATGCATATGTAGTCAATGCTATAAGCGTATCCTCAAGGGCAGTGTGAAAATATGAATGAAAATGCCAAATGAAGTGAAATGTTGCTTTCATAGAGCTAATATCCACCTACTGCCTTTTTGGCTCTTCTGAGCTCAGGATTTCTCAGTTAACTAGATGTAATCACCTCAAATTTGCTATGTCAAAACATGAAAAAAAAAATTAGCGTTTCATAGCATTATTTAGGTACTCCTGATCCTGCAGAAGACAGTGTAGTTGAAGAACTCTGTGTTATGTAGGTGCTGATGTGCATGTGCTGTTAATTGGACTGTTTCCTGGAAGTTTTAAAATGACAGCTGGTGCCCCTTCCCCAGGAAACATGGTTTCAATCACTTATTAATCCATTCCTCTGGAACCTGTTGGCTTATCTCAGCTGCATTTGTTAGAGCAATACAAGTGTAAGATGTAATTCCACTTATGTTTTGTCAAAACTGGTGACTAATAGAAGGCAGATGTCTAAATAGGATCTACTTTTGATGGAGAGGAAGATGGAATTCAGTTGTTAGCCAAGACAGTCTTCTGGCAGGAACAGCAGGCTGGCTGATTAGCCAGTGTGGGCTGTAAGTGTGCTGACTGCCTGGACACGTTGCATGCTGACTTTTCCCTGGTGGGATTATAGGATGCATTAATGGGTAAACATTACTGCAGTTAAGGGAAACTCAATCATTTATCTTGTTGCTGAAGGAATGCCTTGTTAAAATAGAAGTTATGATAGTCCTTTGCATGGTTAGAGTTCACCTTCTTGCTCAGTTTTATTTAACTGAGCTCAAGTTCTGCTTTAGTCAAGCATACTTCTCCAAGATATTGTCTTATTTCTTTGAAAGCAGTATTTTTGTGTTTTAGCACTCTTAAAGTAGGTACAGGCTTCTGTGTTGATTTCAAATTCAAGTTTGGCTATCACCAGCTCCCAGAGTATGACTCTTGAAACTGGGAGGGAAGTGCAGCCTTTGCTATCAGGGATTTTGTCTCTGAAAGTACTTGGAGGCTATTGTAAAGTCACTTCTTACTGTCTTCGATAAATTGAACTAATAGAATAAATAGTCCAAGCCGTACCAGAAGCTCGTGTTCAGTGGCTTCTTAGCTTAGTCCTAGATCTTTCTTCTGAGCATTGGTATGTTGTTTTCTATCCTGCTGTCCACTGCCTTGCATTAACAATGCAGTTGGAGCTTGGGCTGAAAGTTCATTGGTTCCTGTTCAGTATTTTGGATGTAATGACAGCTTGTGTATGAGGAGGCTCTACAAACACATACGCATTTTATTTTCTTGAATTTCAGGAGCTGTCCTGCTTTGTTACCCGGTGTTACGAAGTGGTGGTAAATGTAGTGCATCAGTTGGCTGTTCTCTACACCAGCAACAAGTAATTATTTCTGGAAGTGCTGTGTTGTTTTTTTATGTAGTTAACCAAATGTCTAAAAAATGAATGTTCTGCCTAAGGCATGGTAATTTTTGTGGTATTGCTCTCCAGAGATAGGGAAAGTGCTCTGCTCTGCAAGTTTGGTCTTCATAAACTAGTATGGAAGTGGGCTTGTTTTCCTTTTTGAAAAGACAGTGCTTTATCTAATGACATGGAAGAATTTAATATTTTCTTTTTTTTTTGATAGAATCGATGTTTCAGGGTGTTTATGACCCAAGAGATAAAATTACACTTTTGTCCTTGTTCTGTTTGAGAGATTTCTTCTGTTGATTGATACAGTGCGTACCAGTAGTTTTAGAAGGTTATAAAATAAGGTCACTTCCACAGTCTGTTTTAAATACATAAATGTAAGTATATATTCCTCAGAGAACAAGCATGGTTTTAACCTGAAGTTGAGCTTGTTTAGGGCTGTTGTGTTTAGCTACTTGGAAAACTCTGAGGTGAGTTTGTCTCTGCATGACTTCTGTTCATTCCCCACCCCGAGTAGGATAGCATCATTTTTCTTAGTTCTCTTTGTTTTAATTTTTGTCTTATGCTGGAGCACAAGGTAGACATTCTACATGATGCTGGATGTACAGCTTGGACATGGCATGATTTAAATATGTGAAGTGGCTTTGTACTTCTGGGCCACAAGGGTGTTCCATGTTGAGGCTGTTTGCTGTTAGTATAGCTGAGTTGGAACTGTCAGTACACATATGCATGAAATGCAGTCAGTGATTTGAACCAGTTAGATGCTGTACATTTTACAATGCAATCTTAAATTTAGTAATAGCACACAGATTTCACAAAGCATATATTTCTAATCAAATGTTTGTGTTTTGTTTTCTGAAGTTACTATGTTAATGAAGAAAAATATACTCCAAGAAACAGAATCCAGCATGATACAAAATTGATAAGTATCTTCTGTTATAAGGATTAAAAGGTACTAAAGTATTTATTTTATTTACAGGACAGCACCTAAAATTATAGAGACATCTGGAGTTCACTTTCAGGTAGGGATGGTTTGGAACCCTTTTACTTGTGTTCATATATGTATGTGTTGATCATTAATCCAGAGAAAGCAGCAAGAAAGTGAGTTTCAAGTACAGCTTTCAAGCTGGAATATACTTGGTTTTGTTTTGTTAATTGCCTTTTTCTGTCCTTTATGTGGGAAGGACTTGTATCTCCATTTCTGTCATAGTCTAGCTTTCTGATCTGAAAAGTGTTTGCATGCTCCCTCACTGTGTGCGATATGTGCTTTTGTGTGCAGTGTATGTTTTTTGTGTGTAGGCAGTTTTAAAAATCCCACTTTCAGTAGGAAGTGAGTGAACTTAAATCAGGGCCTGCAGGCAACCTAACATTTCTTGTGTCACTACAAGAATTACTGCATCTTTAAGCTACCAAACCAAGAAAACTCCAATTTAATCTGTAGCTGATGCCCTGCTGGCTGATAATATGTTGAAAGGAACTTTAATTAAAATTATAATTGCCACTTATGACTGCAATAATCTATTAAAAATACTTTTTAATTTTTAAAACAGGCTATGTTTGAGCATTTGGGAGAGTTGCTCATGGTCTTAATGACTCTGGATGAAATAATTGACAATCATGCCACTCTGAAAGATCACTGGACCATGTATAAGAGGTGTGTCTCTGAAGGTGTGAAAAACACTCCCACAACATAAAAGGTGCATGTGTCTTTATTCCAAGACCGTCAGTGTGGGAACATGGATTGTAGTAGCTCCAAGAGTTTTCCATGCATCTCAATGAAGAGCAGGGCTGAGCTCCCACTGTGTCCTCCTAATAGCACCAGTAAGTTTTTAAGGTGCTGAATGTTACATTTACAGTACATGGTAAGCATCTTGACAAACAGTAGTAACTAGTGAGGTTTAAAATGGGTTCAGTAACAAATCTGGTTTTGTATGGAACTCATCTAAGACTCTGTCCATTTTGATTATGGGAATGAGCATACAGGTTTAAGCAGGGTGGACAATTATGAGGGTAGGTAAATTGGAATAACTGTTTCATTGAAAACATAAATAAGTAGGACTTACTGAAATGCAAATGACTTACAAAGATCTAGTGGGTTTTGTTGTGGGTTTGGTAGGGTTTTTTTGTGTGCCTTTTTATTTTCGAATGTGCACAGATGTGGGCAGTTAAAGCCTATTATCAAAATAGTGCAGGGCATGATGAAACTATTTGCATGTTTTGTATTGTATATGTGTGTTCCATGTACATAACTCCTTTCAGGCTGCTCAAATCAGTCCATCACAACCCTTCTAAGTTTGGGATTCAAGAAGATAAACTGAAGCCATTTGAAAAGCTGCTGTTAAAACTGGAATGTCAGCTTCTTGATGGAATGATATTTCAGGTAATGAAATCTATTTTCCCCAGTATGACAGAAGAAACTAAAGTGACACTTTTTAGAATGGTTGGTTTGTTTTTATTTTGTTTTGTTCCAGATACATTGATGTGTGAATTTGGCTCTTGTATCTGTGCATGAGGCTGGGGGGCAGGCGGGGAGAGAAAAAGGCTCTATTGTAAGATCCTTCTTTGCTCTTTTCATGCGCTAGAACTGTGCCAGGCTTTGAATGGCAGCAGTTAATGCTTACTATTTTACAGACAGCTTGGCATTAGGACTGTGTATTATCAGAGAGTCTGTTTTTCACCAAATATTTCAGTAGTGGGCAGACTTACATATCATATGTCCACTTTCATTTTAGCTGCAAGTTAGTTGCCTCAGTAAAATATTCAAAAAATATTATGACCTCTTGCCAGCAATGAGAAAAAAATACATAGCATGTGAAATGGGTAGCTGTCATTAGGTACCACTTCAGTCATGTATGTATCCCAGAAAGATGCAAGTGTACAGGCAGGTGAGAAGGATTATCACTTTTTGAATACAGTTAAGTGTGTTCATACAAGAAGCCACCTGTTTTTAGAGAAGTGTGTACCTGAGATAGTGAAATCAGGTTTTGTGGTACTGCGCAGAAGATAGCATTGCTGAATCTGGTTACAGCAGAGTCAGTTAACAGGACTTGCTCAGTTCTTACTGTTACATTTTAAATGGCACAGAGAAGAAGATTTGGTCTGTAAAAACCTCCAAAGGCATAATTGTAGATATATAATGAAGCAAAATTTAGCTTGTTCTTACAAAGTATGTTGCTACCAGCTATCTATTTCATCTTGCATTTCTCTAATGATGGTTGCATTAGTACAAAAACTTCTATGTGTAGGATTTGTCTGATGTTCATCCTGGAAGTTCCCCTTCCTAATAAGAATGCATGGAAAATATTCTTAAGTACAATTCTATTAAACTTTAGTGGTATCATTAGAAAATCTTAAGTGGCTCTGTTTTATTTATTTTTTTTTTTTACTATTGTGTGGGTTTTTTGTAATTTTCTTAGACCACCATTAGTGGTCTGAGGTTTTGCACTACAAGTTCATGAAACTCATCCTGCAAGTGACATGTGCAATAATCTTGTTTAGTTAATACTTATTAATGTTATCTAATAATGCAAATACACAACCAGTTTATTATCACTCACACACAAAGTTGGTTTCTTTAAATGCCCCTTAACAGAAGTATGAAGTAAATAATGATTTTAAATATTAGCTATAAAATAAATTTTTTATGTTCTCTATTATAATAATTTAAGCCTAGTTAAAACTTTGCATGTTGTGAAGTTTAACTTTGTGTTAAATCAGCATGCACTTGCAGTATTGTACTCTTGGGAAATCATTATTCTAAGGTCCAAAATTTGTGGCATTCTCATTATGCTTTTTTCCTTTCTTTTTTTTGCTCAGGCTTGTATAGAGCAACAGTTTGATTCTGTAAATGGTGGAGTTTCAGTGTCGAAGAACAGCACATTTGCCGAGGAGTTCGCTCATACTCTTCGCACAGCTTTCGCAAGTGTTGAAGCCAAGCTCGGTAATACACTCTCAAGCTTCTCCTGACAGCTTCACTGCTTTAAAATATTTGTATTGTTTGTGTGATATCAGACTTAAAAAAAATGTATTTCTACAGGTGAACCTTCAGAAATTGACCAGAGAGATAAGTATGTGGGCATCTGTGGCCTCTTTGTACTGCATTTTCAGATTTTTCGGACCATAGACAAGAAATTTTACAAGTCATTGCTGGATGTCTGTAAAAAGGTGAGCACTTTATTCTTCTGTCAAAAGCTAAGAGGAGAAAAAGAGCCTTTGGTAGTGAATTAGATAATATGCTTGGTTACATAGCATAGCACAGACTTGGAAAAAACCTTACATAATTTACTAAAACCAATCCAAAGACAGAATTAAGATTTTTCTACTTTGTATCATTTCTGCCCAAGCCCTTTTTTTTCCTTTAAAGAAGGTCTAAACCCTGTGCAGTCACATAGCAGCATGGTAAAATAACTTGAAATTACCATTAAAAGATTTCTTCCAAGATTAATGTGGCAGTGAGGGCAGAAATTGTTTGAAATCTGAGTATGACTGATAACTGCTGTGGATTTTGACCTTGGTTATAAACATACATTGTAGAAGAAATCTTAAGTCCAAAGGTGACTGGGGCTTTTTCATACCAGGTGATGTTAAAAAATTACTGTATTCCCTAACACTGTTGAGAATCACTAAGAGTGGTAATAACTGCCTGTGACGTCCTTGGTAGACTTATAGGGAAGAAACCTTTTGTAACACAAACGTAATACTTTGTAGAAACTAGTTATACAGAAAAACTGAATTGTGTTATGGTTCAGAAGAGACATGCATGGTTGCACAGAACTTGCAGTTACTTGTGTTAGTTGCTCTTTTGTAGTGTTTTCCTCCTTTTTCTTTATTATTTTTCCCCCAGGTACCAGCCATCACATTAACTGCTAACATTGTCTGGTTTGCTGACAACTTTCTGATTCAGAAGATACCAGCTGCTGCCAAACTTCTGGACAAGAAAAGTATTCATACAGTTAAAACACAAAGGGAGAACTTTCTACAGCAGAGAGCACAGTCACTTACCAAGTATGCTTCCTAAGTAATGCTTCATAATGCTGTTTGGCAAATAGTTTATAAATGCATGGATTTCTTCATGCAGTATACTTGTGTGTTGTGCAGTGTTGCTCACTGCTGCTGATCAACTTTACCACTTCACTGCAGCAATATATGTGCTGGTGTTGCTGAAAGAGTGATGATTGTTTTTAAACATTTAATTACAACTGGTGCAACCCAAGCAGAATAATTTCTGGAGAATTATGTTATTTAAGTGCAGTTAAGTCTGACATTGTTGTGATGACAAGTTGTATTTGTATGTGTCTCAGCCCTTGGAATGGGCTGCCCAGTGAGGTGATTGAGTCACTAGCCCTGGATGTGTTTAAAAGTCGTTTGGATGTGGTGCTTGAGGTAACGGTTTGGGGTGAACCCTGTAGAGTAGGGTTATCAGTTGGACTTGGTGATCCTAAGGCTCTTTTCCAACCTGAAAGTTTCTGTGGTTCTGATATATAATAAAAGCCGAATGTGCAAGAAAAAAAGTAACCTCAGTGTATGACTCCTTTTCTAGTGTTTAAAAGCATTTTCTAGCAGTTTTATTTACTGCTTTAATTTGAAGTGTAATGTATGTACCACTCAAAGGACTGTTTGTTTGCTTGAAACGTGATTTTTGACTCTAAAGTAAACAGATATAATTGTCAGAGTAAGTAATCCTTACCTATAGAGAATTAAAATGTAAATGAATATGTGGTTCTGATACTTTTGGGAAGAGAGGCTTATTATTTGGGGGACCGAAGATGCAAGAATTTTAGCTGTGGAAAGAGAAAAGAAAATCCTCCATACTCTTGTTATTTGAAGTGAGCAACATTCTTTGTTTCCTTCTCCAGAGATATGCAGTCATACTACGTTTTTGTGAGCTCATGGATGACAAAAATGGAATCTATCTTGTCAAAGGAGCAACGCATGGATAAGTTTGCTGAAGATCTTTCTAACCACTGCAATGTCTTCATCCAGGTGTGCCATCTTTTAATGTGGTGATGCAGCAAATCATGCAGAAAACTGGTGTTTTGATGCAAGTTCTTGAACATAAAAAGAAATCACAGAAGTTCTGTGATCATTGGTGTGTTATTTTGCAATGTGGGAATTCTAAAACTTTAAATGTCCAGTAGCTGCTCTTGTAAGTAAACCTGTGAAAGGTTTTTCTCTGAGGCATGTGGGGAAAGAGAATCTGACTAAATATTTGCTGGCTAAAATTTTGACTATTTCTCCTTTCCTCTCTAGGAAAAGTTTTTGTTTTCCATTTGAGTTAGGAGGTACATGAAGGTGATTTGAGCCAGTGTCTAATTTAGTTTGATTTAGCACAATACATACTTCCAGTAAAGGTTTTTGTGTTGTTTCATTGTGCTTTGCGTAGTGATGATACTTTGCGAGAATCTTACTCCGTTCCGAGGCAGCTGGTTTTCTTTTGGCCTACTAACAGCACGTAGTCTTAATGTAAGATGCATTTATTTCTGAAGTCATTTTTTGCTAGTTTTTTATATCTATTTATCTGTCTGACAGAAATCTGATGAGAATAGGTGTGCGATGAACGCATGATCCTGAATCTTCCATGCCTAAAGACATACATGTACTAGAATCAGTGGTTTGCTATAACACTCACTGGATTTCCCTGCATTCTTTTTTTATTGTTACTACTATTAATTCAAAATAAATTGATTAGTATTATTGTCATGCTGTATGTGGCTGGTACTGTATTTAAAAGCTTAGCTTACAGTGGTTTAGAATCAATTACTTTGTCATGAGATGGACAGTTCTATTTAGAAAGTATAGAAATGTGTGAATACTCTCAGTGTATTTATTCCACAGAGTCTGGAAATTTTAGGTTGTTTTTGTGATAGGTTGTCTTTTTAGGGATGGGAGGTCTATGGTGGGTCAATTTACATACAGTAGGTCTGAAATTATTAGACCTCTGAGGCTGTGTGATTAATTCACAGACCTGTGTTTTATTTTAATGGCTCTAGAAGAGGTTAATGATCAGATGATTTAAGGACTCATAGGCAGTTACATAATGTCTGCCCAATGAAAGGGTCTCATTCAGCTTTGGGATTCCAGGCTTGCTTATTAGGTTGAGGTGTGTGTTCTCCAGTGTGAAGAGGTAAAAGTTAGCTGTCTGTCGCTTTTGAAAGAAAACAGAAAGGACTTGTTTGATATGTTGTGAAAATGTCCTTCATTCTTCTCTCTTCTGTGCTCATTTTATTTTTAGGGCTTTCTTTATGCATACAGTCTTAGCACCATCATTAAAACTACAATGAATCTCTACATGTCAATGCAAAAACCTATGACCAAAACCTCAGTGAAAGCTCTGTGCAGGCTTGTGGAACTACTGAAGGTAGGTCACTGGATGAAAAATGTTTATTTCATGTAGATCTTTAGAGAGAACATTGATGAAATGTCATATGTTAAAAAAACCCACACAAATCCCTGATGTAGTGTGGATGGCTTCTTATTCAAGACTGGGTTTAATTAGAGGAGATCTGGGAGGCTAGAAAAGATTTTTATGTAACTTCTAACTAGATTCCTTAGTTGACGCCACGGAACACCATTGAGGCTGCTCAGTCTTCCCTGTTCTCACGCAGGGTTACCTAAAGCTACTTGCCCAGGACTGTGTCCAGATTAGTTCTGAGTATCTCCAAGGATGGAGATAGCATGGGCCTCTGTGGGCAACCAACCTGTGCCAGTACTTGGTCACCTTCACGTGTTCAGAAGGAACCTCAGTTTGTGCCTGTTGCCTCTTGTCTTGTCAATGGGCATCTCTGGCTCTGTCTTCTTTGCATCTTCCCTTCAGCTATTTGTGTTGGTAAGATTGTCCCCACCAAGCCTTCTCATTTCCAAACTGAACAGTCCCAGCTCTCTTAGCTTTCTCCATGTTGTGAAATGCTCCAGTCCTCTAAATTATCTCCATGCCCCTTGGCTGAGTTCTCTTCAATATGTTCATGTTTGCTTTGTACTGAGGAGCCCAGAACTGAACACAATACTCCAAGTGTGGGCTTACCAGCGCTGAGCACAGGGGATAGGAAGGATCATCTGCCTCAACCTGCTGGCACCTGCTTCCTCTAATGCAGCCCAGGATATACCATTGGCTTTCTTTGCAGCAAGGGCACACTGCTGGCTCATGTTCAACTTGGTGTCCACCAGGACCTCCTCAGCTTTTTATCCACTAGGCTGAATGACTCCTAGTATATTGGTGTATGAGGTTGTTCCTCCCCAGGTGCAGGACTTCTCACTTCTGGTACTTTTTTCAAAAGGAAGATATTCTGTTTTGAGAGAGCTTCAGAAAGTAGTGACGAACAGAAGGGAATTATTTTAAAAACAACAAGAAAAACCAACCAATAACAACAAAACAGAAACAAAACAAACAGACAGATGAAAACTCGCCACAAACAAACAGCAACAAAACTTAACATCAGTCCTGAAACTCTTTTTATGGTCCTGAATGATTTTTCTCAGTATTGTAAGGGTTAATTGCAACTGCTTCTAACAGTACATCACAAAGTGGAAAGAGTCTGTATTTGCAGTGTGGATGAGTCAGCAGCATAAAGCCAAATTTTAAAGACAACAGTTTCAATAACTATATGATCTCTTGTGTTTTGGTATTTGACTCTAGGCAATAGAACACATGTTTTATCGAAGAAGTATGGTTGTGGCAGATTCTGTGACACACATCTCTCAGCATCTGCAGTATAATGCTCTTCATTCTATTTCTGTAGCCAAGGTATGTAATCCAAGTATTGATAATCTGACTGGGTTTGGTTTGGTTTTGGGTTGCTTTTTAAATCTTGATTTAAAATTATTTTTCTTCCTTTTGCAAAATCTGTAGCATAGAGCTCTATCATGTTCAGCAGGCATATACGCTTTCCAGTAGTTCAGAGCTTTACATTGGAAACTGTAGAGCATAGACAGTTATCTGTTATTGACCAAGAGTGATTCCTCTCTTCCTATAAACTGCTGCATCCCTTGTGATGTTCCTCTTCTGTTCTTTTCACTCTTCTACTGATTTTCACAAACCAATCTTTTTCCTCTTACCTTCCACACAGGACTTTTGCTTTATTAAACTGCTCTTATCTTGACCCATGGAGATCTTGGTATATTTTTTCTCTCTCTGTCTTTCTGAAAAAGGGAACGATAGAGCATCTTTGGCAGACATTTAGCCCCCAGCCAAGGCCAAACACCATAATGACGTTCAGTAGCAGAATTACAAAGGATGTGTACTGTTGATCTCAGCTATTAAATTTTCCTTTTATTTGGCTGTAATCTCAGTTTCTGTGTCTGACATTGTCATAGCATCTAGCATAAGCCAAAATTTAAACAAAAGTTATACTTCTAAAAAATGGAGGGATTAAATTAGAATGTGTAGAAAATTACAGTGTTTGATGTTACCAAGTTTGTGTCTCACTGTTCAGCTGTAAACTGAATTTTGTTACCAACAGCAGGGAGTCACTGATTTTAAAAAGTAATTTAAATTTTAAATTGCATGTATCTTGGGACTAAAATTGGCATACAGTCACATGCCAGTTGCATAGTATTTGTGTATTCTGCTTGCCCTGACACGTGTTCATGCTGAACTGCAGATATTCCAAGTGTAAGAATAGGCAATAGCACAGGATTGACAGTGAGTGAATTTGGATTCGTTTAGCAATGTTGATGCAACAGTTTGTTTGTAGAAATACTCAGTGTATGACAAGTCTGTAAGCTATTGCTTTTGGGCATAGGTAACTTTTCTCTGATTTTTTTTGTCTTTCTGTCAACAAGAAAAGAGTGATTTCTGATAAAAAGTACAGTGAGCAGCGCCTAGATGTCCTCTCTGCTTTGGTGCTGGCTGAGAACACCCTCAATGGGCCAAGTACAAAACAACGGCGACTAATTGTTTCTCTTGCACTAAGTGTGGGAACACAGATGGTAAGTGCCATGGTTGTTCCAGACTTTTCCTTGTTTATGTAGTAACTTATACAGAAGTATAATCTTGTGGTTTTTTTCTTCATTTTTCCCTTCATTTGCCCAGAAAACTTTTAAAGATGAGGAACTTATTCCCCTTCAGTTAGTTTTGAAGAAGCTAGACCTGATCAGCGAACTTACAGAGAGGTAAGCAGTGGCATGTAGTAAGTATCACTGGGGAGCTGGATCTTTGCTTTGTGAATTATAAAATCTGGTAGCTGCATGCTGGTGGGAATTTTTGCATGTATTGTAGATCAGGGATGTACAGAAAGAATTCCAGATCTAAGTCTGAAGCTCACTGGTCTTTTAGCAAGTCCAGTTTTACCTAACTGTTGCCAGTTAGCTAATTCCTTTCTCTGATTGTTCAGAAATTCTTGGATGACTTGGCTTTATGTTAAGCTAAAGTTTTCCTTTTAATGCAGACACGAAAGTTATAGGTAAATACCAGTCTGGAAGATGAGGCTGTTAGTAAAACATGAGATGCTGTGTTTTACTGCTGCTGTAGTTTCAGTGGACACTTAAGCTTTACATAATGCCATCTGAAGGCCAAGTGAATATCTGGATTCCATGTATATTTTATGGAGAGACCTAAGCACTTTCATGGGATAAATTCCTGGGATAAGTGTACACAGGTTCTATCAGAAGAGCCCTGTTTCTCCTTGTTGACTTACAGGAAAAACTTAACATATATATTTGACCTCTAGGCTACTAATTGCTGCAGTAAGAAAACAGCTATTTAAGATTTTGCTGTAATGGTTTAATTCTTTCAGCAGTGGAGTGAACTGTTTTTCTAAAGCAGGTACCTTTTATTTAGAAATAAACAGCCTGTGGAAAACAAGAAATAATAAGATCTTTATTGAATAATTGTCTTTTGAATGCCAGTGCAGGTTGAATATTGATGTAAACTTAGGCTTGAAAAGCACTTGTCTTTAGTTTAAATGCACTAAAATGAATGTCATTGTGTTAGAAGAATGACATCTTCCAATTCTTTGCCTAATAATTCTTGTATTCTAGAATTCGAGCACAATGTGACTGTTGTTTCTTATACTGGCATCGAGCAATCTTTCCAATCTATTTAGATGATGTGTATGAAAATGCAGTTGACTCTGCTAGACTGCATGTAAGTAAAAATGTTAGCAGCTTGGTTTAATGAGCCACTGTAGTGAGAGGGATTCAGAGGAGGAGAGAATAAAGCTTAGACTGAAACCTTTAAGGAAAAAGCTGGGGTGGTGGTGGAGGGGGTAAGTAAAACCCAGGCAAGAACTACTGCTGAGTCAGAAATTTCTTTTCCTTCTGGAGTCTGTAAAGGCAATCTTTATTCCAAATCTGATTAAATTGTCCATTAGATTGTTCTAAAAATCTTGTGTTGCTATTAACTGGCTTTCTGTGTGTTTGTCTGTCTTTGTTCCTCTCTTCATGCATTCTAACTTGAAATGAGCACCTTTTGCTACACCTGAACAAAGTCTTAGTGTTCTATATTATGTTTACGTACTTCTAAAGTGGGTATCACTATGTTCAGTGAAGCTGTGTGGGATAGTTCTCCTGTAGGTTTTTCCACCTCCCCTCCTCTATCTCTGCTCCCCTCTTTGAAGTATCTGGTATTTGCTGCAGAAGTGAATCATGCTTTGGCATGCTAATTCTAATAAAAATCAATCATGTCTTTCAGTGTTGTGCATGCCGTGTTCAGTTATGGAATGGAAATGAATACTGTGCAAATAATTTAGATGAAATAGCTAATAATTGTGACCTTCTGGTAAATGAATCAGTTTCAACTGAATATTCCAAAGGAACATATTAAGGATAAGAAGTTTCAGTAGGGTTTGTGAAGTCTTATTTTGTTTTTCTGTTTGTTTGTTTGTTTGTTTTTAAGTAGGAAGACAAACAAATTTTTTTGCTAGCTTTTAACACTGTTTGAGATGCTCTTGACTTGTCAATCTGTAAGTTAAGCATAGCAGAGTGGTTTTTTTCAGTATATGTTTAGTGCACTACGGGACTGTGTACCTGCTATGATGCATGCAAGACACTTGGAATCTTACGAGGTGCTTCTGGAATGCTATGACAAAGAAATCATGGAAGTGCTTAATGAGGTAATCTGTTGTGAATGGAAATTTAAGGCAACACTATGCTTGGAATATTTTATAGGCCAGCATCTGTTGTACCAAACTGGATATGATCTATAAAAACAGCACAGAGACATTTGAAATTGGTGCATTTTAATAGAAAATGTATGCTAGTGATCTTGGTTTTATTAATGTTGTTAATGGTGTCTGTGTTGACTGGGAACCTGAAAATACTGCACTCTAATTTATGTAAGTTGGCAAAACTTCAGGTACAGATTTGACTGAGCAGGCAGAGGAGTGCTTTTTGTCAGATTAGCTTCTGCTCATATGAATGCCTAAAATAAGTATTACTGTTCCTAGTGTATAGCATGGCTTTTAGTAGTGAAAGCTCTGGAAATGTGGGTGGCCTCTTTAGTGAATTATTATCTAGAATCACAAAGGATGTTTGACTGAGAGAAGATGTGACTTTAGATTTCCCAAGTCCTATTTTATAAACCTTTGAACAACTCATTTTGTTTTGACTAGTTCAAAACCAAGTGTTATCTACTATGCAGAAAACCAGGCCAACTTGCTTATTGCAATTTTTCCTCACTGAGTTGGGTCTTACTCTTATCTAGATAGATAGCCCTAAGCCTAGTTTCTCTTAAGAGAAATGAGAATACTTAGAACTTAAACGCAATTTAAACTTACGTGAAAGTTTTAGTATAGCATTGGGCGGCTAAACCTTTACCTGCTCTGAGCCCTGTAGCTTTTTCTTGCTATTGTTTACTAGAACACAAACACAGGAAATATCCTTCTGATTCTCAAATATTGTTTCACTTCAGCTTGCATGGCCTGGCCAGAGCTAAGCTGTCTTCACTCATTTAATCAGTCTCATATGTATCTTGAGAGAGAGATGAGTTCTGCTAATGGAGCATTGTAAGCAGACATTGAATGTGCCCTTTTTTTCCTGCCTTCCCTGAATAGCACTTGCTGGACAAATTATGTAAAGAGATAGAAAAGGACCTACGCTTATCAGTTCATACACACTTAAAGCTGGATGACAGGAACCCCTTCAGAGTTGGTCTTAAGGACCTAGCTCACTTCTTCTTCCTGAACCCAATACGTTTTTTCAACCGATTCATTGACATAAAAGGTGAGGAGTTAAACATTTTCTTGATTCCATTACTTTCATCTCTTACACCTTGGCTTAGTATCTTTTCACTTCCTTGTGCACTTCCCTAGCCAAATAGGTAGTATTCATTGTTCTGTGTTTTCAGCTTATGTGACTCACTATTTGGACAAGACTTTTTACAACTTAACAACTGTAGCTCTTCATGACTGGGCCACCTACAGTGAAATGAGAAATCTAGCAACTCAGCGTTATGGTTTGAGTATGACCGAAGCACATCTTCCCAGCCAGACTCTCGAACAGGTACACTGCTCATAGGATATGAATATTGTTTGTTCCATTACACAGTCGTACTAGCTAGCTGTTCAAATGATTGAGTCCTTGACAAGACAGTACTCAAGGGAACTCTTTGGAAAAAGTGACCTTTAATTTATAGTTGACTCTTAAGAAAGGACCTTAGTCTGCCTTTGCAGATAACACCACTATCAGTTAATTTTGTGTTGGACTTGTATTATTCATTTTGTGAGATAAAATTGGGTATGCAAATTCCTGCATTAGCAATTTGGCAAGCATTACAGCTGGAATACATCTGTCACAAATCTGGAATGACCTTTGAGTGGTGGCTTTTTTCCCCGGGTGACTGCTTGCTTCTCACTGGGTTCTATTTGGTGATAATCAAGAGAAACTGTTTCACAGGCCGGAGACAGAGGACTTAGCATAATAGGAGAGTGCTACAGAGCCTCATAGGAACTGCTGAACATGATTACCTACACAATAAAGTTGTAGTTTGTCAGGTTAATTGTAAAGGTATTCAATGTTGCAGGATTGATGCAAAAGAAATACAACTTAGTGATTCCTGAAGACTTGAGAGTTTCAGTATGTTGGCTGTTACTGGAAGTTAGCCTCATTCTCACTGAGGTTAGCACATTGCTGATTAGAAGCACAGCCTCTTTTTTTCTAGTGTCCATTATGGCTGTGTCTTTCTGAATTGAAAGTGGGCATAGACCTGAGAGCTATAGCTCTTTCCTGGTTTAAAAGTCATGTGGATTAGTTTCTATTTCTGGCTTTTCCTTTCTATCAGCAGAGAAATAGGAGGATAAGAAACTACTTTATTGCTCTCTACAGCTGCCTGAAAGAGGTTGTGGGGAGGCTAGTGTTGGCCTCTTCTCCCAAGTCAAGGGATAATGGCTGCTAGCTGTGCCAGAGCAAATTTAGATTGGCTGTTAGGAAGAATTTTTTTCCAGAGGGAGTAGTGAGGCATTGGAAAAGGCTGCCCAGGATGGTGACAGTCACTATCCCTTGAAGTGTTAGGTAGAAAGTTGATCTTGAAGATTTTAGAGGTCTTTTCCACTCTTAATGGCTTGATGATTCCATTTGGCCATCACATTGTTATAAAGGATTAAATTATTTCACAATATTTGTTTAATCATATTCATTCAGGCATGAGCTTTGCTTCAAAACAAAGGCACCCCACACTCCATACCCCCAGCTTTAGCAAAATCTTGGTAAAATGGTTGGCACAACTGGAAATAATCTGTTAATTATCACAATGATGGTGAGTGGACTCCTTTAAGCAAAACAATTGTAAAGCCTATTGCATATTCAAAACTGTCTTCTAGACAGGTTGAGTGAAGCAACATGAAATGTACCTAATTGCTTATGTCTCTGTAGAATTTTATGTACCTTTTAGTAATCTTTATGTCTGTAGAAGTCTCTAAGACAAGACTTAGAATAGCCTTAGAGTATGAGAACAGCCAAATCTCTTATTTTTTTCATTATTTTTTAATTTGAGCTTGTGGAGGACTGGAGGACTCCTTACTTTCAGGGGAAGTTGGGAAAAAATTAGGCAGAAGTCTAAATGTTAAAAGGTGAAGTGAGCTTTTTTTCCCTCCTTTAAATATTGTCTTCCAGACACTGAACAGAAAGTCTTGAGAGAATCTTCATTTTGTGAGGAAAACCCATTGCTTTCTAAAATGCTTTGAAGTGCCTACAGAAATAGTATTTCTACACCCTTACTACTTAAGCATGCCACTAGCTCTTGAGAATTTTTATCACAATAATTCTCAATACTGTTTCAGGGTCTGGATGTTTTAGAAATCATGAGAAATATTCATGTTTTTGTGTCCCGCTACCTCTACAATCTGAATAATCAGGTAAGGTATATTCTGTATTTTTCCTGGATGTGGCTCTGGTTTGAAGGGGTTGAGAAGTACAGAATGATACACACGTATGAAACTCCCAAATTGTACATACCTAATAACAAGCTGCAAAGTAGCTGTTGCTTGGAGGATGCTGTAAATAGGTCTCAGAGAATGTTGTGTAAACCTACTTTGAGTATGGTGTGCCACCAGGATCACTTGATGTTAAGTACTCCAGTGAAGCTAGGAGAAGGCAGCAAGGGTAATTAGCTGTAAAGTAAGGATGTGCTAAGCATGTGATTTTCCAACTTGAGAAAAAGAGTATGGGTAAAAGAGTATCTGAAAGTGGGTTAACAGCAAGGTGAAATAATGAATGACATGAAGAATGTGTACAGGGAACACCTTTTTGTGGTTTCTTACAATGAGGAACTGAATAAATGAGTGGCTTCTTTAAAAGGAGTTGCTTGTTCTCATAGCATGTAATTCAGCAGTGGAACCGATTTCCATAGTATATAGTGGGGTCAAAAGTACAAACTGGTGCCGAAAGAGTTTGGCCAATTAATATAGGATGTAGTCTCGATGTACGGAAACTTGGGTGAAACGTCTGCCTTGAAATTGTTGAGTCACCACTTTGCAGTAAGAGAACCTAACAGATAAAGTTTACTCTACATGTGCTGTATTTTCTTGGTTCTTTTCCTAATCACATTATTAGCTTCTCTCAGAAATACGAGGTATGAGCTACCTAAACTAATAGTTTATCAGAGAATCAGTTTTGGCTAAACTTCATTTTTTGCCTTCCTGCCTCCAAGATCTTCATCGAAAGAACAAGTAATAACAAGCACTTGAACACCATCAATATCCGACATATTGCTAACTCTATTCGGACTCACGGGACAGGAATCATGAACACAACAGTGAGTACCTTTTGCACTGTGGTTGGATTTATGTCTTTTCGGTAGTGCACAAAAACCTCCAAACTCTTGCATCTCCTAATGGTTTGCTTGGTCGTATAGTTTTAATAATGCCTTAATAATGTGTATTAATAAATTAAACACAAATCAACGTCACAGTTTCTGAGAGTTATGAAACTTCCAGGTGTTCTATAAAAATTCAGGAAGACATCTGTGATGGTTTGGGTGTTACCTGCCCCCCCCACACTTTGGAAATCACCTAGACTAGATAGACTCAGCTGGCTCTGGAAATTGAATGAAGCTTATTATTTACAGCTTAGCACAATATACAAACAGATATTTACAGTATATACATTTATATGCAGAAATGTAAAAGGTAATACAGAAACACAGCACCCCTCCCAGAAACCTGAGTCCCCAGAAGGGGCTCCCAACCACCCTTCCACCTTCTCCCACCCCTCTCAACCTTACCCCAGTCCCAAGGAAGAATGGAGGTTCGGCCAGGGGATTAGGAAGCAAAGTGGATTAATCGGAGAAACAGCAGAGAGGCTAGAGAGAAAAATGCAGCTCAGGCAATGCCCCAAGAAGAAGTGGGACCGACTGCCTTATCTGTGTTTGGATTCTTGTTCTTATATCTCTCAGCAAGCCTATGAGTGAATTAGACATCACCATTGTTTTTCTCACCGAAACATTCTAGCTAGCTTCAAACTAGCACAACATCTGAAAACACACTGCAGAAGTTAGAGATGTTCTGATAGTACTCTGAATTGTAGAGATGATAAGTAGTGCTTACCAGACCAGCATAGTAAAATATACTCTTATTTCTAAACTGTCTGCATAAATTAACATGCTCTAAGATTCTGCTTATTGATGCTCAGAATCTGCTGCAGTTGAAACAGATATTGAAGAAATTCGGTGTTAATTTTTGGAGTTCCTCTTGTAATTCCTAAGCTTTGCAAAATAAGAGTGACAGACTTCTGATCATTTATTGGAAGACTTCAACTTCTTACTGCAGTGCTTTTGACGGTGTCTGTAGTGTAGGTGGTCATTTTAATCAGCTGAAGGCATTTACCTCCTTGCAAGGAAGATAAGGGCACTTCCAATGGCATGCCTGCTGCAGCAGGAATTTGCCATTGTGGTCCTCAAGTTTGGTCACAGTGCTAAAAGTATTTCCAGGTTGATGTTTTCCAATATGCTACTTAACTTCTTTCTACCTCTTTGCTGTTTTCTTTTTCTCGTTCTTCTGCCTTTATTAAAAAGAAAAACAAAACACACACACACCCCCCAAAAAAATCCTGACACTTCAACCCTGCTCTTGAGTCATTACTTTAAAAATGGAAATTATTAGAAAAATGAGACCACCATAATTTCATGCCCTGTTGGAAATAACTTGCGCTGTTCTTCTGTGATTGGGTTCTTCAGTTACTCAAAAAAGCTCTTCTATTATTTCTTGATGATGTATGTTTATTCACTTGGAATTGTGAATGTAGTTAGTTATGCAGACATCAAAAGTAGTTGATGTGTAGGGTGGATGTGTGTTTCTGCCTGGCAGAGAAGTGTTTCAGAGAGCTTTGAGGAAGTGAAAAGATGTGAGGAGGTTCTGCAAATTCAACGGCTTGACTGAGGAAGTTGTGCTCATCTTCTCTTATTTGACTTGAAGTGTTTGTATTACTTCAAAAAGTCAGCTATGGGATATCCAGACATACACTAATGGGCAGGTCATCAAACTGAAATAGTTTACTTGTCCATTAGTCCCTCTGTCCTTCCTGAAAGAGAGCAGATCTTCCAGGAGAAGGGTTTTGTCTACTCTGTTAAACCAGTAAAGTTAAAATGATTAAGTTGAGAATGGCAAATGGAAGGAAACAGAGTAGGAGGTGTCTTTTAAGTACAGCTTCATGAGTACTGAAAACAGCTTGCTAGACATGCTTATTACTTTGCAAACTGTCTTTGTTTTTTGTTTCTTTTATTCTAGGTGAACTTCACTTACCAATTTTTGAGGAAAAAATTTTATATTTTCAGCCAGTTCATGTATGATGAACATATTAAATCTAGGCTTATCAAAGACATCAGATTCTTCAGGGAAGTCAAGGATCAGAATGATCACAAGGTGTAGTAATTTTTGAAGGATTGAGAGTAACTTGGCAAAAAAGTGCTACTTTCCTGTGACTGAAGGTGCACCAACCTGTAACATTCCTGTTATTTAAATGTGCATCTCCAGACAAAGTTGCAGCTGCTGTTCTAGCAAAATGCATTGTTAAAAATGTTTGTATTAAGGATTCTTTGTTTCATTCAAGGCCAGGTTGGATGAGACCTGAGCAACCTGGTCTAGTGGGAAGTGACCCAGTCCATGGTGGAGGGTGTTGGAAGTAGATGATCTTTAAGGTCCGTTCCAACTTAAACCATTCTGTGAATCTGTGGATTTATTTTGACTGCTCTCTAAATACAAGGTTGGATAAAATAATTTTCTCAGTGACCTGAAAACAATGATGTGATGGAGTCATAGTCTATTGGAGAGTCTAAACTTTTGGTCCAAATCGTGCTGAAGTGTTGTCATTTTTGAATCATAAGCTTGTTCAAATTGCATCCAAAGTGATGTGAATGTGTAGCTCTTATTCCAGTATGTATGTCAAGATCTGGGGACTAGAGTGTGATTTTCTTTTTTTAGCATGCTGGATGAGAGACAATGTATTTAGTGTAATAGACTTCCACCTTCTTTGTGACACACACTTTGGATGTCAACTGTATTTCTTCTAGCAATACCATCTTATTCACAGTAATATGTTTCACCTCTTAGCTTGCAGAAGTGACTTAGCCAAATCACTTTTGTGAATTAATGTAGGTAGGCAGCTGCATAATACATAAAGAATCTGTAGATGTGAGGTAGGAGTACACTGCAAATGGTATTATCATGAGGAAAAAACGATTATGGATGGGTAATTATTCTTACAAATTATTCTGAAATGTTTTTCTAGTATCCTTTTGAAAGAGCAGATAAATTCAACCGTGGCATCAGAAAACTTGGAATAACCCCGGATGGCCAGAGCTATCTTGACCAGTTCAGACAACTCATAAGTCAGATTGGTATGAAATGTTTCTAAAACAATGTTCTAAGTGTTATGTAAAGGAAGAGATCCTCATTGTCAAGTAATGGAATGAAACCAAAAAGACTAGGTTTAAGTTTAGCCAGATGGAGAGTAGTTGTACCCCATTTTACAGAAATGACCCTTGGGTGTCTTAATTTGAAGTAAAGCAACAGCCTGCGTAGATGCCTGTACTGTTTAAATTTATTTATGCTATGGAACTGACTTTTAACCAGATTGAATGTATTGCCCAGTAGAAAAATAGTACTCTTAAAAGCATGTGTTTCAGACAGTGGCCGTACATCCATCTGAAGTATCTTTGAGTGATGCATGGCATTTTCAGCCACTGATACTGTAGGTCTGCAGGACTGATTTGAACGTGTTTTAATGTGCCCAGTGGAAAGAGTTTGTGCTGTTTGGCACTTAACGCTATCACAAGAGTAAACATAACCTTGCTAGGTGATGCGTGTGTGTTTTCTCTACAGAGACTTTTAGTGCTGGGGTTCAGTGTAATTTTTTTTAACTTTCAGAACAATTTATTTGCTAAGAATATATGGCAACTTCGATTTAGATGTCAGAGCTTACAGGAGATATGAAGTGTGTGTGTATTTTAAGTAATTATAACTTCCTGTTTTTTCCCTCTCTTGTTTTTAAAGGCAACGCTATGGGTTATGTACGAATGATAAGATCTGGTGGACTTCACTGCTGTAGTAGTGCAATTAGGTACTTCCACCAATGTTTATATTTGCTCCTCTTCATTCTTTTGCTTCCTATTCATGCTGATATTCCCTGGGTTCTTACCTATCCTCCATACATTCCAAAAAGAGTAATTTTTATGCCCTCATTTAAGAGGTAACATCAAAACCAGTGTTGGAATCCCAAACTGTACAATCATTGTCACCAATCATTAAAATCAAACATTCTGTGGAAAAATACTGCAAGAGAGTTAATAGAATATGTATGTAAGTTATTAGTCCCAAAGCAAATAATTCCTGATGTTAATCACTCTGAGGGTGCATTAAAAGAAAATGTAGTGCAAGTCTTAAGCAGCTTGTAGAAACATTTTATTGAGACTTCTTTCTGTATGGAGTATTGTCTCTGTTCATAGAAGGTCATGAAAGAATAGTGAGTTTTGTATACAAAGAAATGGTTGGGTTTCTTACAAATAATAGTAAACTTACAGTTACTAAGGGCAGCAAGTGTTACGGAGAGGGTGGCCAGAAGTACAAACAATTTTGTGTGCTTTTAGAAGAAAATGTAATAGTGCCTGGATGAGAATAGTCTGGCAGATATCATATAACTTGAAGGGAGTAGCATGAGCCCAGAAGACTTAGTTGATTAAGCGGATAAGTTCTAGTTGGTGCTTTGGTGACCGTAGGTAGTTGAGCGTTATTCTAACAAACAGTAAGTTTTCAGGTTTGTTCCTGATCTGGAAGACATTGTTAACTTCGAAGAGCTGGTGAAAGAGG
This sequence comes from Tricholaema leucomelas, assembly GCA_013400475.1. Lineage (NCBI taxonomy): Eukaryota > Metazoa > Chordata > Aves > Piciformes > Lybiidae > Tricholaema lacrymosa > Tricholaema leucomelas. The sequence continues at coordinate 59,839 of WAAF01011199.1, read as the reverse complement.
AAGGACTCTCAGAAGAAACACAAAAAGCAGCAAGGTACTGTAACATCATTCTACTGAGGTCTGGGGCAGGGTTGGGAGAGCTGACATTTTAAAGTTCTAAAAGTAGCTGTTAGGAGTGTGTGTGTCTGTGTTAAAAGTTAAACTGACTTTCTGCAAAAATACTTACTCTTCAGAGGCAGAGCAAAAGTAGTTGTTTAGATACTGCAAAGAGCCATTTGTACTGTTAGAACCTGCTTTCTTGATAAAATCTTTGTGGCTTAAATATTAACAAGCTTTCCTCACCACGTGTCTGACATTACTTCTAGAATGTTTAGGGCCTTAGCTATTCATAGACCATTTTTATGTTTGTTTGTTTGGTTTTTTCAATGACATCAAGGAACATAATTTAAGGTGGCTGTAGGGGCAGAGCATTATATCAGACATGCTGATAAGAATACTGGATTGTGTGTGTAGCCAAAGAGTGAAGAGAGGGTTGTTAGTCCAAGGGGTTAGTAAGCAAAGAAACTTCTAGCACAAACCAGGTAACATGTTGCTTATCCTTTGCAGGCAGTTGGACTCTGTTCTTAGTGACCTCACACGTAACTTTGCAGAAGGAACAGAGTACTTCAAAATGTTGGTGGACGTGTTTGCTCCTGAATTCCGCAGTCCAAAGAATATGCACTTGCGGAACTTCTACATAATTGTTCCCCCACTGGTTGGTGTTTGCACTATCTGTACCAGAGCTTGGGTTCTAAAAAATGTAGCAGATCAGTTATGTATTTAAATACCTTGCTTTAGGCTGTTGCCTAGCATATTCTCCTGTCTCATCTGATTATGAGTGGGATTGCTTTAAGTTTAGCTTTGTCGGTAGTTGTCCAACGTCATGTTTATTTACATGGATTCATCTACTGGCACCAAAAAAGTAGCTCATAGTTGAATCAGATTTGGAAAAGCCAGATAAAAAAAGAAGAATTAGAAGAGCAAGGATGAAGGGAATTTAAAACCACGTTCTTCCTCTCTCTCGTGTGTACTCTTTCTTCATCGTAGTAGTTGTCTTTAGAGTCTTTTAACATTGTGTTCTAAGGTAGTAAAACTGAGGCCCTCTCTGTTGGAAGTGCATTTGATTTTGCCAATAAGCTTTGTTTAGAAAGAGTGCAGGTGAATTGAGGTCATTCACACTGGTGCAGCATTCTGAGCATTTAGAAGCAGTTCTGTTTGAAGGTCTGGGTGATGTAAAGAGATTTCTGTGTAACATCCCATTTCAGAAACTTAATTTTGGAATGTTGGTGAGCCATTAACATGACTCTGAATTACATCATGGTCATAGAATTGAGGTGAAGTAAAGGCTCCTGACAAATACTTTCTTGCCTTTACCTTCACATTTGTGGAGTTTCAGGATTAAACTGTCTAGGGTAGTTGAATACATTTCATTGTAGTTAAATTTGAAACTGTTGTAGGTCTTGAGAAGCTGTAGTTTTTTATGCACGTTTCCATATCTTGGCAATAGTTACTGCATGCAGACACATACCCATTCCTTCATGTTACTAACTGGATCTATTGTTGAGTATCACCTTAGATGTAAAGCTGAAATATTTTTACTGTTTTCTAAATGGAATGTAACAACATACTGTAGCTTTAAAACACTCGTGCCAGGAGCCTGAGCTACCTTTAATTATCCTTCTTTATTCGTGTACCTCTAATGATCGCTAAGGGAATGCAAAGTAATAAGAGGATGAAGATGTAGCTTTGTTTTTTCACTTATGCATATGCAAATGTTTTGAAAGTTTAAGTTACTTGCTTCCAAAACCAAATCTCTAGGGAGCACACGTTTTCAGACCAAAAGAGCCAAATGGTGGGAACAGAACAGTTTGGGGCATGGAATTATATTCATAGTTAACAGCATGTATGTGGATATTTAAAAAAAATCTGAGTCTCTCCTGCTGATTCTAAGATCTTCTCAATTTTTCAGACCCTCAATTTTGTAGAGCATTCAATCAGCTGCAAGGAGAAATTGAACAAGAAGAACAAAAGTGGAGCAGCTTTCACTGATGATGGGTTTGCCATGGGTAAGTGTCAGCACACTGACTAACCTCTGGGTAAGCTAACTTAGTGGATATTTGCAAGAAATATGTATATAATTACATACATAATTAAAAATAGCAAGAAAGTTTTGTTTATACCACACACACACAATGATATGTATGATTTAAACTTCCATAATTTAAGTTGTCTTGGCTCCAGCAGAGTGGATTTGAGTGCTACTCTTATGTTCAGAATTTCCTAAGCTGTGGTATAGATGACTGTGAGTGCAGACAGTTTTATTGTATGTTGGTGCTCTCCAATTTATTCCACAGCTCACAAATCTTGTCAAATGAGGAGATATGCAAGTCTTTGCATAAGTTGTCAGATTTTTAAAAGCTGAAGTCCAGAGAAGGGTGATGAAGCTGATGAGAGGCCTGGAACACAAGCCCTGTGAGGAGAGGCTAAGGGAGTTGGGGTTGTTTAGCTTGGAGAAGAGGAAGCTCAGGGGTGATCTCATTACTGCCACCTGAAGGGAGGCTGTAGCCAGATGGGGGTCGATCTCATCTCCCAGGCAGCCAGCAACAGAACAAGGGGACACAGTCTTCAGTTGTGCCAGGGGAGGTATAGGCTGGATGTTAGGAGGAAGTTCTTCACGGAGAGAGTGATTTGCTATTGGAGTGGGCTGGCCAGGGAGGTGGTGGAGTTGCCATCCTGGGAGGTGGTGGAGTTGCCATCCCTGGAGGTGTTCAAAAGACTGGATGAGGCACTTAGTGCCGTGGTGTACAGGGTTAACCCTCCAGGGGGAGTGACCTTGAACCTGACCCTAGTGGTCTTGACTCCTCCCCAGGGGTGGGTCTGAACACTAACAGGTGATGGTTAGCCCATTCCCCCTTCCTGTCTAAAGATCCATAAAAGCAGGGGGGACTTCCTGTTCTCTCTTTCTCTGCACTCCCTGCTTACCAGCATCACCATCCTGTTCCTGGTTCTCTATGTTTTACCACGTGGCCAACACCCACGAGGCCGACAAACCCATTGACGTCAAAATCTGATTGTATTTACAGATTTTGTATCTTGTTTTGCCTTCCTTATACCTTTGTAACTTCCCTACCTCAGATACCCTTTTAATTTATTGTTAAACGTTTCGTTTTTTTAACTTCCAAATTGGAGTGAGGTTATTTATGTGGGTGTGCTTACCTTTCCTCTTTCTACATCTAATTCCTTTCTTTTGGGAAAGAAGAGGGGAAGAGGGAAGGGCACTCTATAAATTGTTATTGATTCTATCAAATATGTTTGAGTCTCTGGGAATTTAAATTAGAACTGAGACACATGATCTAGTTGATTGGATAGCACTGGGTGATAGGTTGGACTGGATGATCTTGGAGGTTTCTTCCAACCTGGCTGATTCTATGATTCTTTATTTTTTCCTGTTAGACTTAATTGTAAATTAATTGCAATTTAAATTTCACTTGTGTAAGAGTTACCAACTTAGATTGATCCATGAAAGACATTCACAAAATATTTGTGACTTGCATGTTGACATTGGTACATGGTTTGTTCATGCTTGTAGGTGTGGCTTACATTCTGAAGCTTTTGGATCAATACCAGGAGTTTGATTCTCTTCACTGGTTCCAGTCTGTTAGAGAGAAGTATGTGAAGGAAATAAGAGCAGTAGCTAAGCAACAGAATGTTCAGTCCAGTAATCAAGATGAAAAACTACTACAAACTATGAACCTTACCCACAAGCGACTGGAAGTGTGTTTACAGGTAATAGCATGGATCTATATTTACCTGCTCTTTACTGAATTCTGCACTTACCCATCACAATCCAGGTATTTGTTTCTGAGGGAGCTTATGAAGAGCAAAAAGAGCATTGTCTGACGACATCAATGTGAAAAGAGTATAAAGACTTGAGGTGTGTGATCCAAAGAAGATGTTGTGCTTGTAATATCTGAATGAGGCAGGAACTTGACCTGGTTGTTTGGAAGCTTTTACCCCATGGGGTTTGAAATCTAGTGCAACTAAAACCATAATTTGAGATAGTAGCTTTTTAGTTAAATTTTTCATAGCAAAGATCTTTGCCCAACACTTTGAGCCCTCAGGGTTGCTTAGGTGTTAATTCTGAGTTGCTAAGTTGAATGATGCACCAGCTGTCAAACAGAGGGAAAAGATGCATTTGAATTTTGAAGCATTCATCAGTGGTGTAAAAGTGCAATCTCTTGTGTGTTCTCTCTACCTGCCTTTTGATGTGAGGAGGCTTTGGGACAGATCTGTAGCTGGCTTTTGACAAACAATCATAACTGTTCTGTAGAAGTAGGTCTGTTTTTGAAATGGATTAAGCCCTGTATGTCCTCATGGCTCCCATGAATGTGCACTGTTTGGTCCTCTGCTGTTTAAAAAAGCCACATCACTTGAACCTTGTTCAGAAACTGCTCAGGCTTGTAGCCTTTTAAATTACTGGCTCAAATGATTTTTATCATGGGCAGGCTGCTCCAAATTCTCACTGCTGCTCCAAACCTCTTTTGCAGCCTGAGTGGATTAGTGACAGATTTATTGCACTGGTGCTGCTTTGCTTAAATCAGCCTTTAACAATTTTGGCCAGCGTTTGCTGAGCAGAATGCATGCAGACCAGGTACGAATGAGGGAAGATTTGCAAAAACATTTGAGTGATTTAGTTACTGAACTGTAGTTGCTTCTGAAAAATTCACTTTGTATATAGCTACAAATTCATTCTCCTGGGACTAACACTCTTCTTCTATATCTTTTCCCTTAGGAATTTGAACTCCTGTATTTCTCACTAAGTAGTGCGAGAATTTTTTTCAGAGCAGATAAAACTGCAGCAGAGGAAAGCCAGGAAAAGAAAGAAAAAGAAGGTGAGTGAATATGTGTAATATTTTGGCTCATGAGAGTGTGTGCTGCTTCTTCCTTCCCATAGCTTCTTTCTTGCTAGCAGGTTGATTCAGTATTCCAGAGATTTTATGGGGTCGTAGGTTAGGAGTCAAGAACCACTCCCAGCAGAGGCCTTCTCTAGAATGTGTGAATTTCAGGATGGGCTTGTGGAGGGAAACAACCAAAACCCAATTGACCAAACAAACAAAATCCTCTAACCCAAAACAAACAAACAAAACCAACACCATGTGATGGTTTGGGTATCCCCTGCCCCCCACACTTTTAGAAATCACCCAGACTAGACTCAGTCGGCTCTGGAAATTTGAATGAAGCTTATATTTACAGCTGGCACAATTTACAAGCAGATATTTACAGTATATACAGTTATAGACAGAAATAGACAAGGTAAAAAAGGTAATACAAACACAATTCCCCTCCCAGAAACCTGAGTCCCCAGGAGGGGCTCTCAACCACCCCTCACCTTCCCCCTACCCCTCTCAACCTTACCCCAGTCCCAAGGAAGAATGGAGGTTCGGCCAAAAGGGTTAAAAAGCAAGGTGAAGCAGCCAAGCAAAGGAGGGTGAGGTTAGAAAGCAAGATGGAGTCCAGCCAGCAGCCACGAGCTCCCCAGCAGGCAAAGTTCCCCAGCGAGGAGAAGAAGCAAATGCCCTAATCTTTGTTTTGCCTTTCTTCTTTTGTATACATCTCAGCAAGACTGTGAGCGAAGTAGACCTCACCATTGTTTTCATTTTACAGCCTATCATCTAGTTCTTCTCACCAAAACATGCCAGCTAGGCTCAAACTAGCACACACCACAATAAGAAAAAAAGAACTCAACAAACTCAAACCACATGTGGAACAGGGAGAATTGCATATTTGCAATAATAATAAATCCAGTAACCTCAGTGTCATACCTTCTCAATTACCAGTTTTGACAGTGACAGCCTTTTATCACAATTCTAACTGGTATGAAATAAATTGTTGACTTGGTGTTTTTTTCCTTCATGTGTTTTTTACCAGCTGTTTTTCAGTGTAGGTAGGCAGATGATGTAGGTAAGGTAAGTGGCAAGCAGATATTTCTGGTATGCTTTGGTCTTCCATTGTGTTGTGTTCAAAGCATAAGATCTTAGTGTGTGGTGTGATCTCTTGACTAGGTGCCATGGGTATTGTGTGGTTTACATTCTTGCTCATGTATTGACTGTCAAGAATTTTGAAAGATTCTTCTGGATATGGGAAAGGTCTTTTCAAAGCAACGAGAATAGTCCCAAGGAGTAAGATACAGCAGTGCTGATCAATTGCTTAAAAAGTAGGAGAGCAGTGTATTAAAAATGGAATTGGTAAATGATTTTCCAGTAGTAGTGCTGTCAAACTGAGATTAGAGTCACTGCAGTCAAGGATGAATTTTCTTCTACACTAGTTAAATACTTCTTTCTTCGTGAACTGTTGAGGTGGTAGGCTTGATGGGGCTAACATGGGCTTATCCATGCCCGGACATGTTCCCCTGCTCCCTCTCCTTCTGTGCTGGGGAAGCAACCTTGGGAGGGGAGGATGAAAGCCCTGGCTTTGCCTAATATGGTGAGGCCTGGCAAAGTGCCATTCTGATTGCCAGCCTGTGTCCAGTGCCCCACTAGTCGCAGGCTGGATATTGATAAAAGGAATAAGCAGGTAGCACGAGGCTGCTGCTGCCTCATTTTTGCATCCCGAATTTGCCTGGAGAGCTTACCAAGAACAGGCTCCAAATGCCTGCATGCGGTTGCCTTGCATAGCCCCCGACGTGACACTGTGCTGAGGTCATGCACACCTCAAGACATCCTGCCTGTGAGTCGGGTAATAATGATTTTGTGAGTAAATACTTAAGAGCCTCTCCCAGTATAATATTTGCATTTGCCACTTTAAGAAATAAGTGCTCTAGTTTTGCTTGTGGCTGTGTATACATTTCCAACCTGTGCATTTTTTGAACCTGTGAATAAGTTTCTGGCAAGTTTAGAGTAGAATAAAATAGAATCAGCCAGGTTGGAAGGGACCTCCAAGATCATCCAGTCCAACCTATCACCCAGCCCTATCCAGTCAACTAGACCATGGCACTAAGTGCCTCATCCATGCTTCTGTTGAACACCTTCAGGGATGGTGACTCCACCACCTCCCTGGGCAGCCCATTCCAATGGCAAACCACTCTCTCTGTGAAGAAATTCCTCCTAACATCCAGCCTATATATTTCCCCCTATATTTCCCCCAGTACAACTTGAGACTGTGTCCCCTTGTTCTATTGCTGGTTGTCTGGCAGAAGAGACCAACTCCCACCTGGCTACAGCCTCCCTTCAGGTAGTTGTAGACAGCAATGGGGTCTGCCCTGAGCCTCCTCTTCTCCAGGCTAAACAACCCCAGCTCCCTCAGCCTCTCCTCATAGGGTTTATGTTCCAGGCCCTTCACCAGCCTTGTTGCCCTTCTCTGGAAACTTTCCAGCACCTCAACATCTCTCTTGAATTGAGGGGCCCAGAACTGGACACGGTACTCAAGGTGTGGCCAATGTTTTAATGTTAATAAACAGTTTTCATAGTTATTAACAATCATCTCCTGGATATCAAAATTAATACAGATTATTAATTTTGCATGATACTTCACAACTGTTTTAAAGATAAATTTTATATTTGATGATGTTCAGTGAAGTTGCTCAAACAATGGCTTACCTTAAAAGGAAAAAAAAAGAAAACAAGTAGCAGCTACAAGCTGGCATCATTAGCACAGCGTTCTGTGGAACCTCAATTAATTATATTGTAGCTTAAATGTTCAGTTATGAGAGGTGTTTGGTTCCCTGAAAAATGTGCTTTGTGTTGAGAGGAGTTTGAAATGGGTGAAAACTTTTGAACATGGCTATGTCTTTGCCTTACACCACTGTATTTGGACTCAGACAGTGCAAAATGTGCAATTGTGTGCATGTAATCTTTAGACAAGTTCTACTGAGAGAAGAAACCTTTCACCCCAAGTACTGATTTATTCACCCCAGGTACTGATTTACTCACCCCAAGTACTGATTTCTTCACAGGGCCAGGACCCTTGGTGCTGCAAGGTCAGTTTGCATATGCTGGCCAGAGTATGTTGTATTAAATGTAGTATAATATCAGCTTAATATATGTGCTAAGACTTTGCTTATATGGTCTTGGATAAAATGTTAAATGTTAAACATGGTTTATTTTTTTTTGTAGAAGAATCTGTTAAAGCAAGCAATGGAGACCTTTCCAACACTACACCTGCTGATCCTGTTGTGAAATGATGTGATTGGTATGGGTGATGATTACTTACTCAACTCACATTCTTCTTGTTACCAGTAACGCTCTAGATTTGACTTAATTGCTCGGTTAAACTCAAGAGAAAATGTAATGTACTAGCATCCAGTGAGGCTAGGTCTGTGTGTCTGTAATTTTTGCAGAAACTCCTATTTTTCAGGAGTTCACATTATTTGCAGCATTTTCTTTAGACTGAAAATAATTATATAAACTGCTGACCTTGGAGGTAAATTAGTGATGTGCGGAAAAAAAATGACTAATTTTTAGATGCGTTCTTGCATCTCTAACATAGCATTAAATAAAAGCCTCATAGGCCATTGGTCTAAGAGTTGAACTGGTGCATCTCTTCAACCAGGAAAAAAAACCAACTGATTCAAGGTATCTTGTGTATCCTGTTGTCCAAAAACTAATGCAGTCCCTTTTGTATTAAATCCAGTCACGGATTACACTGTCAGTCTAACAGTGTATGTTGGGAGTGCATGCTAAAGCTATTACATGCAATGGAAATCCTGAATAATGCTTTATTTCATAAATCTTTATTATCACTAGAGATAGTATTTGCTCCGTGGGAACTTAGGATCCTGTCAGGCATTTATTTCCCCATGTGTCTCCCCTCCCCCCATATCAGACAATGGGAAACCGAGGGAAGTTAACATAATAAATTACTTCTCATTTCATACCGAAGGTCTGATTTGCCTCCACAGAAGTAAGGAAATCCAGAGCCAAGACAGAACCACAATCAGCTCTTCCTTTTATGACCAGACACTGTGTGTGATGGGTGTCTGTAACTATCAAGTGATCTTACAGTTCACAGATATGTTGTGCCTAGTGGCAAGTTTCAGCCTCAGTTCTGCATTTCCTAGCCTTTGTAGGTCTGTTGTACCATATGTGTTGTTCATAGTCTTACATGCCTGGTTATTAACAATAATTGCACTGCAGGCTTCAGAAGCTGATGAACACTGTGAGAACTCTGTATAAATGTAACATCTGTTAATGCCTGCAAGTAGAGGTCTAGATTGTGCAAGTTACTCAGATCCCTAACCTAAGTAGCTAGACTTAGCTTAAAAGTTAACACCATTATCATTAAAAGATACAGTTGTGTTTTAACCTCTTAGAACGTAAAACACTTCTAAGTCTTACTAATGAGAGTAAACTACTTCAGTCCAGCTGAGAATTATTCTAGGGGGGTTTCCTGGCGCTCCTAACTGCATTTTTAGACCATACTTGCTAGCCTCTTTCATCTCTTCTAATTGCAAAAGGGCAACGTTGTAATGGTTCAGAGTGTTCTGCCCACCCTTGGGTTGCTGCTTAAGACAGTTCCTGATGTACTCTGGATTTGCCCTTTCCTGCCAGTCACTTCAGCATTCATAAAGCTGGAACATGTTTTATTGCAACTGGAAAGACCAGCTTGATACGAAATTCCTTTTGTTGGTTCTCAAAACATGGCACAGAAGCTTCATGGACTGTTTAAATCAGCTGGGCTCCCTAAAGCTTTTAGTTCATTGTAACTGCGGAGAGTGCCCTAAAGAATGCTGCATTACTTCATTTATACTTTTGCCTTTTTTTTTTCCCTGTAATTTATGTACACTTTCTTTTTTGACCAACTTGTGCCCAGACTGAACCCTCTCAGTAGTGCTGCTGGGATCAGCATTCTTGTTTCTGCTGCTCATTTCTGTGCTGGTGTAATTGCAGTGCACCTGTTTCCATACTCTTGTCTCATATGAATTCACTTCTGTGCTTGGCCACCCCAAGCCAAGAACTTAATTTTTTTCTTCCCCAGCACGTACAGATGCTGTTTGCTTCCCCTGGGATAGAGGTGCTTAGAATAGCTGTGTGCAGTAAGGACATTACCTGTGCTCTAAGAAAATCTGCACTTATATCTTCCTGCTTTGGTGGTTTTGGATTTTTTTTTGGAAGGACACTGTCTGAGATGGGCAACGTTTTGCATCTGAACACAAACTGAACTGTGTATTTTCTTGATTGGGCGGTGGGTAACAAATTCATAGGGTTCTGGTAATGGAAATTCCACAGGAAAGACATTAAAAGTATTTTTGTAGAGCCCTGTTTAATCTGGGAGCCCTGAATGTATGCTCTATGTGACAAAAATATGTACAAGACCCAAGTATATACAGTGATAATAGAGCTATTCTTGCTAATCCAGGATTGTAGTTTGTATTTCCTTCTTTCTTTTTGCCATGCAGCAGTCTATGCACACAGGAAGCTTTTCTCATCAGAAGTGCAGGGTGGGTCCTGGATGTGGTGTCACATATCCCTTGTGTCAGTGCAAGTTGCATCAAATCCCTTTTCCACCCCTTCCCCCCCTTGAAGGAACTGGAAGAGGTGCAGAACGCTTGCTGTGGTGCTACTACTGTTTTCATTGCCTTTGCCTTCCTCTTCTGATTATAGGAACAAAATGGACCCTAATTTGCTGTTTGGAGACAATGGAATTAAAAGAAAATCCCAAACTAAACCAAATGTGCTGACTCAAAGTCCTAGAGCTAGTAAAAACAAAAGCAAGGATGATGACTTCAGGGCAGGGACATGAGACCTCTAGGGTTTTTCCTTCAAAACAGGGGCAGAACAGGCTCCAGGCCAGTTTTTTCCCCTGCCCTACCTCCTTGCAATGCTCTGGTTAGAGGGAGCAGAACACAGCTGAGGCATTTGCTTTGGCTAGTGACAAGTGAGGGCCCTAGCATCACGCCAATGGTCTCTGTTTGACGGGGAAGTAAACTGCTGGTGCTGAAGGTCCTAATGTGCTTTGTAATCAGAATTAAATTTGAGTTTTCATCTGGTGTCCATCAACAACAGCTGTTTTCAGCTTCTCAGGTACAAAGGACCAAATGTAATGCTTATGTTTCCTTAACTCATTGTACAAAAGGGTATTTTGTTACCTCAGTCTCTGGTTTGTGAGTAGAGAACATTGTGTACATAAACCTGTGTTAATAAATGCAATTTTGAGAACCTCATTCTTAGTGTATTCAATAACATCAGTTCAGCAGATGTCAATTTTTTAATGAGACAACTTCAGCTTTTATTTATGTGAAGTTCTTGAGTCAGTTACTAACACTTTTCTTCCATGGCTCTTAAACATTCATCAGCCAGCTAACCTCAACTCAAACACTTGCAAACTGGGATCTCTCAGCTGCTGTATCAGATTCTGCTTATGGAAAATCAAGATTCCTAGTAAGTGATTGAGAAAAGTGAAATTATTTTAAGCCATTTGTTCCAGTTACCTTATATTGATTAATACAAACTAATACCACAATTATACCACCTTGCCCCCTACCTAACTACTGTTTATTTTTGTTCTTGCACAGTACACTTTCTCATGTTTTCAGGTTAAATTGGATGAGGAAAAAAAATCTAAACTAATTAGCCAAATCTATGCAGTGTCCAGTTTCAGGAAGGTACTATGAGACTAGTCAATAATTGTAGACTTAAAATCTAGCATTTTATTGCTCAGCTTCTTAAAACCAATGATTACTGGTAGACTCAGCTGTTGTATGTCACTGTGAAGTTAAAAATACAAAGAATTCTTATTATAGAAGTACTTCTCTGTTCTACATTTATCACTCTGGCACCTTAACCTGTAAGAAATCTACCCCCAGAAAAACTGCACACAACTTAACATGCCACATTTGACCCCTTCTGCCATTTGCACATCAGTGGTATGTAGAATAAATCAAGGAGGTACGTTATGTCCATTATTTAATTACAGAACCTGTGAGTGTGGTCCCTAGAAAGGTTAAGAGTAGGCACTTGGCTTTGTTTTCTAATCTTATTCTAGATGCAATATAAAAATAGATTATATTAATAGGAAAAAGGTAGTGTTTAAGAAATTGTTCTGTAAATAGGCTAGCACAAAAAGAGAAATCTTGTTACACTTAATCTAGACTAAAAATAACTTCATCTGAAAATAAAGTAAATAGTGCATTTTTTAACCTTCATTCAGATGCACATAACCATGCAAAGTATGAAAACTGACTACGGTAGGAAATCCGAGGCCTGATACTTGTTAAAGGAGCTTACAGCTTGCACTAGTTTCAGTGGAACTGTAGGCTACTCACCATGTAAATCTGAAGAAATGACATTAACCCTTTGTGGCTGACAGCTGTGCTGTCCAAGCTACCTCTTAGCAAGGGGCTAACCCTGAAACATTCCCAAAGATTGTCATCGTCCCAGACACACCAATATCCTAACATTCACAAATGCAGAAAGCCTTGGAGGCCATGTCCCACTGTCGTTCCATTGTAAATGGAGGAAACGCCACCGCAAGGTCAGCCCATGCGCTCTGGCAGGCTGAGCATCTGGCCTCTTGTGTGTGCAGGTGACAGAAAACCAGAGATTCACTGCAAAACGATGCCCTCTTGCTCCTGCACAGCCTGCAGGTTTTATGCTTCTGACTCCTCCCCCTCTTCACGTACAGTTCCATCCTCTTCCGACTGATCATTCAGCAGCACAAACTTTCCATCACTTGTGAATGGCACAGACTTCATTAGCTGGGCCAATGCTTCTGGGTCCTGAAGAAAAGCACAAGAGTTCAGCAGGCTGCAGCAACCAGCAAGGAGCACAACAGCCTTCCCAGCGCTTCTGGTTAAGGTTTTGCAATTATGGTATTTTTTTATGGCACCCCTAAGTCTAATGCTTTGAAGCAATCCCTTTTGGGTCAGTAAAACTGCCCCTTGCGTATATAAGACAAAAAAAAAAGTGTCATTCATTTTGAGCCTTTATTTGTGCTGTTCTGATCTGGCATTGATAGAATTGCTGAAAGACAAGGAGGAAAACAACTCTAAATGATGCCTGTGACTAAAAGCATGCTCTGAAATCTCAGTAGCAAAAATATATAGCAGCTAATTAAGTATTAGTGTCAGATTTTTACCTATACAAAATATACCCCTGAGAAGCTGGGTAACTTTGCTATTCAGTGGAAGTGGGAGACCACTCCTGGCTTAGATAGTGATCTGTGTTAGATAGTACTGTCCTGCTCTGGCAGGGGGTTGGACTCGATGATCTCCTTGGGTCCCTTCCAACCTCTAACAGCCTGTGATCCCTGAGAGAGGAAAGAACGAGTTTCTAAAACAGAAAGAGCAACGTGTGTGACCTGGGCTTCATCCCATAGAGTTTGTCTGGGGAGTTTTGAAAGCTTTGCTCACAGCTCCATTTTAAATATGAACAACTGGATTTGTCTAGTTCTGACTTCGGTTTAGGGTGGCAAATTTTATCTCAAATCAGGCTCCTGCAAAGTCAAACGAGTTTATTTTTGCATGAACTACCCAGGGGATATCTGCAAAAACTTTGTCATGAAGTGACAAAGCAGAACGAACATGGGGAAAGGAACAAACTTACCTTCCGTGCCTCAAGGATTTCCTTTCCCAAGCTAATGGCATAGCAAATCTAGAAAAAGAAATTAAAGTTCAATTAACCTTGGTTTTGTTTTTTATTCTGTTGTTCCTCAACTGAGACTAAGACACAGCAGAATCATTGCAAACTTGATCTTAAATACAAGTCTAAAAGCAGAAATAGAATATACAAATGCACTATGCTAACTATATAAAACTATCTCAAGGTCTGTTTCAAAGCTTAGTTTGGCTGGTAAATCTTCATACTCAACTTAGTTTTATTCACTAAACTTTGCTTTTCCAGTGCATGCAAAGAGTGTTACTGGTGCTTTCCTACAAAAATTCTCAAATGCATTCCTAATAGTCTGTTATTAGATGCAGCAAGCAGGCAGTGGTGCTGTGTGGCTGTCTTGTCTTTGAAAGCTTCACAGCTGTGTCTGCCGCAAGCAGATGATGCTCACTGCTGTTAGTGCTGGTGCCCAGCCTATGCATTTCTTAATGCTGGTGTCAGCAGTCACAGCCTTTCCTCTGTGCTGCACCTGTTGCTGCATTATCTATAAATGGTCCTTTTAAAACACCATCTATGAATGGTCCTTTCTAAACAGAAAAGTCATCAAAGGCTTACAAGGTAAAGCGTGTTTTCTTGGCAAGAAATTGAGCTGCTCTTGCTTCTACCATAGTGCTTCTCAGATGTGTGAGCTGAGATGCCTACAGTGTTTTCTAAATGAAGTCTGTTACTAAATATTGTGCAAACCTTTTCCCCTTCTGTGTTGCTCTCAAATACATAGGCACTCATTGAATCTTCTCCCGGGGCTTCACTGAGATGGACCACAAAGCCAATGAGTCGCCTGTTATCCTGATGAGCAGCAAACTGTGTCACAGTGGCAAGTTCAAACTGAAAAAGCATAGCAAAGAATAACCAAAATTTGGTTAGTCGGTCAAGAGCTCAAGTTCACTGCGGTAGAAAACCAAATTCAAAGCAGAAGTTACTTACACTTGTTCTTGTGACTTGGGTTTGAGGATCTATTAACCTATGTAGGAGGAACAAAAAGGAAATTATTTTGAAGTGACTCTCAGCAATTTCAAGGTGCTTTATAAGGGAAAGGTGATCACCACAGCACTTTTACAGACAAGGAAGCAGGGACAGAATCAAATACTCTTATCTGCAATTTCAAGTTGGTCAATGGCAAATTTAAAACTCTAGACCTTGACTCTCAGAGGCTTGATACATACAGGTCATAGTATTGTTCTGACTTACAGGTCTGCTGAGCATCCTGAGTGTATGGGCTAACATGCTAAAAGGGAGGTCTGGTAACGACAGACTGGAGTGACAGTGCTGACAGCTGGACAGTGATGGCTCTCTCACTGCTACTACATGTAAGGCAAAAAAAAAGCTTTGCAAGATTTTCTTTCATCTTTTCCTGTATCTTTTTGGGGCCTTATATTCACAAGTGCATCCCCTAAATTCTGGTAGGATTTTGTGCAACTTAGGAAGATGATTACACATTAGGAAAAGAGACATTTTTACAAAGTAAAGTGAACCTCAGGATCTTGCTCTGCCAAAGGGCACATTTCTCACAAAGACCAAACCAGAAGTACTTTACTAATCCTAAATTGTATGATGAGAACTAAATGTTGGCAAGTAGTAGGTTTTACGGTACCTCAAGTTCTTGCTGGTGACCATAAGATGAGATTCAGTCATACGAAATATATTGTGAATGGCACGAGCAGCTAACACCTGTCTCATAGCTTCATAAATCACCTCACTTGTGTGATCGGTCTGAACAGCCATAGATCCTAAAAACCGAACGACGAACATCTGCTGCAAGAGTGAATCTGGAAGAGAAAAGTTGAACTTCCTTCACTGTGCTAATTCAGTTTTCCAGCAAGTGAATTTATCAATTAAATGATTTTATTCATTCTGGTGGTGACTTTTTGCTATGAGCCTGGCAGTGCTCTGACCTGGCTTTAATGACAGTTTGAACCGGTAGTGAATAGGAAAAAAAAATAGTAGTAAAAGACCTGTAAAAATGCCATGGTGACTTGGAGGCTTTAAAAGTGTACCTGGTCCTTCATGCTTTATTTGATTAGCTAGTCAAATTTCTTTGCCTATTGTGTTACCAAGTACACAAACTGATAAATTTCTGGTTATGCACAAGCCTTGGCTCCTGTCAAGTTAGCTCTTACCTTTAAATTCTTTCTTTTATGTCCTCCTTTTAATGAAATCCTTCCTTGCTCACTGACTGTCACCATAAGAGTCCTATTTACAGCTAAGTACCATTAGGTGACAAAGCCATCATTTGATCAGGCTCCCTTTACTGGTGGTGAGCAAGGTAAGGTAGGGTGACTCCTGTTCAGAGGCCATGACAGCTGTGTCTACATTGCACAAAGCACCGCAAATACCGAAGCATCATCTTGAGCTGATCTCCACAGGTCCACCTGTGCAGTGAGACACAGGGTGGTCACCTAAGCGCTACTCTCTTCTGCATGCTGCAGTGGAGCTTGATGCTGCCACTGACAGTGCAGAGGTGCCTGCTTGTCACAGCTAGTCTGCTGCCAACTCAGCTTGCAACCATCCTACTTCATAATGGGACAGCATACACAATTTAATGTTCAAATCACAGAATCACAGAGTGCTTTAGTTGGGAGGGGACCTTTAAAAGCAATCTAGTCCAACACCCCTGCAGTAAGCAGGAACACCTCTAACTAGATGAGGTTGCTCAGACTCCTCTCCAATGTGGCCTTGAATGTTTCCAGGGACAGGACTTCCACTACCTCTCTGTGCAATTTGTTCCAGTGTTTCACCACCCTTACCCTAGCCCCATTCTTTCTTGTAGCTAGTCTAAATCCTCCCTCTTCTTGTTCAAAATCATCACCCCTTGTCCTCATCTTTCCTATAGGCCTCTTAAGCACAGAAAGGCCTTGCTATCAGTAGATTCTGCTTTGGTTCTCTGAGTATTTTCCTGACAGGAGCTATGGATTTCATTCAGCAGCTGTAAGTGGCCCAGAGGAAGAGGAGAACAGCCAGGACCTGAGCCCTGTGTGTGCTGGCAGAGGAAGGTCAGAACCACTTGCAATCGCTGGGACAAGGTAAAAGGAGCAGCAGTAAAACTTTCCCTTGCTGAACGAGACACGCTGCTGCTACCTATATTCTGGGCCTCTTAAGAGATTTAAATTGTGGATTTCAGAGTACATGGTACTATTGAGACAGCCTCAAACTTGGGCAGAATTATCACATAGTCCCCTCAAAACATTTCTAAAGAAGTCAACAGCTACTTCAATTAAAAACAAAGGTAAATAAGCAAACCAAATCTTTTTGCCTTTGAACATTAGAAATAAACCTAATGTGTAATACAGCTTGGACTGTCAAGGAAAAAGTTTTCACATAGAGTGCTGCTTAAAAGACTGGCTTCTGAAAGGTAACTTTAACTGTACTATGGATCTGCTGCTCGATGCTGGATAGATGACAGCTGAATTAGGCCTGACTAATTTTATCTGGAAAATGAAGCACTGACCTTCCTCCTCATCCTTGCTGCTGTCTTCGGTTTCCCCAAATGGGTTTGCACGCCTACAAAATAAGAATAAAAATGCTACCTACAGATTCTGGTCACCACACAGACACATGCTGCAATACAGAACTTTCTGAAATCGCTCTGTCAAAGTGACTGATCACTGTCTCTGGCCATACCTGCCACCTCTGTTCTGGTCCAGGAATTCTGTGGCAGGCAGTACGATGTCAAATTGAATCGGTGTTCCAGGAGCAATGAGTTGTGTGGAATCCTGCATGCTGGCTGATTCCGTGGGAATGATTTTATTATTTTCCATATTCTTTACATTCTGGCTAAAGTGAAAATGGAGGGGAAAAGAAAAAGTAATGACATTGTTTGGTATGCACACAGGAAAATATTTCCCTATTTACCTGTCACCGAGGACACTAATAAAATCTGATTTCTGTTTCCCTAAATAATTTTAGATGCAAAGAAGTAAATGTTGCTATATTAAACCTGACTGCAGAGCACCTCTGACTGACGGTTGACTTTCCGCACTAGGTCACTGCCTCCCTGCCCTCTAGTGACCATATCTACCACTGCACTGCCAGTTCCAATAGCAGAGACCGGCGCTGGTGCCCTACAGGAATCAACGGCAATCCGGAGATCTTTTTAAGACCTTACTTGGCCTTGGTTTGTTACAGTGCGACAGTCGAGGAGTCAGATTACAGACTGGGTCAGATTTCTTCCTGCACCTTTTCTCAGCAGGAAATGCCAGGTTTCTCTCACTACCTCTGGTTGTGGGCTAAGTGCCCAGCTTAACATGGGACAGGAACGCACTGCATTGTTCAAGTTCTAGAAAGTTTTCTGGTTGCATACAGATGTAAAAGTGACTTGGGAAATTAACTGCAAATTCATAGCTACTTCCCTTGCCTAGCTGAATAGATGGCAATGCTCTATCTATAAATATGTAAAGCAAAGTGAAGCAGTTGTACTGTGAATAAAACAAGAAGGAAATTGACTGGCACTCTCCATGGCTACAGGGAATCTTTGTAATCTGTAAGCAGTCATAATTAGAGAGAATCATAAATCATAGTAAATGCACTAGCCCGAGAGGCAGAAGATCTGGGGAAGGTTTGAAGTTCTAGAAGTAGGTATCTGAGTAAGAATTTACAATTTTCTGACAAAATCTGCAGAGAAGTCTACACTGAGGTCAGTGTGACGCAAACTTGCCCTATTTATGGCACTGCTCCTGGAAGGAGGATTTCAGTCCAGCACTGGGCTTGAAAGCCAATTCCAATGCTGAAGTCTGAAGTATTCCCACTGAGTAAGGTACCAGGAACACATGGACACAAAGAAATGACACTTAAATACATATATTGCATGTAAGCACATCCAAGGCCTTGCTAACAATTTTTAAAGGAGCAGAGCTTTACTGATTGACCTGAGTGAGCACAAGAGAACAGTAAGAATTACTCTGACAGCCACGTGAGGAATATTCCTGTGGCAGACTGACAGGAATTACTTGAGGTAACATACAAGAATACTGTTCCTTCAGTCTCTACGGGATTACTGACA
This sequence comes from Tricholaema leucomelas, assembly GCA_013400475.1. Lineage (NCBI taxonomy): Eukaryota > Metazoa > Chordata > Aves > Piciformes > Lybiidae > Tricholaema lacrymosa > Tricholaema leucomelas. Next base: position 41,263 of record WAAF01011199.1, on the reverse strand, counting down.
TTACAAATCACTCCCTACAATAAATCACTGTGTGTGTTTCTGAAGACACAGCAAGATCCTAATGGCAGCCACAAGGACCTTCAAAGGTGTGATCTGGAGCAATAAGCACTACCCTCAACACTTGGCATCTCTTACAGCTTTAGTATAAAAGATCAGAAGTAGATCTGAAGTAGAGGAATTTGCTGGAGCACACCAGCTTGTAAAGCCAAGGCCTGGACAGGGCTTTCACCTGAGTGATTGTTGCCTTGTAAAAAGAGTGTGACTGAGCACAGTGTCTCCAGTCTGTGCAAGTGAGAATAATACCTGGGTTGGTGAACTTCTTGTTTTTTCCCAAGGCTGGTAATGGGAGTAACTGCTTGTAGGGCTGTCTGATTTAACTTGATTGCAGCTGCCTAGGAAAATAAGAGAGAGAGAGAGAGCAGCTCTTCTACACAGGTACTTGACATTGCCATGTAAAGAACAATGATAAAGTTAACCTGGAAGGAACAGACTGAAAAGTGGAAACAAGCTCTCTCACCTCTGGATTGTCAGTGAGATAAATCTGTCTGGAGATGTTGTTGATGGCACATATCCACTGGAAGGGAAAAATGAAATTGAAGTCTTCAAGCTCGCTTGTATACCAGAATAACAACATAAAGAAAGTATTTTTACCTCCTCATATTCTTTCTTGCTTTCTGCTTGAAGGGTTATACCCCTAAAATACAAACAAAGTGTATCAGTGCAAACAGTGGACACCAGGACTGCTTGATTCCGGGTCAGCTTTGTATCTATTAACCATCACAGGAGTAAAAATCATTAATAAGTTGCAGCTGAAGGATGCTGCATGTGCTGTTCAGGCAGCTGTGGGGGAGGATGGGAAGGAACATGCTTTTAATTTAGAAACACCCTTCTGGAAACCCAGAGAGGCTTAACTGTTTTAGCAAGCATGTTTTACATGAAACAGCATCTGAAAGAGTAGGTGTGACTGGCTGCTCTCAAATAAAACCTGTCTCATACGTTTTGCCTGTAGGAGTAGTGATCTGAAAGCAGTATCTTCTGTCTTCACAGTCTACAGCCATAACAGAGCAGTTGTCCAGGTCCTGAATCAATCCTCCAGCTACCGCTCCCCTTGGTTGACACATCAAGTTGCCACCTTGAGTGAAGAAATACAGTCTTTCCCAAGTTGTAGTCACCAGACCAGTTTTACTAAAGAGAAGATGCAGTGATAAAGACTCATTACTATTTAGAAATGAGTCAAAACATGTCATATGAAATTGCAAACGTGTCCTGATGTTAATCTGAACTTTACATTCAGCTCTGGATATTTTTTTACAAGTCTCTGTTAAAAAGTAAAAGCAGCACCTATTCCTAACAGAGACTAATCCTTAATGAAAGATGAAGAATTAAACTAATTCCACCCATCTCAAGTTAAAAAACATTCCATGCTGCATTTCCCAGTTAAGGAAATCTAAGAATTATTTGTATTAACTGACATGAAATACTATTAAGATGGATTAAAAAACCACTGCCCATTTTTCAAGCTGCAAAGTAGCATATGCAATTTCAGCACAAAGAGTCTCCATTAAAAAAAAAAACAACTTCTGCAAGTAGTATCTGTGAGTCTCCCTTCCTCAAGCTATGGAGTCCTATTATAGCTCTTAGAATGCTATGAGAAATTAATAAATGTCCACTCACCAAACAGAAAAACCACAAACAAACCCCACCAAAACTCAACCCCCAAATGTGCTAGACAAATGGAAATAAGCTGGTATTTCACCACTCACATACTGGAAGCTACCAATACACATAGCTCCTGCAGAAGTTGATGGAAGACTTTATTTGGAGAATCTGCAGAGGAAGTTGTGTACTTGTGGTATACAAAGTTATGCACTTGCATTGGCCATAAAGCTTTTGTTAATGTAAAGGACCAAAGTCATTTAGGAAAACATGCATTAACTACCAAATACAACTGTTTATTTTTGTGAACACTGTGTCCCCATTAGCCCTAAGAACTGGGAGTGATCTGGAATTCAGCCTCAGCACTTTCTAATTTTTTAGCTGCTTGAGTGCAGGAAATCATCCCTGTAGGGGAATTTAAACAGAAGCAAACTTCTGTTTTCACAAAAACAACCTCAAATGCCTCTAATTCAGTTTAAGCTTCTAAGACACTTTCCCAAAGACGACAGAAATACATAGGAGCTGATGAGTACATCCACCACAGTGATTCAGGAGCCTCGAACATTATTACCTGAGGAGTCTTTATGACTTAAAATAAAAAAGTAACAAATAATGTATCAAATAGTCAGCAACTAAACAAACCAATTGGAAGCAAGATTTCTTACTTTCTAAGATTAAGGTAGCCAGCCTTCTGGATGAGATTTCTATTGATAGCAGGTGATGTTACATCAGAATCTGGAGTGTAAACAGATTCATTAAGTGCAGTTAAGTCCTGTTGGGAAATCCTCATTTTTTCAGCTTCAGCGTCCAGCTCTCCCTGTATGCTGGAAAAAAGCCCAACAGAACAAGAAACCCAGAGCCATCACTACTCAGTTTATAGCGGGCTATGGCTAACATCTGTAAGCCAAACCAAACAAAGTCAAAGTTACATTGGAGAGTACTGCAATTATAAGGCTTAGTTCCAGAAAAGACTTTATAAGCAATATAATGCAAGACTACATGTCCCAAGCTTTCTCTAAGGGCTAGATAAATCAGTTCAATTAGAAAAAAGGGAAGATAGAGGCATACAACAGGGAACTACTCCCAGAAAATGTCACCTAAGCCTAAAGAGACAAAGAAGCATGTGCTCTGAAGGCACTGACAACTCTTTAAGGAGAATACAGCTATCTTTGGCAGGCTGGCACCAAAAGCACAGCCAATATTTCCCCTTACTCTTTATGTGAAAAGCTCAACTTGAAGATGTTACTCTCAGTACGTCTCATACAGTAGCTATGCTGTCTCTCTTGCAATCTGTACTAAACACAAACTTCATTCCCCAAACAGTATAAAGAGATAATGATCAGAATTATGAGACTGTTTTCTAAGACTGAAATGAGCACATAAAAATGTTTTAAGTGTTGAGAGTGTAGTTTATTTTCTTGAGAGAGACAGCTTCTAAAAGCAATGCCTGTTGCTCTAGATATCACTCTAATGTAGCAGCAGCACAGTTCACAGTAGGTTTTACTATAGCATCTCTTGGCTTTCACAGACCTTTGTCTAACTGTGGCAGCTGTGTAACACGCAGGAATTCCTGCCATGAGACCACCTATTAACTTGTCACAGATTTTCAACAGTAAGTCGAAAACCAATAACCAAGTCTGAAAAGATGTATCAGTATAAAGGTACAGGAAATGACAGAATCTACTATTCAGGGCAATCACTTATGATGCTCTTCTCAAATTAACATGTATGCATTATTTAAAATGCCACCTGAGTCAGAATAAATAATGATTTGGCTGCAGTCCATTTTGAATGGTATGAAGCAATAGAGTGAAAGGATCAGTCTGGTGTTTCAGATGATTTAAAATAAATGATTCTTTTTTTCTCCAATAGGATTATAAACTAATTGTAAAGTTTACATTTGCATGGACATAAAATGTCAATCATCACTGCAAGTAGAGGATGGGAGGGCGTAAGAAAAACTTACAACAAAATCAGAAGTACGGAGGTGAGGCAGTTCATTGAAATACAGACTTAGCTGAAATGAGGCTGAACTCAACTGATACAGCCTGGACTGGATGCAATGAAACTCCAGTGGCAGGTGTATATTTGCCTTGGGTAGCTGCATTAGCAGACAGAATAGGCCCTAAATCCTTATTTGAGAGGTTGATGAGTATTGTCACAGAAGAACCACTAAATATAAAAACCTCCAATTCAGAATGCATTTAACCCATTTTATGGCCAAATTTCAAGCTTTTGTTTCCATGAAAACATAGGAAGTAAGAAAGCATGTGAACACTACAGTACACAGCTCCTGATTATACTGTAAAAATACTCTGCAGTGCACTGGCAGCCTTTATGTGTGCAAACAAACCTCCTGTTCAGCTGCTGCTTTCACAATGTATGCCCAACAATGCAATGTAAGCATGGAAGAAATCTCTTAAGAAAGAAGTAAGGGACTGTATTATGTGCTGAAGGTTTGACTGCTGAGAATTCAATGTAACAACAATTAAAAGTATGGTATTACCTTTGAACCATGCCTGAAACTGATGATAAAAAGTTGTCCATTCTTTTGGAAAACATCTCTGCTCCTTTCTTAAAAAAATTGATCTGAGAAATATAAAAATAAAACAATCAGACAATGGAAGTTATCTTGGCTCTGGCAAAGAATAGATTGTGTTAACAGCAATCCCATGAGGCTGACAATCAAATACACAGTTAAAACAGCTGTGTCGACTTTCTCTGCATTCCTCATTTCTGCAGCTTTCCACAATTTCATGCACTCTTTTACACATACACCAACTATTTGCTGCTGACAGGTATTCTTCTAAGGAACTTACTAAATGACTGAAATCAGGGAACAGGTAGCACCTCCCCTACTAGGACTGTGCAGAATTTGGTCTAGCAGTGTTAACAAGTCACTGCATGCAATGTCATCATATCAAAAGGAACACAACTTGTCCATTAAATTTAGCAGTCCAACCTGGACTACCAACTACAACCAGGAAATATTTAAACTGATACAGCATGATCAGTCAGGAAAGCAATGAAATGTAGCTGAGCTAGCATAAGCTTCCAGGGCAACCACTTGTATCCATTACAGATTTTTCCTTGGATTTTGTTTTACTGAAGGAGCCAAAAAGAGCTGCTAAGACCAAAGCTCATGTTTTGTGACATAAGATGAATTCACTTAGCCGGTACGGCTCAGCAGACATGTAACAGCAGCAAAGCACTCAGCATAGACTTGGCCTCAGATTATCTGCTGTGGGACAGAGAACCATCGTTTGGACCTGCTGAGAATGTGTGAAGCATGGACATGGCTTGCATTTGTGCATGCAATCAATTAGCTTTTTTAAAAAACACCAATCAAATCAGTGAACTACTCTGGAAAGAGATGCAAAAGCAAACTTGGGGCTGTTAAGCAACTTGTTAGCCTTTCCATCTAACTTTACATGTGATTCCACTCTTTTCCCCTAACCTCGGGATGTGGGATTCCTCTTATCTGTAACTCAGATTTCTGCAAACATTTTATTGATCACAGACTTCCTTGCTAGACAAAGGAGGGAAAACATGCTCTCTTAAAGAACAATTCACCTATTCTATTTCAGAAGCCTGCTTCAGAAAAGGTCTAAGTTCCACTGATGATAGACTGAAATGCCCATCTTAGATGCTGATGTCAGTTTTCAGTCAAATGAACTCTGCATCAGCCACTGCTTTTTCTAAAAAATCCTTATGGCCTGTTCATTTGTTGGAAATAATGAAACATGAAAAGTGTTTTTTGAGTGATTAATAAAGAAAATAATTACTTGGACTGGGGGATGGTTCACAATATTTAAGCATCAATATCAACTGACTTCTGGCTTCTCAAGTAACTTTCAAGACAACCTAAGACTTTCCTGTATAAAGCACTGAGGCATGGCAGTTTTTCCAGATAAAATACAGGGAAAGAGAGTTCTGTTTGGTTTCCAGTAAATGAAACTGATGCAGTTCTTTCAGTCTTAAGGCAGAGAAGCAGTGTGAACTCCCATGGTGGGAAAAGTGACTGAATTCTCACTTCTTACCTATTTTATATGGGACATGTGATCTGCAAAATACACAGGACAACGGAGATGGTGATCCACACTACAATCTCAAAGAGAATACTGCATCCACTTTTTCTGGTTTAACAGCCTATATCTTATTTTTCTAATCCTTTCTTTCACCAATGTCAAAGCACAACAAACCCTTAAAATGGGTGGCAATAAGAATCAAGCACTGTGAAAATAAAAGTTTGTTGATCCTTCTGACATCCTGAAGAGTCAGATTATCAGCATTACTACTCCATTTTACAGACTTGAGAGATGCTCTGTAAAATTGCTAGGAGAATAAAGATTAGAAAGAGAATTTGCCAGCCTTATGCTCAATCCACTCTACTGTTCTGTCCTCCAGTTCTCCAGTGCATGCTCTGTTCCCTATCATGTACACTCCTCATCAGTATGCTGAACATGATGTGCTAAGAAAAGAACTGCTACATAGGAGAGTTTGTGCAGACAGATTAAACAGTGCAAGTAAATACTGCTGCACCGATAGCTTAGCCATAAAAAAATTAACCTCAGGCTGATTTTTCATGTAAGAGTGTTTTTTTTTTTCAATTGGTGTCTTTCCTGAACATCTAAATATTCAACTATCTGCCACAAGCAAAACCAGTCATGATAATCTAAGCAAGCTAAATGGAAGTTTTTGCCTCCCTCATTACCATTTATCAGTCCTCAAAACAGTAACTCAGAGTAACCATGTTTTACATTTCCCATGGCCATGTCTAAGTGTCCATACCTGTCCTCGTGTATATCCGAGCATAGGTTCCATCATTGCCACTCTCTTCCTGTACTGCAGAGCATTCAGGGCGCAATAATACTGCAAAGATGAAAGGTGCTGCTTTCTTCTTGCATTTGCCACTTCTTTTGCCACTTCTGCCTTAAGCTGAACAAAAAGTTGATTAAAAAGTTGACAAAGTGTTACTGCACATATGCAAGTTATCTTTCAACAACTCTCATTACAGAACTCCACATTAAAATGATGTGTCACAAACTTAAGAATGCAAATCCAAAATCCAAAACAAGTGCTTCAAGCCCTTCTCTGTCGATGATGTTTAAGTATCTAGGGAGCCTCTGTCACTATAAATCTAGCTACCATAACTAGATTTTCAGGTTTGATCACAGTGCAAGAGATTTACTTACAGCTAAGATCACAATAGAAGCCTGAAAATGCAGAATTCAGGGATGAATAATTCACTATATGCTCTAATCACATTCTGTTCTGTAATGCACCTCCTTTAAAAGACAATCCTGTAGAATTAAGGCGCTCTTAGGATAGGGCAAATCACACAGCTCTTGGCATACAGAAGAAATGTAAAACAATTCCACCAGAATTATGTATACTGTAAGTGAAATGACAATCCATGCACAGACAGGGAGCAGGAAGGTAGATGTGAAAATGCGTGATGTTTTATAAACAGCAGACACAAGGCTTCATGCCAGTTCACAGTGAATTGTGCCCAGTGGTATAGCATCATCGCACCAGCGGTACAACAGTAGGCCTACACAAATCTATTTACAGACACTTGGCTTGCCTCTGTCTGAAGGAGTCCCCTGGATCCGAATAGCTCCAGTTCAGCACAACTCTTGATCACTTGCCTAACTTGGAGAAAACAAGTATAACTTTGCTGAATTAATTGCAAAGCTTTGTGTCTGCCTGGAGACGAAACTACAAATACACTTGAGCTCTTGTGAATTTAACTGATGAACTCTCCAAAGTTCATAAGTGAACAATGATGCAGACAAAACAGCTGATAAAAACTTTGCATTTCCCTTTCATGTTTGTTACCTTTTCATTTTCTTTCCTTTTCGGTAACCTGCTATACTTTGCCATGGACACGTCATGTTCTGCAGACAAGGAATATTATTTTGTTTAGAAATGTGATGTGTATGTGTAGATTAAAAATGTCTTCTGTGGTATAACAGGTGCACACCATTAGAAGCAAGCAAACCAGACAAACATACCATTGCTAGCAAGGCCAAAAAGATCCTTCAGTGTGCTTACTTCTGGAAAAGAGAAATCAAATATTCAAAGTAAAAAAACTGTAAACATTTTGGTTTAACCAAAACCATTTAAGACACATTTAACACCTAAGTCACTGCAATCCTTTCAGAGTAGAGATGTGCAAGTTGCACCCGTACCAGACAGCTGCTAGAGAAATGAACAGCAGGCTGAGAGTTAAGTGAGTTTATGTGACTGAGTTATCACTCTGAAAAAGACTCCTGATCTGCCACCATAATTGACCAAAGAAGTATCATTTCAGTATGCCTGTTATCACAAAAGGCCCACTACGAGCATGAAGATCAGCAGCTCTGAATAGCTTTCTGACACTGCTTATGCGACACCAAGAAACCTAAGTCGCAGAGATACATTCACCTCAATACCCTTTACTGCACATGAATCTTAAATGTGGAACATGTTTTGCTCAGTTTCTCTGTGAAAAGAAACCCTTGCCTAACATCTGAGACTGCTGCCTGTGATGTTTACATAACAACGACCATGAGTTTCAGATGCAGGTAGAAGGAAGTGAAAAGTAAACAGGCAACTGAACTTTTGTACAAGTGCTGGGCACAAACTTCTGTCAGCATCAATGTAAGCTGCAGCTGGCAAAACTCTTCTCAAAAATTTAAGAGAAATCACAGTCCCAAGAACAGATATTATGCAACTGTGAGAAGAGTAGAGGAAATAGCATGATGTCACCATAGTCTCTGGTTATTTGTAACCATCTATATATTAATCAGCTTCATGCCATGTTTTTCTCACCAGAAAGTCTTCCTTGTGACTAATGCAGAAAGACAAGATTTCTTCCCAGGACAGTATTCAATAGACACACATAACAAGATTAAAACTAAAACCAAGAATACAATTAATCTTCTTTGCTAAATCCTACAATAAAACTTCGGTATGGCTAGGTCTCTACTAAAAATGCTGTTCTACAGACAGCATCAGAGAAAATGGAAAGAAAAATAAAAGGAGCAAGACAAAGGAAGAAGAGGGGCAAGACAAAGGAAGAAGAGGGGCAAGACAAAGGAAGAAGAGGGGCAAGACAAAGGAAGAAGAGGGGCAAGACAAAGGAAGAAGAGGGGCAAGACGAACAAAAAGAGCAAGACAAAGGAACAAAAAAAGAAGAAAAATAGAAGAAAAAAAAGAAGAATAAAAAAGCACTGTAATAAAAACTTGTGTTTCTGCTGCATGAGTAGGTTAAAGTGTCCTTGATCTTGAGTACAAACTTCTTTCCTTTGAAATTACACCAAATGTTTGCAATATTGCTCAGCTCTCCAAGTAGTGAATTTCCAAGTTTGTGCAATCACGTTCCTTGGAACTAATCTTGGATGGTAAGGATCTAAAGTGGACTGATTTGTTAAAGGGAGGGAACGTAATTTACTCTGAAGCTAAAAAAGCATTCTTGCTTGTGCTTTTCAAACAAACCCAAACTTTTGAAGTGGGATAAATACTGTTTGAAAGCTACATTTTCCTTCTTTAGGCCTGTCTAACATCACTTCAGTAAAATCACACTAGGGTAAAAGCACAGTGACCCAACAAAGAACAGAGCTGTGCATTTTCAAACTTGCACCATATGGTGCATAAAGCGCCACGTGGTAAATGCGCACAATTTAAGTCTCAGTAAAAGCATGGACCTGTCAATGAAATCCTGTAGCAGAAGGAAAAAAAAAGCCAAAACACTTGTCTGTGAATCAAAGAACAAATCATTACATGACATATGTCTCAATTTATTCTGAAATAAGCAAGAAAGAGCACATAAGGAAAATTAAAACCTCGAATGTACCTGTGAGATCCTTTTCCCGAAACTGTATTATTGGTAGTACCATTGTGTCTGCGAGCTGTTTCGCCAGTTCAGAATGAAGAATATTGAGCTGAAACAGAGGAAAAAAAGAGAAGCTGCTGTTGAAGAAGCACACCTGCCATTTGTGCACTGTATATTTAAAAAAGATATTATGCACTTCAATGTACTTCAGTGCTTAAAATACAATTCTCAAGATATCTGAGACAGGGATTTTCCCCTAAATGTGTAATTCTTGCCCACTGTTTTCCAAGGATCTAAGTACTTTTCACTTCCTATGCATCTGTATTAGGGTATCTCACTTGGCCATTAATGCTTAACCCAATAGTATTTAATCTGAAATTAACCTTTACTAAAAGTTTTTATTAGTCTCTACACCACAGGGTTACAGTCTCACTACCATGACTAGAATCTTTCCATCCATGAGAGTTACCCAGGACACAATCACAACAGCGGCAAACAAAATGAAAAGTCCCATTCCAGTGTTTTATCTTCAGAGCACTTTCCTGTTCCCGTCTTTCTGTGGTTCTCTACAATTGACCACATGTAGAAACATTTTAAAGCATTCATGTGACACTGTTTCAGGATGAAGACAAAGCTCTCATGTCAGCAGTGGTATGCTAAGAGTATTAGACAGGTTCAGGCAAGGCAACTATGAATCACGCAGCTCAAGTGCCTGACTACAACCTAGTAGTTCACATGACACTCTGCCCACTTGCTCAGTGTCCTGGAGTCCTCTTAGTGGGGTTATACCTTGAGGATGAAGTCAGCATTTCCTACTATACAATATCAAACTAAACAAAGATAATTCAATGCCTGTGGAACAGGCAACTGAGAAACAGGTACAAGAGGTAGTTAACATGCAGAAAAGGCAATCAAGGAATGGATCATGTTCTTTTGAGGGAAAATATGACCAACAGAAGTGAACAGAGAGGCGCTCAGTTTCCTGCACCCAAATGGGATAGTTCTCTTGCACCTGAGGAGAAAAGTTCTTGTTTTGATTTATTCATAGTTTAGAGAGACAAGTACAAGACTTGTGACAATAAACACCCTTTAAAGTACCCCCTGACAGCAGACATGGGAGAAGCCTAAGGGAAAGGCTAAGCTTTAGATTCCTCTCACTATATTGTTAGACTTAACCCATGGCCTAAATCTTTTAACTTGTTTTTTGCCCCTTAACTCTCTTCTCCCCAAAACAGACTTCAATACAGCCTGTTGCCTTCTTAACAAAAGCTGAAAGTAAACTAACAAGACCAACACCCTCTGAGGGCATGGCCTTGCTCACAACAAAAAGAGTGAAGTGACAAATGACACTTAAACATTAAATACCAAGATACTATAATTATATAGAAATGTTATTTGGGCAGGTCTAGTAAAAGCATTAAGAAAGACTCTAAGTACTCAGCACAATCTACAGAGAGTAGAAGTGTTGCACACAGCTGTAGTACCTAACCTGCATTCAGTGGTCTTTTCTGCAGCATTCCCCACACATATCTGGATTCTGAACAATCTCAAAGCAACTACACAGAATCATGGAATGCATTGGATTGGAAGGGATTCTCAAAGGTCATCTTGTCCAAACCCCTGCAGTGAGCAGGGACATCTCCAGCTAGATCAGGTTGCTCAGGGCCACATCAAGTTTGACCTGGAATGTCTCCAGGGATGGGGCCTCAACCACATCTGTGGGCAACCTGTTCCAGCATTTCACCATTCTATTCACAACTGTCCTACATCCATCCCTGACTGGTTTGGCTTCAACTTCTGTGTTTCAAGCTTAAAAATGCAAATGTGCTTTTTAAAGCTGGAGTTAAATGGCCCCATCTTAAATGAAACATCTTATTTCAGTTTCCTTCCTAATTCAGCCCTTTGCTTTGGAGACAGTATGTGGGACAAAGCTACACAAACAACTCTAATCATTGCACAGGGGTGATATTTTGCTTCTTTTCTCCCCGATTAAATGATTCTGTAAAACCTGGGCACAATCCATCCCTCAGTGGAAAGGCTCAGAATCAAAAGGACAGAACAACAGAAAAATTACCAATATTCTATATTGTAAAAATTGAGTATTGGCAAAATACCTCATCCACAACTTTTGAAAAGTAATGAAGGGTGGAAATCACTTCTTCATCTCCTTTACCTAAGGCAAAATGCTGAAAATAGAAACACACATTTGGTCCATAAATCGATAAAGGGAAGTATAAAATACAACATCTGTTTTACTACATAGGTAACAATTATTCCTACAAAATACAATAAATGATAAAACTGAACAGAAAACCAGTAACTCATTAACTCATTACATACTCTTTTACCCTGCTCCTTGTTTTTAATTAATGGATTTTGGACAACATGTAATTGAGACTCATAAAGTCAAAGTCATACAATAGCAACAAACTGGTTTGCATCTTCATAAGTCTATTAAGTCACATCCTGCAATTTTTTTGTTGTTTGGTTGTTTTTTTATTTCTTAGAGGATTCAGAGAAGTGACCTAACTCCCCTGAACATGCTGGGGAATTTTACAACAACCTTCATATGAAACCAAGTAGAGTCAGTGCCCTAAGCACTTCTGAAAAACATGCTATTTACATGGACACCTTCCCAAGTGTGGAAGCTGAACAGAAATCAAAGGCTTATATTGAGCATACCTGCTTTTCATAGGCAAGGAGCTGCTTTGAAAGCTGTTGCGTGGCAAGACACATTTCGTTCTGTGAACAAAAGTGATGTGTTAATAGAAATAATGAAAGGTCTTTAACTCTGCTGTTACTACTACTTTCTTATCTGCTTCTTGACAGAAACAGCAGTTACTCACACAAGCAGGCAGTTATGTAAAAAATCGGGCCCAAAATACCCGCCCAAAGAAGTACACTTGAAATTTAATCAACACACAGTTTGTTTAATGACTTTGAATAGAGATAGGATCTGGGGGTTAGTTTTGGATTTGAGTTCCCCACCACAAAAAAACAAACAAACAAAACAACCTATAACCATAACATCAAATACATAAGCTGTCATACCAGTATAAGGAAGCTTCATACTGGTTATTCATCTTTCCCCAAAATCTACAGGAATAAAGAGAACCTTTAAAAGAAATGCATTTATGGAATGTACTCACACTCAAGGAAAGTACTGATTTAATTACGGTGCCTTAACCTTATAGAAGAGTACAAGAGACCACATAGTTCTGTATCCTCATGGCTAAACTGGCCAGTGAAATACATACATCCTCTGGACATGCTTACAAAAAGCAGATCTCATAGAGAGGTCATATAATTTTGCTTGACAGCTGGAAAAAACAGAGACAAGCGCTTGGATATGTCAGGCTTTACTCAATGTATTTTCAACGATAGCATAGCAAGTCCTCTGTTCCCAACTTGTTAACAGTGACTTAAAACTGGAATATAAGATGAAAGGGGGAACTGAGATCTGTCTTAACCCTTGTAAAATCCTTCTCTTCTTCAGTAATGCAGAAAATGAATCATTTTTCATTTAATTTCATTGTAAAACTTAATATAATCTTTTCCTCTCACTGTATACATAAGGCCAGGAAGAGCTTGTCAAACTCAGAGCAATCTCTGAACTACTTTAATGGCACTCATCATGCTGCAGCCTGTATAGAAAACCATTAAAACTGGGACATAGTTTGTGTGCTCTCTTATTCTCCCTTGTCATCCTGAGCCTGCAGAGCATGACACAGTTATCTAGGCCAGAGATTCTAAACCACCATTTACTTTGGCCTGATGCCATCTCTGACATACTGCATTACAGCCTGGTGCTTCTGCACCACCTTGGCGTGCCAGGAAGAAGTGTTAATACAGGCAGCACGGCCCAAATCCTTGGCCAGAGTCTTAAGTATGCACCAGTGCTCATAAAGAACAAAAAGACAAAGCCATAGCCTAGGTAACATCATCATGAACACATGGCAAAGAGATGGGAAAGCTAATTCTGACCAGTGTAAACCGCTATGTTGATAATATTTACAAGTGGCTGGAGATGGGAGAGCAGAGGCCTTCCAATGTACAAACAACTCAGAACTAAGTTAATGGAGGTCCAAACCTGGATTGTGCACACCCCATGACCGTTCTCACCTCATAGTGATGTATTAGTTTTGTTTCTCGTCTCAGACCAGTTAGTAGTAAGTATTACACCTTCATACAATAACCATGCTGAGAATTCATGCAAGATTTGCAGGTTGGTTATGCAGACCGTGTGTGTTTTAACACGAAAAAACTTTGCACAAAAACTTGGCATTTCAGTATTTCCCAAGCCAAGTGGATGGAAAAGGATGTTGTGACTTATAATAAATTAACAAGCCTTGCTAAAGACACTAGGCTGCAAGAACCTGAGAGATTTTGTCACCTTCATAGTGGGAGGTAGAGAGCAACAATTTGATGACAGCAAGGATAAGACTGATGATATTAAGGGAGTTTATTTGTTTGTGTCCACACATGTCAGTGGAGTCCAAAGATTAAAGATTATAAAAAGAAGACATTCTAAGATCTAGGATTTTTTCATAAACACAACTTCAAAGTGCTGCATATGAACTGCAAGAAGGCAGAGTACTCTCCTAGAAACTGTGATGCCATCTGTCAGTTATACAGTTGGGTCAGGGCAAAGGAAATCTTTTGAAATAAACAGAGTGTGAGAACCAAGCCTCTTTTTTACCCTTTTTGTTTCGGTTCACTTATTCTTGCACAGTCTGCAACTGTGTGGTCTGTTTTGAATTTGGAATATAAATGCTTCTGGCTTGAACTTGCTAATACCAAAAGAAGGTCAGAATAATGGGCTGACACCAAAGATATCCTACTGCTTTGTGTAAGCCACTCAAAGATTATACCAGTTTGGTTTTTAAAGACTACAGGATCCTCAATTTCCTCACCCAATGTGCAAAACATAACAAGGAGAACCATTACTCATCTGCATGGGACAGTTGGAGGATGGGCAATACAAAGAGTGATCTTCCAGTGATCACCGCTCCTCAGCAGCAGTCTCCAGTATGAGACAGGCTAGTAGGAAAATACAAAAAACCTGAGGGTCTCAAAGAGATGTTAACATTATATCAAGTATATGATCAGATGACTAGAGTCACATATAGACCCTAAGCAATAAATCATAGCATGCTACTCCAGATCCAGAATCAATTGATGGAGCGCCTGACAAAATTTACATCATGATTTCAGGAGAATGGTTCCACATGTCACTGATAACCCACTGAAGCTAGCAGGTCACATTTTTTATTTATAGGCTCACTTCTTTGCACTCAAAAACCACAAACAAATTTGTTACTCAGTTCCAGTCCATGCAGAATTAATCCTGGGTCCTACATCCTCCCTCAAGTCCTCTGCCAGACTTTGTTTCTGTTAGAGGTAAAACATCATTCATTGTATCACTGGTAAAGAAAAAAGGCAAGCCACCACCCAACACATACACTTCCCAAACAGATGTAAGCAAATCAAATTAAGTCAGCAAACTGAAACACAGCCACATTGCATATGGAACAGGAAGCATGCTGCTCTGCTGACCTAGTGGTAATACTGCATTGCTAAGCACGCTAATCTGGGAAAGTTTGGTTTAATCCTCTCTCCCACTTCTAATCAGCCTTCTCCACCCCCTTCCCCAATACTAATCAGTCTCAAGACTTAAAAGTTATTTGCATTGCTTCAGTTGACAGATCCACTAAATCCGGGCAAATTACTTTAACATGTTTTAATCTATTTCAAAGACATTTTCCCATGGACTACAGCAACATTCACTTCTTTTATCCTGAAGTAACTGAAATTCAGTATACAACAGCAAAAGAAAAGCTGCTATGCAATCCTGACTGCCTGCTCACATCTCTTCCATAGTACTTTAACATTTCAGAATTCATCAAGCATTTCTGGAGTAGGAGAGCTATTGACAAAATGATATATCAGGCAAAAAAATCAAGTAAAGCTCTGGACGGAAATGCAAGTGTTCTAAGTGAAGGTAAAATTGGCCAATACTGTGCCTTGCAAATGCATTCCTTTTCATTAGATGGTTTTACTTTGCAGCAAAAACATTATTGCAACATTAATGTAAAAAAGTATACTAGAAAGAAAGATGAAAGGAATGTATGCAGGCAGATATCAAGCAATTCAGTTACGATTACAGACATGCTTCTTTTCTTTTGTGACCATGGCTGGCTTGCTAGCCATTTTTAAAGTCTGCTAACACCAGTACACATAGATAAGGTAACAGAAGTGGTGTCTTGAATCTAGCACTAATCTACCAGAAATTAAAGCAGATTAAAAAACACTGTTTAATTCTCCAGTTACTTCAATACCTTGTCCTGCCTTCAAATAAATCATCAAAAAATGTCCAACTGTTATTTTCTAATCCAGTGCCAGAGCAAAGGCATTTGATATTTCTGGGTTGATGCCATCTTCTTCATCATCACCTTTATTCACCAAGTTGTTCTTATCATCAGAAGAGAGTATTTTTCAATAACTCACTCATAATAAAATCTCTAAGTTGTTAATCACTCACCAGTGATGCAGTCCAGCCCTTTTCAGGGTCTCTTTTTGTATTTTTCCAAAATAAACTCTGAAGACTAATACACTGAAGTCAGAAATAGTTTCTACAAACAGTCATCTAACAAACTCCAGATTTGAGGGCATGTAAAGGATTAAGTTTAGCTATAAATTAACTTCTAAAGACAGAGAGCTATTCTAGCATGTCCAGTTCCAATCCCAATATAATGAAGCTTTCTGCAAAGCTACTTTCCTACTCCAGCTAAAGCTGACATTTGTAAAACTCTGCAAGTAACCAGCACACAGAACTGCCAAAGGCTTCCTCATGTAAACAACCAGGATACTGGTAAAGATATTTGTTTGTGCTCTCTGTATGTGCTGAACAACACGTAATAAGATTTAGCTTCCATCTTGGGAAGCTTAATGCCTCACAAATGGGGAAAAAAAACCAAACTGGTAGTGGTTGAACGAGGAGCTCCATGAAGCAGTTGCAGCCTTCTCATCTTCTCAGTGCTAGGGAACACATTTACCTTCACAAGCAGGCAAAGCACAAGAACTGTGTTTTGACACAACAGCCTTACACATGTAATGCCCTCTTCCTACAAAATAAAGCTCTCTAGTAGATGTTACAGTCCTACAGGCTTAGGTTTGCATATTAAATAGCTTGGAAACATGAACCTAAGGGTGAGAGAAACTAAGCTCCACCAGGGTGCTCAGGCTGCCGAGCACTTCAGAAGATGGAGCTAACATATGGCTGGCTTGCCCTGGTGCTGATTCACAGGATGGCATTTGGTCCTCACAAACATGAACAGCACAGCAAAGGATCATTTAATAGCTTCAAGAAATAGAAGATGCTAGTCAAAACTCTGCTGTAAAACTGCAAAACCAGTTACAGCAGGACAGCTAGTTCAGTAGGGAAAGTACCTTGAGTTTCAAAATAATTACTGTCAGTACAGCATCCACACACGCACGCCTCCTGCTAGTACTCCAATCTCCAGGTCTTGCTTAGTGCAATGTTAGCTTGCTTCCAGGCACAGTGACAACTCTAACTTCCTAGGAAGTATTACAAACATCTCCCATGGCTTTGTAAATGCATTAGTTCTCATGTGGAAATGCTCTTCTTGCCTCTGTTAGCAACATATGGTGAATATGCCTCAGGAACTGCAGGGGTATATGAGGCAACCTTACTCTCTATATATTATTGTTCAATATTCATTGTATTTCAAAGCAGTCAGTCCTGACACCTTCATTTATTGCAAGGGTTTGTCCTAGTGCTTTCTTGAAGCTTCTTTATGTGGAACTCACAGTTTATGAAATGGTAACTTAAACTTTATTTTTTAAAAAAAGTGTCATGAAAAAAAGTCTTGTTTGAAATGGATGATGAAGAACTGGATATGATAGTAGAGTCGGAAATGTAAACTGGACGAATTCTGCTTACACACTGCATATTGCAAGAGCCTCAATCAGCATGCAACATAAGTCAATGGAGTTTTCTGTAGTCCCTGATTGCTTCATTACTTATTGCTCAGATAACACAATGTCCAGAATGATGAATAAAATATTCACTGAAGTAAGACAGCAGTAATATCAGATGGCATCATCAAGGCTTGCTTGCAAGGAGGAAGCACTACAAGGAGGATTTTCTCTGTAAGACCACTAATGTGGAAACTATTTCAGGGTACCATAGCACAGATGGGAGAACTAAGTAGGAAGTACAGTATGTACTCACACGGATGTGGTTTATTTGATGAAGAAATATAAAAGTACTTCATTATATTTACACATATGGGCTTGTTGGATCAACCAAATCTCACTCCTTGTGGCTCATCCCTTAATTCCTGTGATTTCTCCTCAATCACAGCATCATACACTGCATCTGTTTTGTACTATCACAGTCACTTTTTCATTAAGCAACTCTGTATGTGAAATACAATTACTACCCCACCACATCTGGTGTGAGTGTCCTAAGAGACAAGAGCACTGCCCTGATCCTGCACAACACCCAGAAACTTATTACACATTGAGGGCCTTGCACCTAAACACAATCCGCTACCAATATGTCACCCAGCTGCAGCCTAGTGTTGTCTGCACTTCCATATCAGACTGGCTCCAGGTGCCTGGGCAGAGTATCCACTGTGACACAAGCAATGTCTCCATCCTGCAACAGGATGGTCCTTCCACTCTTGGGACAAAAGCAGTTTCAAGTAATTTTCAAGGTCCATCCACATTAGTTACTGAAGCCCACCCCAGTGAAGCCACTCATTCAAAGAACTGCCCTACTATCATTAAAAAAGTTAAGGCCTGCAACATGAAGTCCTGCCTGAACACATGCAAGACTGAAAAATTAGGTCCTCAGCACCTAGCAGAAATCTGTGGCTTAAGAGATGTGAGAAAAAAAACCAACAATGTTTTCAAAAAGATCTCTACTTTCCTAAGTGTTTTAAAAAGCTCCGGGTAAATATTTCTCATATTCTTTTCACATGCACTGATCAAAGTGTTTAGAACAGCTTGAGCTGTTAGTTTACAAAAGTACTGCTGCTCTGCACACAAAGCAGTGTTTAGAGGCAATTTATGCATATATCCACATGGATAATTAACAGTATGCAGTTGGTACTCATTGCTACTCCCCTGAGACCTTGCACTGCATCCATTCAGAAACATCAACTACTGCTATTTGATCACAAACTATAGCGGTTTGAATTACAGGGAAATTTGAGTTTTCTCGGCAAGGAACGCCAAATTTTAGTAAAATACTCCAGAAAATACTGAAAATAAGGTTGGAACAGCTGGGAAATTTTAAAATTAAGAACGTAGCCATCAAGAAAACAATATTCTTTTATTTTAAACTGTAGTAACTGACTGGCACAATCCACTGCTGTTTTGTCTGACTGCAGTGATTGTGATTCCAGCTGTTTTTACAGTCATTGCTTCAAAGTAGGTCAGTAACTGTAATTCTATTTACAGATAAGGAAATCAGAGCAGGTAATGACAATGACTTTGCAAAGACAGACATTTAAGTCAAGAAGATAAAAAGGAAAATTCAGAACCTGGCTTCTTAATACTCTCAACTTTTTTTTTCCTCTCCTAAATCTCATTCCCTTTCAAAATAAAAAGGGTTGGCAACACTTCCAAATACGCCACTACCGAGGCCCAGACAATGTGTCTCCTAAAAACACAACAGCAAAAGTTGATCTTCTCTTAAGTTGTGGTTGGGCAGCAAATAAATATCACACAGATTTTTCTTAACTGTCCATCTAATTTTAGTGGGCAATTCTGCATTGCACTTCTCTTTCTAAAGCAACTGCAATCACAGAACTTTGTAATAAGGCATATGCCTCTCAAACTGAGGATGAATTAAGTCAGAAGGTGTGTCTTCCTTTGAAGTATTCAGAAACAGGGTGCCCTCCTCCACATCCTTACAAAGTCTGACTGCTATGTACCTCCCATCTGAAAATGGCATCAAACTCAGATGAGGTATTTCAAGGTATGCATCCAATATTCACAAGTGAATGAATATTTAGATCAAACTAAAGCAGTAAGCATGCAAGAAGAAAGTGGCCAAAATGTGCTGGGAAAGTGAAGTAAACCAGTATGACTGCAAAATACAGATGGGTAAATGCACTGAGACAGTAAGAAGAAAGAGGAAATGTCCTAACTGTAAGGCAACAGAAATAGAGAAGGCTAAAAACCGAGATGGAAAGGAAGAGGCAAATAAAAGCAAACAAAGCATTTTTTCATGAGTAACAGGTCAGAGTAACTGGTTCCTAAAATGCTATTCTAAAAAGCCATCAGCAGGAGAAATGGACAGGTATTCCACATGCTAAACACTTCATAACCAAACCACAATTAACCTCTACCTCCTTCTTTCAACCGTTTCAATCCTACCTGCTTTTTGGTCTCAGTTTTCTACCATCCAGCATGCCCACACTCTTGGTACTCTTCAAGCTTGGCAACTCTGCCAAAATGGCCATCACTGACTTCCAGTGCTGATTTTATGTTGCCTCTCCAGCCCCTGTTTATGAGCTGTATTGTTTTCTAAGTATCTAAAGGTGTGCTGTAAGCCTCTGATTGATCTGCATTTGCACAGGATCCAGGACATAAAGACTGTGAAGTTCTTCACAGCAGGATCTTCCAGGTGTAGGTGGCTAGATCCTGGGTAGATGATTCTTCAAGTCAATTGTGCAAAAGAGAAACTCTATCACATGGACAGACGCACTAGTTTTACAGCTAAACTGATTCATGATAATATAAGAACCAGAGACTCGGTCTTTCACTAAATTCAAAGCATCCCTGTTCTCCTTATCTCTGCCTCCCCTGATTTACTGGTTTAAGAATAGAAAAGCTGTTTCAATGAAATTCCAGTGTTCAATTCAAGTATTTTGCGAAGGTTCTGTTAAATACTGTCTATGTATTTAAAAACTTAAACATGGTATTTTGAAATATCTAGTTTTATGCACATGGAGGTCCTGAAAATCACTACGATTTACATTTTTTTCCTAAGCACTGGATATGATTTACCTTAGAAGCTTTACTTTCAAAGGGATCTAGTCAACTAGGTCATACAAGCACTTTAGAAAGTGTTTGGGTTTCTTCTTCTCTTTCTCCCTTATTTGACACTGACTGCTTTAGGTACTCAACCTCTGTATGACTCAAACTGTATGTTCTCTCTGTAATCAATAGACATAAACAGTTCCTTCCAAATTATGACTGACAGCATCTAAGGTTAGATGCCTAAATTCAGTGTGAAGGCCTATCTGTTTATGCAAGCAAGGCAAGGGCATATTGGTTTTCTTTCATTAATTGTATGAAAACAAAGTAGGTCAGATTTTTTTCCACGCACATAACTTCTGAACATCAAGGCACAAGTGATTTGAGGTATCAGATGGAAAACATTCACAACTCCTACAAACCACAAGAGATGCAGGTATCTGGCAACTTTCATGCAATTAACAGAATCACAATAGCAATATATCTTCTACTCCACATTGAACAAAACAAACATTAATGAAAAATTACCTGAGCACCATAAACTCGTTGCATTGCCTGAAGCAACTGGTTTGTATAATCTGTAAGGGTTCCTGCATCTTCTTCAAACACACTGAGCAGAGACCGAGTCTTCAATAAAAGAAATAAAACAAATGGTTTTAGTCCCAAGGGAAAGTATTACACAGAATCATAAATGACTGCAAACAGGTAGCAGTAAAAGATACAAATTCATTAGAAATAATAAGCCCTTAATTTTGCATGGTTGTTTATTTAGAATCTCAAAACACATAGAAATTAGTCCTTCTGTTATGTATAGGTAAACTGAGGCACAAAGAAGAGAACTGATAAAATGCTCTGGCTAAATCCTGACTCCCAGTCTCTTGCTCTAATGAACAACCATTCCTTCCAACATAACCAGGAATGTAAGAAATCCTGAATATCTGCCTGCTGACTACAGTAATCCAAACCACGTACGGACTCTCGGTCAAACACCACTGCTTGCTCACTTTACTTCTCTAATGTCAGACTGCATTCAAAGCACCTCTTTCCATGAGATAATTTACAGAGTATTATTCACTCTCAACTGTCTTGAGCAACGTTTAAAGGGCCACAGCCAAAGCTAGTTGACGTAACTGGAGCAAACAACCGAGTGCTCATGCACAACAGGCACATAGTATACACCCACTCAGCGATACCCTGTACTTTCTCCATTCTGCTAGCTCATCCTTGTCAGCAAACAGGGTAAAAAAAAGATCACAACAGCTTGTGTTATCTTAAAAACACAAATTCCCGTGTTTGTTTCGGCGGAATCATCAGGAACAAAGATTTATGCTGCTGACACAGCTCCTGAGATAGGAAACAAAGAAAATAATGCTGAGCTCCAGAATTTGCTAGATCAAGACAATAATGAGAGAGGGAAGGCTGTCCCCGTAACAAACTTGTGATCCATTCTTAGTCTTAACTTTGGTAAATCCAATCTGTTTGATGTTAATTGGCAATGCCTTTCCATCTGCACAGCCAACTTACATGATATTAATTAGTTTCATCTGCTTATGTGAGGAGCATACAAACTCCAATACATTCACAAGCGTATCACACCTGTAACAGAACAAGTGCTTTATCTATCCTCCTATTACAGGAATCTCTAATGTATCTGAAGAATCCATATTCAAACCTTGGAAATTTCAAAGATTTAAGACAGTTTAAGTTACTCCAGTATTTTGACAGAAAGCAAAAGTACTTCCCCAAGGCGTTTATTCTTCTCTGCAAAACTCTGTCCAGACTTCAAGTTTCTCCTGAAAAGCTCAAGATCTGCATCCTTCAAGAACTCTGGATTAACCATACTCTCATCTCCACTGATAAGTACCCAAATTAGTGTTGCCTAGCAGGTAAAGTAATAATTTGATAGCCAGTCCTAAGGTTCTGTTCAAGACCTTGCATGGGAGTACTTTCAAACTTCGAGCAACTCTAAAGCTTTTGATATTTCAGTCCACTGAAGTGCTAAGCTGCTACAATACTTTTACCTTAGAGACAGTCACTGGGAAACTAGTTTGAGATCTTAACATAGAATCATAGGATCAACCTGGTTGGAAGAGACCTCCAAGATCATCCAGTCCAACCTATCATGTAAAGAGATACATAATACAAAGTTTCAACATACAAAACTGTTTTCAAACAAAGATATTTCTAAAAACAAACAAAAAAAAAAAAAGCCAAACAGAAGCCAACAAAAGCTCAACAACAAAACACAAAAAAGAACAACAAAAGGAGAGAAGTCCAAGTCAATTAAATTGACACCAAGAACCCAAACTTGTAAAGGACCTTTCTGCAGAATTTCCCTACAAGGACAGTGGTATGATTTTGAGTTTTCTACACTAGGCTATTATTTCAATAATTGAAAACACATTGCTTTTCAGAACTATCTGGTTTTGAACATTTTATCTCCAACAATGCAGTAAACCAACCAAAACTTATGTCAAACTATCTCCTATCTATGCAGTGCTCATCTTCCTTGTTTTATGTTACAAGAGTACATGAATTGCACAGGATATGAAGACAGTTTAAAAACCAAATCTTAGTAATGCAAAAAAGCTAAAATTGACACACTGTTTATCGCAACAAATTTCAAGCCAAGACTAAAGTTATAAAGCAATCATTGGCTTTCCAGTATCTGAAGGGAGCCTACAGGAAAGCTGGGGAGGGACTATTTACAGGGTCTAGTAATGTTAGGACGAGGGGGAATGGGTTTAAGCTGGAAGAGGGGAGATTCAGACTGGATGTTAGGAGGAAGTTCTTTACAGTGAGGGTGGTAAGACACTGGAACGGGTTGCCCAGGGAGGTTGTGGATGCTTCCTCCCTGGAGGCGTTTAAAGCCAGGCTGGATGAGGCCTTGAGCAGCCTGCTCTAGTGGGAGGTGTCCCTGCCTATGGCGGGGGGTTGGAGCTGGATGACCCGTGAGGTCCCTTCCAACCTAAACCATTCTATGATTCTATGATTCTATGATCTGGAATATGCTATCACATGTTTTTGCATGCTGGAACAGGTTTCCAAATGCAGGAGTCTGCTATATTCCTAAATCTTACTGAATTTTTGCAGGTTCAGTTTTTCACTCGTCTAAATATGGCTTGAAATAGAACAGCTCAGGGAAATAATTTCTGAAAGTCTTGGCCTCAGTTATCAGCACACAGTTCAAAAATAATAAAAACAATAAATGACTCAGGCAGCTTGGAAGTTATTCTTGGAAAATTTTATATTTAAGAACACCATTTTAAATCATTGCAACAAAATGCCAGCTTGTGTATACTATTGTCGTCGCTGTTTTGATAAACTTTGGGATCCCAGCTAATGCTAATAAAACAGTAATACACAGATTAAGCTAACATTTAGGTGGCCTCATGGATAGCATCACTACCTTGACTTCTGGAAAAAAAAATAAATCTACTTTCACATAACTATTTCCCTTAGTTTTAGGATGACTACTTAAGTACATTTCTCTCAATTAATATATTGCTTATGGCCTTTTCAGCCAGTACTTGGAGACATATCAAGATGAAAGTTCTATATTCTAGGGGAGAGAGAACCAAGTTTTGAAAAACTGATGAAGAAATAATTTTGGCCTAATTCTCTTCCGTTTGGCATGTAATTTGCATGCCACACAGTTTACGCTAAGTTAGGTTACATCCTCATTTCAGCAACCTTTTTGAATTCCTGTAACTGCAGGGAGCAGAGGAAATCAGGTCACTTTATGCAGAAGTAAATAATCCCATAAGCTGCTACACTGTAAATTCTGTGGGAGAGAGAGTGCCTTCTCGCTTAGTAGTGCTCAGCTCACAGAGGGACTGTGTTGCAAATCTAAACTCCAACAATAAAAGAGTAAGAAAAACATAAAAGACTGAAAACCCCCCACCCATTTCCGCACCTGAAAATTCCCAGATTTTAGCAACACTGGTCCATAACAAAAATTAAACAACACCCTTCCCTCTCAGAGTTGTAGGACTTGAACAAAAAGTAATGATCAAACCAAGCCAAAACATCCTGCAAATACTTGGGCTTTATGCACAGCCTGGCATTTCCAGTAACTGCAGAGATGCTAACATGTCTCCATTTCAGGTTAGAAGACAAAGACCTCTAAATTCCACTCAGTGCATTCTTCAGCAGCTTTCACTTCGTGTTATTTTTTTTTAATCACTGAAAGAAGAGTTGAAGAGGCAAATGAGTTCACTTATCCCGAGCGTCAAGTTTTTCAACTTCAGAACGCAGTGAGGTTGTTAATACCAAAAACATTAATAACTGCTTATAATAAATGTAGCATATTTTGGTAAACTGATGACCACTGAACAGTTCAGGCTGACAAGGAACAGTGCAGCCGCCTGGTCCAAACCCCTGTGCAAAGCAGTGTTAATTCCGACACTACATCAGGTTACTCAACACTTTTTCCAGTCAAGTTCTGAGAACCTTCAAACAAATGGTGAAAATAGTTGTTAGTAGAATGGAATTTCATGGAATCACAGGAACACAGGATAAGAAGATGTGATCAAGATGAGCCCTAAGATGCACTAAGTCCTGACAGGTGCATGTCCAATCTTTCCCTCAGAATGTCTCATGACAGGCTCTGTAACACCTTTAAGCAATCTGCTCCATGGCTTAATACTCATTCCTCTTCCTGACCCATCAGCAGATGAGGTAGGATTACAACACAAAGCTACTCTGGAGCAGGATTCACACCGATCCACTCTGCCCTGTCTTCTCTCCCTGCTTCACCAATTAACTTTTGTATGCATGACACCTTTCTGCCGAATTTTCACTATTGCCCCTTCTTTCTCTCTTCCACTGAAACTTCCCCCTTTACATCCTCCTTTTCCAGCTCCTCAGGCTTCACACCTCTCCCCTCTCTGAAAACATAACAACATGCTGTGTTCTTTGCTATGAGGTTTCCACAGTTGGGAAGGAATGAGTGGCAACCACCTGGCCTTATTTCTTGGGCTCCTTCAGAAGGAGGTCACCTTCAGTGGGCTCTACCTCACCTATCCTCATGGGAAGCCCTTGTATCTGAACCTTTGGGATGCCTCAGCATGAGTAGGGAGGAGCAGGTACGCTGGTGGCGACATTCCTGCAGCCCACTTTTGTCACTGGGGCCAGGTGACTCACCGCACAGAAGTCTTCCTCTCCCTCAGGGATTTCAAAGGAAACCAGGGTATAGCGCCCTACCTACCTATCTCCTCCAATACACCTCTTCGTGGCAACCCTTACTGTCAGGAAGTTCACGCCAAGACAAGGCAGAGTGAGGAAAAAGCCCAAGGAGGCTTTTCTCAGAGGGAGATGAGAGAAAAGGGTGCCATGCCACAGCCTCCTCTCACTCTGCCCCTTCACGCTGGGGTGCAGCGCTCTTCCCTTGAGGGCCCCTGGAGCAGACACAGACTGTTTGTCCCTGACAGATGCCCTGTAGGAAAGCAAAGCCTTCCTCTAACCCCACACGAGATAGCGTTTACCCGCTTCTTAGCATCCCTACTCTCCGACGGCTCTAACAGGTGAAGTCCCCCTGACTCACTTCTCCCCGCGCCGGGAGCTCGCCAAGCTCCGCCTGCCCGACACCCCTTTCACCGCCGCAGGACGGCTGCTGCCCGGCCCTACCGAGGTGTCAACCTTCCAGAGCCCCGGCAAGACTCAGCGGACTACTCGCTAGCACCTCCACCTAAGTGCTGCCGCACAGCCGCTCGGTCGGCCGTGCTACACGCCCCTTGCCCCAGCTGCGTCCCTGGCCGCGGGCCGCTACCTGCGGGCTGTCCTGCAAAGCCTCTTCCAGGAGGAGTTTATCGACGGCGGGCATCTTGACGCGGCTGGGAGCCGGGAACCGGGTGCGCGGCGGCGGCGGGAGCCCGCTGGCACGCCCCGGCGGCGGGGCTCGGCGTAGTCCCTCCCCGCGGGGGCGGCCGTGGCTCTCCGCGGGCAGCGGAGCACGGCGGCAGCTAACTAGCTAGCTGGCTGCCTCTGCTGATGAGGTGACGGCGGTAGCCCGGGGCCGCTCACTCCTCCCAGTTCCCGTCGGCCGGAGGAAGCGAGTCACGGGGAGGGCCGGCGGCAGGCGGGAACACGGCAGGCGGGGGCAGGCTTCCTGCCGCCATTGGCTCCTCGGGCCTGGTCGGCCTTGCAGGCCCCAGAGGAAGGCTTCTCTTCACCTCCCCAGCTGCGGGCAGCAGGGGCTGGAATGACAGCCATTCTCTCGGCTCCGTGTCCTGGAGACTAGGGTGGTAGGAAGGACTCTAGGATACCCCATCGGCTGTAGGAGATTTCCCAGTCTGTGCGGGTGCAAGGATGTGATAGAAACGAGGGGATGATCACATCTTCTAGCTTAGCCTTGTGGGGTTTGAGGACCGCCAGTTGTGACCAAGAAGGGAAATAACATCCTGGGGTGTATTAGAAGGGATGTGGCTAGTATATAAAGATAGGTTCTCCATGCCATCTACTCTGCCTTGTTGAAGCTGCATCTATGGTGTTACGTCCAGTTCAAGAAGGACTTAAGGGAACTGCTTGAAAGAGTCCATCACAGAGCCACAGAGATAATTAAGGGAGTGGAAAATCTCTGTTATGAGGAAAGGCTGAGGGGGCTGGGTCGTTTCAGCTTGGAGGAGACTGAGGGATGATGTCATTAATGTTTATGAAGATGTGAAGGGTGAGTGTTGGGAAGACTAGCCAGGTTCTTCTCAGGGCAACCGGTGGCAAGCTGGAGCATAGGAAGCTCCAGGTGAATGTAAGGAGAAACTTCACTGTGAGAGTGACAGAACACTGGAACAGGCTGCCCAGAGAGGTTGTGGAGTCTCCGTCTCTGGAGACATTCAAAACCCACCTGGATGAGCTCCTATGGAACCTACTGTAGGTGGTCCTGCTCTTGCATGGAGACTGGACTAGATGATCTTCCAAGGTCACTTCCAACCCCTAGCATTCCGTGATTTTGTGATTCTGTGAACAAACATTTTTAAAATAAGCAGTCTTCCTACATCTGCAACTATGTTTCAAAGGGTGGCCACTGGTGTAGGATGCCTCAGTTTCTCTTCAAAGTCCAGACTTAGTGATCTGCAGATCTGTTGCGGAGTGCTTGCCAGCTGTAGGGCAACAGTTCCAATGTGGCTCAAGATGAAAATGAAGATACTTAAAACTAGAATCCCATTTGAGAAAAAAAAGGTAAAAACAACCACAAAAACCTCCAAACAAGGAAACAACTACAGCAAAAATAACAAAAACCATCTATGGAGAGTTTGGGAAGAATCCTGCCAATTAACCAGACTATGCAAACAAAAATACTGGCTGTAAATTTCTAATTTGAAATTTCACAGTCTCCAGATCACCCATGTTGCTGCCCTCTTTTAAAAGAAGATTTTTTTTTATTTTTTTCAAACATAGCTTGTAAAAGAACTCCAAACATTAACATTGGCCTGCTTTGCTGTTGTGGTAAGTGCCTGCTCTTTGCATCTAAATTTGAGTAGATTTTTGCACTTCTGTAATTCTTAAAGGATAGTGAACATTTTATCTAGAAACACAGATTTTCTTCAGATTTTCTTTGCTGATGAAAAAACTCTGCACAAGCAGGTGGTCTCAAAAGAGTTTTGCAGATCAGCTGAGATTGTTTAGTTATGTATGAGAAACAATCATTGAACCCTGTAATATTAGCTATTTCTGTGAGTCTGACATTGATTGGTATTGCTTTTGAAACTTGTGATAGGACCTTTAACCCAATGTGCCAGCCCTGCCTTGTTATGACTGCTCCACTGGTCCTGAAGCTGGACTCCCAAGCCCTTGAATAAAAAAAAGTGTCCCCACATTCCATCCACTTTTCCTGCCTGAATAAAGACACTAAGCAATAATAAAAATCTCTAGCTAATGCTGAAAACAGCAAGTATGAAAATATATCTTTCTTACATAAGAAAAAACCAACAATAGATATGGCTTTATCACAGTAATGCTGTCCCAGAGAATTTTAGAATGGTAGAGGTCAGAGCAATATTTTTTTGCCTACAGAATATGATGTAAGGTACTAGTTAGACACTAGACATAAGAATCCGTGACCACTTCTGAGTCAATTTTATCATTTTGAGTTTAAGCATTATTTTTCTTTCTTCAGAGATTTGGAAAACAGTATTTGAAATTCGTTGAGAAAGAGAAGACCATGCTTTATCAGATTTCCTGTCAAAGTAGCTTAAGGGCGTTTTTGAATATTTCCCAAATACTTCTGTTACAACTCTGTCTTTTTCTTTCTTTCTGTAGTCTGGAAATAGTTTATCAGCAGCTTCTCCCCATTGGGTTGAACTAGTTCCTCCACCCCCAAAAAACTTTGGCTGGTTTGTGTTTTTATTTCACATTATCTTCCCTCCCAAGAGCTATAACCCTTAAGGTCTTATGTTGTCTCCTTGACGCCTTTGTTTAGTCTAAGGTTCAAGCGTGGAAGTCTGTTGTCATTGTAAAATTGAGGGTAGCTATTTCCAGAACAGGTTTGTCCAGTTTTATTTAAATAAAACAAAAAACACTTAACTACCTGAAGGTGACTGCTTTTACTATGTCATTCTTTCTTCACCTTTTCTTACATGCTATGAACTTGATGGATTGCTTATTTTTAGCGATCAAAGCATTTTTATCAAACCTTCCCAATATAGTACAGGTAATTTTTGAATTAATAAAAGTATATGAAACCTTGCTTACTAATAATTGGAGTTGCCTTGTCCTTGTATTACTGGTAGTTGCAATTAATTTTCCAGTCACCTGATTTTATCAGGTCCAGAGACTTATTTCTCAGTCTTGATAACACCAAATAAGTTTCTAAAATAAAGTCACCCATAGTACTGTTTCCAAACCTTTCAACAATTTTATACAACCTGTTAGTGATATTCTTAAAAAAAAATAGATATCTTTCTGCATAAGCAGACCTTTAGATAGCAGGTGTCCAAGATCTTCAAACAGGAAGACATCTCTGGGTTTCACAGATGTTCGTGCATGGCCAATGTTGCAGGGTGGGACTCCTAGGCCTAAGCAGTGTGCTGGAAACACCAATCTGGGGCACTCTGCAGTCACCTATGCTCATCTGGAACCCAGTCTAGCTTCTTCAGAGCTGTCTTGGTAGTTCTGCATTGCACAGTATTTTATCCCTCTCTGGCAGAGCAGTGGCATGACATTTATCTTCTGTGGTCCAGGAGCTGCTCACTGCACTGAGCAGAACTAGCAGACAATTAATAACACTTCAACTCCTGTCTTCTAAATCTGGGTATCTATCGAATGCAATACTCAGTTACAACCAAAAATAATTCTTGCTAGTGAGAACCACTTTCGTAGCTGTTATTCACAGTCAAATATAATGGGAACATTGTACATTAAAAAGATAATAGGGAAACAGAGACACAGAATAGGGAAACAGCAGATGCAATACATTTCCAGTAAGCAGTCAAATCAATTTTTACGTGCCTGTTCTGTAGCCTATGGATGACTTGATTATGTTGACATGAATGCCTCTTAGAATGTGAGGCCTTAGGGTAAAACCTAAAATGGCCAAAATTAAATCAATGCTTATAAAACTAATAAGAAATAATGGTATCAAATAAAATCAACAAATAACAGCATTGAGAATAAAGTAACTCATTATGTGAACTAATTGTGCTAAGAAAAGATGGTGCTTCCTTCCAGCAGAAGCCTGAGTGTAGCCCAAAAATCATGAGAGAATGAACAATTTTAAAGACGAAAAGAAGAAATCTCGATTGATCTGTATGCTTGAGATTTGTCTGCTGTATGACCCTTCATGGCAAAGTGCTGTAAAATATTCCAGTACTATTGTAGTTTCATGTAAATTAGTCCAGCTTCAAACTTAAATTTGGTGTTTAATGTGTTAACAGTCTTGTTCTTGTTTGAGGCTGGCCAGGAATATGTCTTGGTAACCAGGCAGTTATGTATGGTCCTCACCAGACTGCCTTTGCTCATGAGACAGAAGGGACCACAGCATGATACAGCAGCTGGGGACTGTGCCTTCTGTGGGACTGATGGGTCTCAGTGCCATGCTTCCAGGTTTGCTCAAGTGCTTTTCCATCTAACTGCCCTGTGCCAGCTCAGGGCTGGAAGCAGCAGTGCCAAACCAGGTTGGTGCTGTGTGTGTGAATTAATAAGTTCTGCCAGCTTTAATTGGCCTGTTTGGAAACAAGGCAGCTGTTGTGCATCCTTAGCATAATTTATTTCCAAATTTGATAATCCACCCAGTATTAATGGAGAGCTGACTATAATTATTTTTCTGGTTATACTAGTTACAGACTAAGTCATGTTGTATTGTGTTTTCTTTCTCATCTGTTCCATTATAACTTTAAAGCACGTATTGCATTACACTTCTCTTTTGGCTCCATACCTTATACTTCACAGGAAATTTCTGAGCAGCAATGTGCTTGTCACATGTTTGCTAAGTCAGCAGAGTTTATTTATGCATTTAACCCATTGTCTAATATTCTTTGTGCTCAGTGACAAAGAAATCCTTGAACAACTTTTTGAGATTTCATATTTTACCATGTGTCCTTCAGCTGTCCAGCATAAGAATTGAGACTATATTGAGTGACAGTAGCAATATATTGCTTCAGATTTATTCTTCACAAGTGGAAATTCTGAAAAAAATCCTCACTACTTTCACTACCAGAAGCATCCCAAACAATTTCTTAATAGTATCTGAATATATTACTGGTTCAATTAATAGAAGGACATCTGATGTACAGGATAACTCTTGGACACATAGAGAAGGATTATCTTGTAATTTTGTGTATGACCCACAAGACAATACCAGGCTGAAATAAAATTCCATTGAAATTATTAATTGCCATGTAACCAAGATCCCATACTCTTTGTTTTAATGTAAAACACATGGCTTTGTTTATTTCCATTAAACACATTAGTGATTTGCCAAAATGGATATGTACAGATGTACTGGCTAGTGGGCTGAATCAAATTAAAATCTCTTTGAAGGTGAAGGGTGTAACTGCCATCTTTAATTTCATGTAATTTAAGGACAATTATGTGCCCTCATGTAAGCAAGTGCAGCAGCAGCCTCCATCCAGATTCAGAATAAGAATATAATTTCAAAAGCCAGAGTGTCTGATGACAGTACTGACTGGAGGTGTTGCCACCACGTCCCCCATGACTGCCTCTGCCCTGCGGTATATGGCCTCCAGTGGTGTTGGCACGACTTTGTTTAGGAGCCTGCCTGATGAAGGGGATCTGCTTTAACAGTTTGCATTTGTTTTGCAAGGAACAGGAGCAAGCAGAGAATGGGTGGTTCATTGGTAGGGAGAAGTATTGAAATATCTGCCTTTTGTCCTGATTTTTTTTATCATGAGGTCACCTGAACCAAGCAGGCCTTGCACTCTTGTGTTTCCTTCTGAACAGCAGAATTGGACAGTTCATGTCTTAACTCTCATCACTCCCCTGGGTTTGTCTTTTCCTTGGCATCTTTCTGTGGCTGCTTTGGCTTAAAACGTAATGATAAATTACAAAGTCATAACACATACAGCAGAATGTATCCTAAGTCATAGTAGAAGTCCACAAATTTTACTAGCATTATTATATTCCTTTTCGCCTTCTTGCACTTTGGGGTCTTTTTGTTCTGTGTACGTAGTGTGGCACAGGGTGCTCGTAGTGCATAAGGCAACTGCAGACTACAAAGGCCCCAAACAGTTCTCCTGGTTGCTTTTCCCTTGAGCAAAGCTTGCCTGTGCTGCCCAAGGCAAAGGTGGAGCTGGATGTAGCGCTGCAACATGGTCACATTTTGTCTTCTTAGAGAAGCAGTAGAAAACTCAGAGTATGGTACAGAAAGCAGTAAGGAAACTGTAGGCAGTGCCCAAATGAGCACTGATACCACAATCTGTTTCCTAAAGGGGAGTGACTCTGCTGGGCAGGCTGCCAAGGCCACATCATCAACACACGTATACAAGCAAGTGCTGGCATACCAGGAAAATACACTGCTGCATTGCTGTCCAAGCAGAAGGTTTGGACACCCCAGATCTAGCTCAGCAGTGGCCATCTCACCAAGCTCTGTGTTTCTCTGCCGTGCTCAGATGCACTTAGCTTCATGAGATCAGATGTTTCCAATTTTTCTTTCTGTGACAGCCACTCAGAGTTTTTTTCTGCTGTCTGAAGAAAGCCAAGTACTAGAACTCCTTTCATGTCACATTAATGTTCCTTTGGCAAAGAGTCAGAATTACATGGCACATGTACTAAGATGCTCCATCCAGCATTGCTGCTGGTGGCAGGATTGTCACCTTGACATGTTGGTGGATTGCTTGGGGAGGGCGTCAGGAGTACAAGAGGAGCAGAGATTCAGATGATGATGTAGTAGAGGTTGCGAGCCACATACTGTGATTACCTGATTACCTTTCATAGCATTGTTGCTCTTAGAGTGTCTTGTCAGGGATGCACTGATCTTAACAATATGGATAAGAGCACAGCCCCTAGGAAGGCTGGCAGTAAGGGCAGACTGCCACCCTTAGCAAAATAATTCTTTCAGTTGGCAAACCTCACTCAGTGCACTCATGCAGTTTTTCCAGGATCAAGGCCACCACGAGTAAGGTACAAGCAGGATGAATTATCCCACCAGGCCGCAGGCAGGTTGCTAGCTATAAACTATTCTAATGGTTTAACCCTGGCCAGCAATAAAACACCACACACGGCTGCTCATTCATTCCAGCTCAGTGGGGTGGGGCAGAGAATTGAGAAAAGAAAAGTAAAACTCTTGAGATAAAGATAGTTTAATAGGACAGGGGGAGGGAAAAAGAAAGGGAAAATGCTACTAATAGATTTTTAAATATACAAAACAAGTGATAGGCAATACCACCCACTGCAGTTAGTGCCTCCTGGCCAACTCCTTCCACTTTATACACTGAGCATGACATCCTATGGTATAGAATATTCCCGTGGCTGGTTTGGATCAGTTGTCTTGAACATGCTCCCTTCCAGTTTCTTTTGCACCTGCACACTCACAGGGCATGGGAAACTGAAAAATCGTTGACTTAGGATAAGCATTACTTAGCAACAACTAAAACATCAGCATGCTATCAACATTCTTCTCATACTAAATCCAAAACACAGCAGTATACCAGATACTGGGAAGAAAACTAAGTCTGTCCCAGACTTATGTGACTATTTGAACACCTCACATCAACTGCAGAGTTTGCCTTGCAGATGGAAAGCTGCCCCTCCCTTTTGCTTTCCACTGTGTAATTTGTCATGCAGGCGAGTGTGGTGTAACCTCTATAATGATGCTGTATGTTACCTGTGCACTTGACTACTTAACTACCTGGCTTCAGTCCTGAAAACACAGAAACTTGGGTTTAGCCTGTCAAAGTCCTGGAGATTAATCAGGCATATAAATGTTGGCTGGATCTGTAAATAGCTTTCTGTTTCCTTCAAATTCGTTTATGGTAACATATTGCTTATCCTTGTTTTTCTCCCACTTTTTAAAACCAGAACATGTAGTTCAAGGGTCACATACAGTCATTATCTTTAAATACTCTGTGAACAGAAGTGCTGACAAGATCCTAGGTCAGCAGGCATCTCTCTTTGTGAAAACCACGAAGCATGTGGACAACATGTACAGCAGACAGAGTCAATAGGATGTAGTAATATCCATGAGCTTTTCATAGAGAGGAACGATAGTTCCTAATCAATTTTTCGCCCTCTCAAATCAAATCTGTATGAAATCGCAAAAAGTAAAACCCCCAAACAGAACAACAGTGCATATCTGTGCCTGGGAGAACAAGTGATAATGCAGTGGAAAATGTTCTTGTTGGCATTTAAACTAACTTAACTGCTTTGAAGAAAATCTCTGACAAAGGAGAAGTCTCCAGCATTTTTCAGCCCTTGCCTGAGCAGAGCTGCCTGCGTACACAGTACTTCAGAGGTTTTGTTGCACTGCTGCGTTGTAGCATTGCCAAGTGGAGCAGTGTTCAATACTTTGAGAACTCAAATCGAGAAAGAGCAACTTCATTTCACAGAAGCACTCTGGTTATTGTTAGGTTTGAGTCCAGATTACTTTTACACAGTGGAATATTTGAATCAGTGCTGCTGGCCTGTGTGGTTTCACTGTGTTGCAATCTTCTAGGGCAGGTTTGCTGTGAGGAGTTACCAGGGCTGTCAGCTCTCTGTCAGTGCTTCCCAGAGCAACAGGTGGTTCTAGTTACGAGATGAGAGATTTTGGTTTTGCAGAGAAAGGATTAGTCCTCATCATTGCCAAGGCAAGAGCAAATGCACATCTTCAAATCCTAAATCTTCTCTAATTACAAATTACAGAATCAGAGAATGATAGAGAAGGGACTTCTGGAAATCATCTAGTCCAATCCCTCCACCAGATTGGGTTCACCTAGATCAGATTGCAGAGGGGCGCCCAGGCAGGCTTTGAATGACACCAGGGACAGAGACTTCACCATCTCTCTGGCCAACCTGTTCCAGTGCACCACCATCCTCAATGTAAAGAAGTTCCTCTTCATGGTTAGGTGGAACTTTGTATGCTCGTGTTTGTGCCTATTACCTCTTGTCCTGTCACTTAGCACCACTGAAAGAAGACTGCCTCCAAATCGAAGAAGTAAATCTTCACAGCAGTTCTTTTAAGCTAAGTTCCTAATGTTTACACAACCTCACGCGTTTCAAGAGCCTCAAGTCATGAATTTTGAATGAATTTGCAGATGCAAGTACTAGTAAACAAAGTAACTGTGTTTGGCAGTAATTTGAGGGATATGTTGAGGTTTGAGTTTTGATGCGTTGCCTCCATTATGTTGTGAAACTTGGAATTAGTGAAACTAGATATAGGTGCTTAATGTGGAGATTCCCAAACTCCCTCTATTTCTCTCTCTCCTTTGCCTCTAGTTGTTGATCCAGAATCTGACTCCATGCCAGAAGAAAGGTGAATTAACTGCTTCATGTTTCTTAATATTAGTGATTGTCATTTTTATGTAGGCACTAAAAGGATGTCTCCTATGAGAACACCATGTAACTATATATACTGATGGCTTACAAATATTCTGCTCCTACAAATATTTTAAATTATGTATACAAAAGCCTTCTCTGAGCACTTAAATTACTAGTATTTTATCTGTCAAAAATCACATTCTGATTAAAAGTCAATGTTAAAAACATAATTTTGCTCTTTGTCAGTCAATGCAAAATAATATAATTGGTGTATGTGGGTGTCTTTTGAATAAGCTCACACACACTGCGCCCGTGTTGCTAATTGTGTGTACAACTTTTGTTTACCATATGGCTAATGTGACAGAAATTTCAGTTAATCAAAATTATTAGCATCCTCTTGTATTAAGCATATATTTAAATAAAGAGGTGCTGGTTTGTTTTTTTTTTTTTAAATGATTTAAAATTTTTATCTGGCTGGCATTTGCTGAAGCAGAATTCAGTAAAACAGAACATACAATTTATGACTGTGAATTACATACAGCCACTGTAAAAATACTGGCAAAGTTTAGCCTACGTAAGTTTTCAAAACAGAAGATGTTAATTAGGCAGAGGTGGATAAATATGCAGATTTGATAAAGGCATGTTTCATTGTGTGAATGTATCTTCAGTTTCTACAATCTCCAGGCACACTGCATATAAAAATGAGGCAGCGACTGTGCTCTTTGGCTTCATTGCCAAAAGAAAGCAAAACCAATTACTACCTGTTGGAAACTGTAATGAAAATCAATGTCAACAAAAAAAGAAGATTTTACATCTGAAAAATTACATGAAAATGAAAAGGAAATAGGGCAGAGATACCATCTTCCCATAATACTGGGTAAATAACAGCCTTGTGTGAGAAGGGCCTCTCTTGAAATACAGGTATAAGGCTCCATTAAAACAGATGTATTGTGCAGAGGACAATCTTCTGCATTTCTTGTGTACAGTTTGGAGGCAAGAGGAGTTTTCTCTTAGAGATGTAGATCAGATTGCCTTACTTACTACCTCAGTACTAGTTTAGGCTTATAACATAGTGTGAGCGTGTGCTAAGTACACAGAAGTGGGCTTAATCATATGTCTGAAGAGAAGCACGTGCTTTGTTTCAGAAGGATGCACTGCTGCGCTGGCATCTCCATGGCATCTCAATGTAAAGGTCTTTTCTCTAGCATTTTACAGATTTCTTTTTTTTAACTTTTCATTTTTGTGATCCCTTCTTTGTTTGTGAAAGCTGACTTAGCTGTGTCTTGTGAATCAGTGTATAAAGTGAGAGATAGGGGAAAGGAATTACTCTGTCTGCATAGCATATTGAAAGGAGAGAGTAAGATTCCCCCCTGCCTCGCCTTGGAATAGAGCTTCAGAGGCCTGTTATCAGTGATAGCAAAGTGAGGTGGAGTGCTCTCAGCACTGTTATGTATCTACTATGTTTTCATAAGACCTGTGATAGAAGGATCTAACACAGTATATTTATCAACCTTCTAGGTACAGAAGGAATTCTAAAGTGTTTCTGAATATACAGTGTAAGTGTTTGTCCATTTGTGATTTTCTTGGATTATTTGTGATTACCTTGGATTGTAGCAACAAATGAACCAATGCTAGGGCAAGCATCCTTTTCAAATGGAAGGGGAAGGAATTAAGGAAAATGTACCTGCAAATCTAGACTGTTACTAATAAAAAGTCACTGGGATCCCCTGTTTGTATCTGGAATGAGGAAAGGAAAGGTAGTTACCTGATTCTGAAGTAATAATATGTGGAAAGTCAGGATTTACATTCAGATAAAACTCTCCAGGGATTTTTTCTTGTTTTCCTCTGTCTTTCCCAGGGAGAACTCTGATGTCTCAAATGTAATCATTTCTCGAAAGCTTAATTCAAGCTTTAAGGTCTGAATGTGTTGCAGATATTGGAACTGTATTTCACTGACACTGATATGAATGCAGCTGTTTAAGGAGACTGATGAAGTACACCTTCTAAGTCAGCTTTGGTGTTGATATAGTGATCCTCACTAAGACAGAGATCCCATGAGCTCAGAGAATGCTTGGTTACACAGCCCAGAACTGAATCATCCTTGTGATTGTGAAAAATCTTGCAGGGAGTGGGTAATAGCTCAGGAGCAAATAGTTCTAAAGCTCTGTGCAGGTCTGTGTGCTAAGATCTAGACATTTTTAGGAACACATGTGACACTGATGTGAACATACTTGTGTTGAATTACAACTTATTTCTTCCCCATAAATTCATCTTTGAAAATTTTACTCCTGAGCTCTGTTTTTACCTTTTGAATCAGCTAATAATCTTATGCCCAGGACTGCTAGCTTTTAAAACCAAAGGGTATTTCATAACTGTGCATGATAATCGCACTCAGAAACAATTACCACAAAATTAATTGCTGTTTATGCTGTCAGAGATTTGGGTGGGATTTTTTGGTAAAGCTGGCCTATCTACTGACAGAATACTCACATTTCTGTGATGCCTGTTGGCCCTTTACTTATGCTTGCATTTCTGCTTGGCTGACCAGTCGGTTCCCTCTTCATTTCTTGCCAGGTCATATGGAGTGCTACAGTTCCATCGATGTCATAGATTTTGTCTCAATCTATGTTTCATTTGACCCTATAATGAGAGATTTTTTTGTGTGACTTCCATGAGAGCAGGAACAGACAGATGAATAAAAATCTTCTTGGGTTTGGAAGAGAAAAATCCTTGGTCTTGAAAAATACTCTTTTTATCTTTAAGCTGAGAGGTTTAAAATTATGGAGTTTAAAGTCATCTATGGATCATTATTAACCAACATGATTTACTAGGGTTTTTTGGGGGGATTGTGCTTTTTTTGCTTGTTTGGGGTTTTTTTTGAGGGGTGGTGTGTGTTTGGGTTTTTATCATTGGGGGGTTTATTGGTTTGTTTGTTAATAAAAGAAGTTATAATTTTGATTTCAAAGAAACACTCAAATCAGATTTTCCACTCTCACTGCAAGGAGAAAGATAAATTGTTTTTCCTCTGGAGTTCATGCAGTTAGATTCTGTTCTTCACTATGCTGCAACGATAAATGTCACTTGGATGATTTGAGGCTAGCTGGTAGAGGGTTGCTCACTATGACATAGGCTCAGGGTTAGGCAAGAACAGCTCAGGGCTCATAGAAGTGTGGGGTTGGTGCTGCGAAGCTCTCACGGCATGTATGGGGCTCACAGGCAGCCAGAAAAAAAGGGAGAGGAATAGTAAGGAAAGCTCTTTAAGCACATTTTCTCATCACTACCAAGAAGTGCCAGAGGGGAACACACTGCATGGATTCCAATAAATCTATGATGGACAAAGCAGTTTGTCTGCTCCCTCCATGCAGGATCCCTGCACTGCTTCTTGTGTAAACTTGGTATGACTGGCAGAATTTAGGGTGTACTATGGGGATTTTAAATCCATTCACAGAAAATCTCTTCCAAAGTATTTTACCTGCCTATTGATACAGCTGCCAGAAAATGACAAGTTGCATCACTGCTGCTCTCTGAAGATTAGAGTAGGGGATATGGCATATTGATTATTTGATTTGTTAGTGTTTATTCTGTTATGAAGAACAAAAATCATGAATGGCATAAAGTGGCGGGTCGATTCTTTGGTGTTTATCCTGAAACAAGAAACAAACTTTCAGCAGCTGAAGTGGGTAGGAACCAGCTCAAAGCAAACAAGAAGAGATACTTCAAATCACATGTGACTGAGAAGTGGGACACAGGATGCTTTGGGTGCCAGGGTCTTACTTGAGTTCAAGAGTGGGCAGGACAAGTTCCTATAAAAGGAACATATGAAAGGTTGATAAATACATAGCCACCATGTTTGTCTCAGACAGGCTATTATCTGCAGAAGCTGGATGATGTGAGAGTCGGGGTGGGAGGACACATACCATATGGGTTTCCTGTGTTCTTTCAGTTGCTGTCAGGCAGGGTCCTGAGCAAGGTGGATCTTAGCTTTGACCTTATACAGCTTTTTAATGTTCTTGTCAGCACAGCTTTTTTAAAAATAATAATCCTATTCAGCTGCTTCCTACTTTGGCTTCTCTGTTATCTCATTCATCATCTATTTCTTGTCTTTCTGACTACCAGAAAAGATGGGAATTCATTATTCATCTGAATAGTACGTTGCAGAATTGGGGTCAGAGTGGTGTGATTGCCAAGTGCTATCACACTATAAGCTTTACTAGAAAATACTGTAGAAACATGGAGGCTTGTCTTGGATGGGATTTTTTTTGGTCCTTCCTTCCTTCCTTCTTGGTGTCCTCTGAATTTTGTTACAATTGTCATTTGGCTTTTTTTCCCAAAATTAAATTTCTTAACCCTTTCTGTTAAGAATGCAGTGAGTTTTATGAAAATCTTCTTATCAATGTAGAGAACTTCTCCATATATAAAATTCTGAAGCATTTCCCACAGCCACACAATGGACACCTTTTATAGTTGTGGAATCATCATAGCTTTTACTTGGTGTTTTAAATATTTTCCTATAATATAAAGTGTTCATTTAATTAACTTGATTATGTGACTGTATTTTTGCTACCTGTTATTTTCATTAGTAAAGTGAAATGATCTGTTTGTGTAGAAGACAGGCAAAGTTGAAACTTAAGTGTGTCTTCTCATTTGAAATAGGAGGCACTTACAATGCGGCTGGCAAAGAGAATGTTTGCTTTGGGCTGCACACCCCCAGCTCCCTCAGCCTCTCCTCATAGGGTTTGGAAGGGCTGACTCATTACAATCCCAGACTATGTAGAGGAATATATGGCATTCCCTTTGTCCTGAGTCCCCTGGAACAAAGTGCTGTCTTTGGATGGGTGTGCCAAAGTTTCTTCATTGTTGAACTCAGTGCAGCCCTCAGTTTGTGTACCATACACCGAATGTGTAAAAAGAGTGAGAGCACAGAGAAGGAAGTGACAGCATCCTTCTGCCGTCCTTAATACTTCTGCAGCTTTCTGAACGAGATCTTTGTCTTCTGCTTGTGGCTGGGCCAATGGCTTGGTGTGAAGACACCTTCAGGGGACTGTTGCCTCCCAGCTGCCTTTTCTGGTACAGGAAGGGATGGCTTAGTTTCTGTGCTCACTTGAACTTTTTCCTCCCCAGTAAATGATATGTTAAAATTATGTTCATATATTATTCTACAGTGTGGTGAGTCTATGGCTGGTGTGGGTTTCTGACATTTTTTTGTTTGTTTTGTATTAGAAAACTGTATGGGATCTTAAGCAGTATGTCTTTCAGACTTGCTTTCCTGTCACCCTTTCTTCTTTCTTGACTCTGCCATTAAAAATTCACTTTGGGCTAGTGCTTGGTACTTCAAAGCTCAGCTTGAAGATGTATTGTTTCCATAGATGATTTTCAGACAAATTGGCATCAACTAGAGGTGACTGTGAACCTCTGTGAATTTTTTTTTCTGAAGCAAAATGCATGCAGTCGCACTGCCTGTGTGCATGGCTGGTGGTGAAGGAGTTTTGTGGCCATTCATATGTGCCCATTAACCCTGCCCTGTTTAATTTTGAGTCTTGATTGCTCATATTCAAACAATTTTTCAGGAAGGTAGAGGCAAAGACCCTGAAAATACTAAGGTTTTACAAATGTCATGAAAATAGGTGGCCAGCTGGAGAAAGAGGAACCTGCAAGTGGCCATCCTGCTCCAAGGTGTACTCACTACTGGTTGGACATCAGCAAGCCCAAGCAAATGTGCCTCCTTAGGGTGAAAATCCACAGGATTTTGGACATTATTGACTCTACTGCTTATGGAACTTACGTTTTTTAATATGTGTTTTTGGATTTGTTTTGGAAACTCTGCAAGAGGACCATGATGTCTCTCCTCTCCTCTCCTCTCCTCTCCTC